>CAKKXW010000005.1:56429722-56492029 GCA_920937365.1 Sphaerophoria rueppellii
AAACTATAAAGCGTAACTTACTTTACACAATTTTTAATCTGATCGACACCTCGTCCAATTTTATACTGTCATCACCAATTTTTAAGTAGGTAAAAATTGGTGTTAAGTAGCTTAAGCTTAACTTTCATATTAAAAAGCATTACTAGATGTCGCCTTAAGCGCAAAGAAGATATTCATCTGTCACTTTTAAAATAAACGACGAATTGAATAAAGTCTTAGAAATTGATTATAACGTAAAAAGTGTAGTTTTTCATTTAATAAAAGGCCATTAATAGATTATACCTGTTAAATTTATATACAAAGGTCTAACCAACAAAAGAAAAGCAAAAAATAAGGCCGTGTCCGAATTCGATGAATTGTGGTTAAAAATGGATGAATTTTTAACCACTACTGTCATATTTTAACCTGCTCCACAGCTAGTCTAATTTTTAACACATTTCATTCAATGCGAAATATCAAAATTTAACCAAACGTCAAGTTTTAACCACTTTTTAACCCAATTCGGACACGGCCTAAGGCGTTTTTCTTTTTTACATCTAAACAGTGCCAGTGCCTGAAAAATGAATAGAAATGTTTAGAATAATTTAAATGGTGAAGGAAACAAGTTGTTCGGTGCAAAGAACAGAGTAGTTTGTTTTCATTTATAAGCGTTTTTCTTCTTCAGTTCGGAGCATTGTATATAGAGAATTAATATTAAGTTTTTTTTTTTTCATTTGTATAATTGTATTATCTGCCTGGTGAAAACACAGCGTCGCTGTTGAAGAAGCTATTGTGTATTCGCCCTAAGATCTTACGTGTTCAGCCTAAATCTCTAACGAAGTTTCTCGATCTGTCACCCAGAGGGCAGTTCTGATGCTGTCAAACACTGCAAGCACCAACCAGGTGTAAAATTCTTCATAGCGTTGTGTATTTCGTCGCCGTTAGGTCGCAAATCAAGTTTGATCCCGTTCAGAAAAGATTTTTATTATAAAAAGTGAAACATTAAAATTTTAATTTTTAATAAGCATTTAAAATGATTTCATCGCCGTGTAAATCGAAATCAAGAGATATGAGCCCTCGCCATTCTAAAAGGAGTTCATCGTCTTCGAGTTCTTCTTCCTCACGCAGTGAGATGATTGCTTCACCACCACCAAACAAACGAAAAAGAGAATCTAGATCTCGAGAGCCAACATCAATTGATCAGCGGCTGGGTGAACTAGCAGATCAGGTCAGTTATCTGTCCCAATGTATGGGCATGTTTGTTCCACAGGAAGAGGAGGCGAGCATTGGATTGTACAGACCAACATCAGACAATTTTCTCAGTCATCCAGAATGTTCCAACAGATCACTAGATCTGGGTCAGTTGCAGACTGAAAGCGATGCAAGAGTGGTCCAGCCAGCAAAGAAAGAACATCTTGAAGCGCTTATCAGGTTGCAACATTTTGGACTACCAACATGGAAGAATGTGAGATATTCCAGAGCAATGAAGATGTTAGCTGCTTCTCCAGGTTTCGTTGAACTTCAGGTAAATGATGAGCTCTGTTTGCTCAGTAAGACAAAAGATTATTTAGTTTCCACAGAGCAAGTAATGGGAGCCCTTTCTAATTCCTTGTTGGAACAAAAATTTTTGTTGAAATCAGGACTTCAGTCAATTATTGACTGGGCTTTCAAGTCACCGGATGACTTGAACCCAAACTCGTTGTTTGACAAATTTACAAATTTGTTTGGATCATCCTCTGATTCCTATAAAAACACAGAACTTGCCTTGCAAGTGATATGTGGTAAGAGAGCTGAATGCATTGAGGTGAGGCGTGAGAGATTAATTTCTGAGATATCTAATAAGAACATTCAGTCTGCGCTTAGAAACGTTAATCCAAGTGCAGAGCATCTTTTTGATAAACAGGCGCTACAGGCCTTAATGCAATCGCTTGGTGGATCTCAGTCTTGGCTGAGCACTCCTTCTTTTTCTAGGGAGAGAAGGCCTTTTCATAATCAACGGTCGTCTTACAACGATAGAAAAAAGAAAAGTGAGACCAGGTACAATTATAAGAGGTCTGCACACAGAAACAATTACAAAGAGAGGCAGGGAGATAGCAAGCATGACAGAAGGGGAGCGAATTCCTTTCGCTCCAAAGAGAACACCAAGGCCAATAAATGACTCACAAACACCGTTCAGGGGAGGGCAGCTAAGGTTTTTCAGAGACAAGTGGCAGAACCTTGGCGCAAATTCTTTCATCCTACAAAGCATTTCTGGAGCAAGAATACCGTTTTGTTCCAAACCCCTTTTAGTTTATCCAACAGAAGATGTGTTACAAAAATTTTCGACAAATCCATCTCAAGAGATGGATCTGCAAGTACAAGAGATGAAAGAATCAGGTGTGTTAGAGCCCTCCCCTCAGGTCAGCCCAAGTTTTATTTCAAAGATGTTCCTAATAAAAAAATCCAGTGGCGGAGTTCGTCCCATTTTCGATTTGAGAGCGCTGAACAACTATGTAACAGAAAAGACTTTCAAACTGATCTCTCACGCCTCCATCCCAGATTTTATACAGGCAAAGGATTGGATGGCAAAGATAGACTTATCAAGGGCATACTTTCATGTGCCAATAGCAGAAAGCCATCGACCCTTCTTGAGAGTAGTGTACAGAGGCGAACTCTTACAACTTACATGCCTACCATTTGGCCTGTCGTCAGCTCCCAGGCTGTTTTCAGCCCTAACTTGTTGGATCGCGGAGATTCTTCGAAGCAAAGGTATCCGAGTTTTAGTTTACCTGGACGACTTCCTTTTGGTAGGTCAGGATTTGCCCAAGCTTACAGTTCAGGTCGCGGAGACTGTAGAACTTTTAGAGGCCCTCGGATGGGTGATAAATTTAAACAAATCGGTTGTCACACCAAATCAGGTAATGGAGTTTCTGGGTATTCAGTGGGATTTGAAAGTGAATCGTATGAGCATTCCAGCGATAAAGAAAGAGAAGATCAGACTTTCTCTTCAGGCATTGGTTCAAAAGAAATTTTGCAACCTAAAAAGTCTTCAGAAGCTTTTGGGACAGCTGAACTTTGCAAGTTTTGTAATACCAAGGGGAAGATTAAACTGTCGCTGCCTTCAGATCTTCCTTCGAAGATTCAACAGACGTGTGAGACGTATACTCCCCATCCCTCGGAGGGCCATGGAGGAGATCACTTGGTGGCTCGGAGCCACAGACAAGTTCTCACCAATTCACAAACCGGCAATGCCAAACTTTTTGGTAACAGATGCGGCAGCCTCAGGTTGGGGTGCTCAATTGGACGACATTGTCATGTCAGGTCGATGGTCAAGAAAACAGGTAGGGTGGCACTCCAATATGAAAGAGATGTATGCGGTGTACAGAGCTATAAGTGCCCGAGCGGATCGGCTGTGGGGCTCGCACATCTTGCTTCAGACAGACAATAGTACTCTCGTGGCTTACATTCGCAAGGAGGGGGGAACCAAGTCTATTGGCCTATTAGATCTAACTTATCAGATTCTTCACCTCGTAGATCAGTTCAATATAACCATATCTGCCTTCTACCTTCCGGGAAGGTACAATGGCATAGCAGACAGACTTTCAAGGGGTCGATCTATACCGGAATGGCATCTTCTACCCGCAGCAAGGAGACTTATCTTCGAGAGATGGGGGGAACCCGACATCGATCTGTTTGCTTCAAGGGACACAGCTGTTGTCGGAAGATATGTGTCGACAGATTCAAGAGATCGTGCGGCAGAGTTTCTCGACGCATTCAGTCGCCATTGGAAGTTTCAACTAGGTTGGATTTTTCCTCCACCAAATCTGATGCCAAAGGTGTTAGCTCACCTAAACCAGTCACAAGGAACCTATCTCATTGTAGCCCCCGAGTGGAAGCAAGTGTTTTGGATGCCCGACCTGAAGGCTCGGGCGCTCGAGCCACCACTAGCAATCAACAACCTGCGGAAGGTATTGATAGATATGACCACCAGACGACCACCTCCACAGGTCGAACTTTTGAGCCTGAACGTATGGAGAGTTGGGGGTGGGGTAATCAGGTAGAGGCTTGGTCGAAGGAAGAAAAAGAATTACTTAAGAAAGGGTGGAGAGTTTCGACTTTAAAGACATACTTACCAGCTATAAGAGCTTGGATAGCTTGGTGCAAAGTAAATAATTTTAATGCGAATTCTCCATCTGGTCCCATCGTAGCTAGATTTTTGGCCGGGTTATTTTTAAAAGAAAACTATGCACCAAGTACTATTCTTGTCTATAAATCTGCAATTTCAACATTTTGTGGCCCGAATGCAGTTGAAAATCTGTCTTCACATTTCTTAGTGAAACAGATTTTAAAAGCAGTATCATTAGCAAGACCTGCTTCGAGAAAATTGCAGACTTGGGATCCCCGGACTGTAGTAGATTGGCTTGCATCAACAAATAGCAATGAGACCCTTTTTGAAGCATCAAGGAGGGCGGCTATCATCTTGCTGCTTGCATCTGGACGAAGAGTTCATGATCTAACATTGCTTAGAGTTTCCCCCGACAGTTTTATAGAGGGTAAAAACGAAATTATATTACATCCGTCTTTTGGTTCGAAGACTGACTCAGCCACACATAGACAATCCAGTTGGCAGTTACTCGAGCATTCAAACAGAAACATCTGTCCAGTATATTGGTTAAAGCGTTTAATCACATTATCCGAGGAGAGAAGAGCAAGGGTGGATAATCTTGACAGTCTTTTTATAAGCGTAAACGGACCAATCAGACCAGCATCAAGAACATTGATCGGTGGTTGGGTGCGTTCAGTTTTACGAGAGGCCGGAATAGGTGATACACCTGGTAGTGTGCGAGCCGCGGTTGCTTCGCTAGGTTGGCTCCAGAACCAACCCATTGATGAAATTCTTTCAAGAGGAAATTGGAGGGCGGAGAATACTTTCAGGCGACACTACTGCAAGAATATCCTAAATCCTAATCATTCCGTGAAGGAAAACCAACTTTTTCAGAATTTTAAAGCAAAGTAAATATGAATTGAATTTTTATTTTTTGTAAGCAGACTATTTATGAATTAATTTCTTGTTTTTGCGTAACCATAATACTTATTATACAAGAAAAGTAACTAAGTTTGTCAAGTCAATAGTATATCTCGGAGATATTATGTAAAATGAACTAAATTGATTAAAATATATTTTCTTTTATTGTATAAGGTTCTTAACTATTTTTATTAGAACTATTTCTAGTTTTCATCATCATAGCGTTGTGTTCAAACACCAGCAGATAACAAACACGTCTTCAACAGCGACGCTGTGTTTTCACCAGGCAGATAATATGACGGTTTTACACTAAAATAAAACCGTTATTATTTGCCGACAGAAAACACAGCGTCGCAGTAAGTTCCTTACTGGTGAAGACGCTATGAAGAATTTTACACCTGGTTGGTGCTTGCAGTGTTTGACAGCATCAGAACTGCCCTCTGGGTGACAGATCGAGAAACTTCGTTAGAGATTTAGGCTGAACACGTAAGATCTTAGGGCGAATACACAATAGCTTCTTCAACAGCGACGCTGTGTTTTCTGTCGGCAAATAATAACGGTTTTATTTTAGTGTAAAACCGTCATATTAATAAAATAATAATAGACTTTTATTAATTACAAAACTGATATTCTCTGCAATAACAACTTGTTTCCTTCACCATTTAAATTATTCTAAACATTTCTATTCATTGTTCAGGCCATAAAGGAGGTATTACCTAGAGTCGCAACTCGTTATCTTTTTTTAAAAATCACCGTCCAAAAAATTTTGCAATTTAGGCCACGTGCGAATTGGGTTAAAAAGTGGTTAAAACTTGACGTTTGGTTAAATTTTGACACTTCGCATTGAATAAAATGTGTTAAAAGTAGACTAGCTGTGGAGCAGGTTAAAATCACTGATCTCTATTATAACTGGATAGTGGATAGAAGATGTTTGAAGGGTAGATATGTACATTCAAGTGGACACAAGCGTCCACTAAAACCTCTGTCTATCAACTCCTACTCTCCACCTCCCCGTGGTGAACATCGGGTGCCTAGTACATTCGACCTAAGATTGGGTTCCAACCCCAGTGGGAAGTTGTTGGCGGCAGCAAAGAGAGAGAGGGGGAGGAGGTATGCGTCCACTAAGGCATGCCTCCTTTTAAACAGGTGGCAGCGGAAGAACTCCCATGATGGAATCAACGGTGGCGTCTACAGTTCCAGTCAGGATGAACTACTTAGTGAACACCTTATAGGGCTACTACGACATATTCGCAGCCCAAGCCTATAAGGAGCGGTTTGGCCGGCTCTTCGTCTTAGAGTTAAACTAAAAACCTGGCCCTCCAGGTCGGGGGTCGTGCGTCGGGGTGACTGCCCGGCCACATAAAGAAGTACTAGTTCCGAAACACCAACAAGATACGGACGGAATTAATGATGACGACCCACGCAAACGATTTAAGGACAACGAATTTCGGTTTTGCACGTGGAATGTTAGGTCCCTTAACAGGCCACGTGCAGCCGAACAACAAGCGGAAGCCCTTGACTGCTATAAAGCAGATATAACTGCCATCCAAGAAATGCGATGGGATGGTCCGGGCCTACGCAAAATGAACAACTGTGATATATACTACGGCGACTGCTACCGGGAACAAAATCAGCGTCTATTTGGATGTGGATTTGTAGTTGGGACTCGACTCAGGAGGAATGTCTTGAGTTTCAACTCAGTGAATGAGTGCATCACTATAATCCGTATCAAGGCTAAATTCACCAACATCAGCCTCATCTGCGCTCACGCCCCCACGAGGAAAAGGATAAAGACACCAAAGACAGGTTCTACGAGCTCCTCGACAAGACCTATGAGCAATGCCCTAGCTATGACATTAAAATCGTCCTTGGAGATTTTAATGCTAAGCTGGGTAGAGAAGAAATCTTTGGTGGAATAATCGGACGACATAGCCTACACGACACCACCTCCGATAACGGATTTAGACGTAATGGTAGCAAGTACGCGATTCCCACATCTCGATATCCACAAGGGAACATGGAAATCTCCTGACCAATCAACCGTCAACCAGATTGATCACATTGCGATCGACGCACGACACTTCTCTAGCATGCAAGATGTCCGCACATTCCGAGGTGCCAACATCGACTCGGACCACTACCTTGTTGTAGCCAAGGTACGAATGCGGATATCCCGATCAAGGCCAACACGCGAAAATGCTAGGAGGAAATTCGACGTCAAGCGGCTACAATCGCAAGAGATTGCTAGATCCTTTTCCGATCGTGTCTCCGAAAATCTCCTCAGAAGTCCTTTGCTGCCAGCACAAAATATAGAGAACCAACACTGCCAAGCAGCCATCAGAGATGCCGCCTCTGAAGTGCTAGGGTTTACAAGGCCACCACAACGAAACCCCTGGTTTGACGATGAATGCCGGCGAGCACATGCAGCTAAACAAGAGGCATACAAAGCGGCGCTGCAAAGAAAGACACGAGCAGCTCGTGAGCTCTACGAGCAGAAAAGGAGAGAGGAGCATAAACTTCTCAGAAAGAAAAAAGGGAGCATGAGAAGCGCGCGATCGAGGAGATAGAGGGATGTCACAACAGGAACGAGGTTCGAAAGTTCTACAAAAAGGTGAAACAAACCTCCAAGGCTTATACACCCCGAACTGAAGCCTGTAGAGACCATCATGGGAATATCGTAGTTGAACCGCAGTCAGTGCTGAGGATATGGAAAGACCACTTTTCCAAGCTGTATAATGGCGATGACGACCAAAACTCCGTCAGCAATACAGAACCATTCAATTTGGGTGCAGAAGGCCAACAATTCCACCCACCCGACATGGACGAAGTGAAGATAGCGATATCTAAACTAAAGTCGAACAAAGCCGCTGGAGCAGACGGGCTAGCCGCCGAACTGTACAAAGCAGCCGGAGATGATTTGGTTAGGAGCATGCACCAGCTCATCTGCAAAATTTGGTCGGAGGAAAGCATGCCCGATGAATGGAACCTCAGCATCGTTTGCCCGATCCTCAAAAAAGGAGATCCCCTGAACTGCACCAACTACAGAGGTATAAGTCTCCTTAACATCGCCTATAAGATCTTGTCTGCCGTGCTGTGTGAACGTTTGAAGCCATTCGTCAACAACCTGATAGGTCCTTATCAGTGTGGCTTCAGACCCGGAAAGTCCACCATCGATCAAATATTCACCCTACGGCAGATCTTGGAGAAGACCCAGGAACTTCAAATCGATACCTACCATCTTTTCATCGATTTCAAGGCCGCGTATGACAGCGTCTATAGAGACCAACTATATAGAGCAATGTCTAGTTTTGGCATCCCAGAAAAACTCATCCGTCTGTGTAAGATGACAATGGAAAATTCACGCTGTTCCATCATGGTCGGAAAAAACCTAACGGACGCTTTTGATGTCAAAAAAGGTTTTAGACAAGGCGATGCGCTGTCATGCGATTTCTTCAACATCATCCTTGAAAAGATTGTGCAAAGCTCCAATGTCAACACCAGAGGCACAATCTTTCAAAAGTCCGTCCAGCTACTAGGATACGCAGACGACATTGACATAATTGGAAGAACACAGCGTGATGTCAGTGGAGCGTTTGTGAGCCTTGAGACGGAGGCCAGGAAGATGGGTCTAGCGGTTAACGAGGGCAAGACCAAGTTAATGCTGTCGACAAGAAAGGACAACCAACATCGACGTCTTGGAGCAAACGTCAACATAGACAGATTTAACTTCGAGGTAGTTAAGGACTTTGTCTACCTGGGATCCGCTATCAACTCAGACAACAACACCAGCGCTGAAATCAAACGAAGAATCACTCTTGCCAATCGCTGCTTCTTTGGACTTAGAAGGCAATTGAGTAGTAAAGTCCTCTCCCGAGCAACTAAAGTGACACTCTACAAAACCCTCATCATCCCGGTCCTCATGTATGGTGCAGAGACTTCTTAAATGATAAATAATAAGTACCTTGCTGCTTTAATATTTCATTGTTATTTATTTCAATTAATGGGGCCAATCGGCCCCATTTAGTTAAAAATAGCAATTTTTCAGTAAATTTATTTTAAATTACAAACTCAGGCCATTGATGAGACTAATGTGGCTTTTCTTACAACCCAAGAATTGATCCGTGACGTAAAAGTGGCAATTTTTTTCCCTTAAACGCATTTCTTTCACAAAGAAATTGAATTTATTTCCCGAAGGATTGATTTCTCTCGAATCTCTTTTTGGAGACGGATTTACACATACTTGTACACGGATTTTACACATATACTACAGCTGAGTTTTCTGTTGTTGTGATTATCATGCACAAAACGATTTTACAGCTGACCAGACAACACAGACATTCAAAAAAGGGATTGATTCGTTTTTGAACATTTCTTACACGCCAAAAAACATTGAATTTTAGTAGGAATTCTTCGTGGTTGTAAGAAGAGCCCCATAAGCAATCTCTTCATCACTTCACTCCACTGATCTCTATTATAACTGCATAGTGGATAGGAGCAAAAAGTTTGACTCCCATAGAAGACTGTTATAATTGTAAAGGTACCATCCATGTTTAACAGTTATACCAAAATATAGCATTCCCCCACTGAGAGCTGCAAAAAATAACATAAATACGGCTGTGTTGTGAAACTTCTTAAAAGATAAATAATAATTACCTTGCTGCTTTAATATTTTATTGTTATTTATTTCCATTAGTGGTTGGCCCCATTTAGTTAAAAATAGCAATTTTTCAGTAAATTTATTTTAAATTATAAACTCAGGCCATTGATGAAACTAAGCAATCTCTTCATCACTTCACTCTGTCCACTGATCTCTATAATAGAGATCAATGACTCTGTCTCACTTTTTCGGTTTATATAGAAAGAGATGCACAAGTGTAAGAGTACCATGTCAAATTCAAAAGGAGCCAAGAAAAGTGTTATAATTTGTATGGAATCCACTATCCAGTGTATTATAGAGATCAGTGCTTCACTCTGTCCACTGATCTCTATAATAGAGATCAATGACTCTGTCTCACTTTTTCAATTTATATAGAAAAAGATGCACAAGTGTAATATATGTAAGTTATAGAGATAAGTGGTTAAAATATGGCAGCAGTGGTTGAAAATTCATCCATTTCTAACCACAATTCATCCAATTCGCACACGGCCTTACTCTCTTTTCTTGTGTCCGTGAATCTGTGTAACTCCATATCAATGCTAATGTATTGGTTCACCCCATTTGAATATTGAATTGCATTGAAAAACCGACCCATTCGCATTGATGTGGATATTTTATCAAATTTAATTTTTTAGGTCGAAAAAGAGCAAATGCCATGAGTTGCGACTCTAGATATACCTCCTCTGTGGTTCACGCTCTGTTCAGATGTAAAAAAGAAAAACGCCTTATTTTTTTTTTTTTTTTTTTTTGGTTAGACCTTTGTCTATAAATTTAATAGGTATAATCGAAATGGATTTCGACCTATGCGCCAACTGGTTATAAGCCGTTTTTTTACCATTTTTTTTACATAAGTTTGTATTGTGTGTTCTCTGCTTGGTTTGACAGAAGATCTGTCAAACCGAGCAGAAAACCACTGATCTCTATATTCTACAGTCAATGTCCCTTTTCAACTTTTTGACGTCTAACCAAAAAAAAAGGGCAAAAAAATAAGGCGTTTTTCTTTTTTACATCTTAACAGAGCCTGAACAATGAATAGAAATGTTTAGAATAATTTAAATGGTGAAGGAAACAGCAGAGAAAATCAGTTTTGTAATTAATAATGGCCTATTATATTATTTTTTAATACAATTATACAAATGAAAAAAAAAAACTTGATATTATTTCTCTATATACAAAGCTCCGAACTAAAAAAGAAAAACGCCTATAAATGAAAGCAAACTACTCTGTTCTTTGCACCGAAACAGAGATCAGTAATATAGAGATAAGGGATTCTTTGTCGTTTATTTTTGTTATACTGTTATACAAATTTTTTCCTTTTCGACCTTATAACAATCTTCAAATGGAGTCACTTTTTTTTTGTACGGATACACTATCCAGTGTATTATAGAGATCAGTGCAGAAAACCAATCTTGGTAACACTACCCAGGGATATTGACTGTCATCTTCAAATGGAGTCAAAAAAACTGTTATACTTTGTAGGTAATACACTATCCAGTATAATTGTGGGTATTTCATATACACAGCAGTTTTTGACTCCAATTTATTCATTGCGAGGTTATATAAATAAATAGACATTATACATTGAAATACAAATCCAAAATTTGGGGTCTATAATATGAAACGTTTACATATATTGTTTTTCAGAAAATATAAACAATCTTGGTAAACACAAAACAAGCTTTGTATTTGAAAGTTCAAACATATTTATTTTATTTCGCAGGTTAGCGTCTTATTTTGTTCATTTTCTCGCTATCCATTATTTTAATTTTTTTTCTTATAATTGTACTGGAACAGATACGTTCACTTTGTACGAAAATTTTAGAAAAAAACACAGTAATTAAAAAGCGTTCATAATTTTATATGAATGTGATAACAAAATAGCTGTCACAAGAAAAAGTATCAATTTGGTGATTGTCACATGTGACTATCACCTTACGTAGACAAAATTTGTGATTTGTGATTCCACCCTGATAAATTTATATGCAAAGCAGACGACTTAAACCTTTGTATATGGAACAACCAGTACTATCAAGAGAACACACGATACAAACTTATGTAAAAAAAACTTTTTCTGTGAAAATTTTCAAGATCGCGCAATCATCGTTTTCCATCTTGAAACTTCTCCCAAATATATATAAAGAGACTAATCATTGACTTATTATATATAGTAAGTCAATGAGACTAATGAATGAGCTGACCTTTGTATATATATCTGGAGAGTATTATCAAGATAATACAAACTTATGTAAAAAAAATGGTTTTCTCTGCTTGTAACCAGTCAGCGCTGCAGTCGAATTCCATTTCGATTATACCTGTTAAATTTATATACAAATGAGCTGACGTAAATTCGTATGACTGTTGAAGTTTTTGCTCTTGTCGATTCTGAATCAGCTGATACCCCAAGTTTTATTAGAAATTCGTGTGACTGTTTAAGATTCTGCTCTCACTTATATCCTCCATTGTATGTATCATGTCTGTCCATTAAAAAAAAAAGTTGAAGTTGGTAAAGTGCAAATTAAAGATTATAAGTTTTGTTACAATTAAATTTTAGTGTATTCAACTAACTGTGAATAAATATGTCCACACCTGCTCGGCGACGTCTGATGAGAGATTTTAAGAGGTATGCTTGTTGTGTAGGTACTGAATTAATCAAAAATAATTTGCTTCTGGTAGGTATTAGGTTAGGTAAGCGAAAAACTGAAATACAAGATACAATATATTTATCTTTGTTAACACAAGCAAAATATGGATCTCACAGCCCAGTAGGGAAAGTGATTGCAACGTCCAAAAATTTAGAACTACTAATGGAACGCTTCAATTACCGCATGTACATATGTATATATATTGACGTATTTTGGTATTACCTTCCTCTAATATATTTAATCCAAGTAATGCCCCTCCCAACTAAACAGCAAAGACTTTTCTTCTAAGAATACAATGGTCTCAAAGAAGAGTATTTTCATTATGTTTCTTAAAGGAAAATAAGGAACTTGATTTCATTGCAAGAAGCAAGGCATGAATTAAAGTGGTTTTCTTGTGCGCAGTTAATTTTGAACGGCTGGTCTTTTTGCTCCTTGAACTGTATGTGTCCCTTGTTACGTTATCTTCTAGTAATATCCATCCTTAATTAGGCTTCATGTCCCATTTCCTGTTTGTATATATGCTAAATTGTTTTCCTGGAATGGTTAACGACTATTTCATCTTTTCAAGCAAATAATTCTTTCATTTGAGCATTTGATTTTTGAACTGTGCACAAATGTTGAGTGAAATCTAATGGGATCTTACATTAAGCCAAGAAATTGGTTCTCTACGGATCTGTGGCAATTGTTTTTCGCTTATGTCGTTTTCCATTGGTCCTTTTTTTACGTTTCTTCTTCTACCTCCAATGGAACAAGTTATGATGTGTCATTCTTCGGACGTTTCTGTTTTCAAAACGGAAGAGTTCTGCTCTTCTTAGAAGCATTCCGTCTGTCAAAGTCAGTCCTATGGAATGGTTTCTGAAGACTTTTGGATTCTTCCGAATGCTTCTTGACGTCCAATGGAAAACGACATTAAATTTTAATTTTTTACTGGAAGAATTGATTTCTCTGAAATCTCTTTTTTTGGAGACAGATTTACACATATTCTCACGCGAATTTTCACACATTCTACGAGTTTGACATGGGGCTCTTTACCTTTTTTTATAATTTGCATCCGTTCAAGGGATTATATACAAAATACAGTAATCCCCGCTTAGTTGCACCTCGCTTAAATGAACATCCCGCTTAATTTATCGAAAAAATTAGCTTCTAAAATCTCCCGTATTAGTAGTAAAGCTTTTTAGACGGTTAATTGAACTCGCTTAATTGATCTTAAAAATATGCAGCAGAAAAACTAAATACATGGACATTTTTCGGATAATTGGAAGGACAAACAAATTATAAGGTATGTTCAGCGACACTGTTTTGCACAGTTTGTAACAGTTTAGAACAGATAAGTACAGCTTTTTGGTGTTCACTGATATAATAACTGTTCAAAACTGTTCTGATTTGGTGTTCATTGAATCTGTCTAGAACAGTTTGGAACAGTTTAGGACAAGATTTTCTGTTCCATCTTTTTGAGTAGAACACATTTTGTTTTCTTAACTGTTCCACACAGTTCTGAAATTTCTCATGAAGCTATGCTGTACTGTGCTGTGCTGTCTTTTTTCTCGCTGAACAAAGCTATAATGAAACAAACCTAAAAATAGATTCTTATGCTTTCCGAACATGCTCAGTTTCGTTATTCTCTACACGGCAAACAAATAATTGGCGAACATCGTTTCGTATTGATTCTTGAAAGTTTGAGGATGTGTCGAAAAGAGAAGCAAGTCATTTTGCTTATGGATATCAGATCACATCTCCCTACAGGGCAAACTACGAAACGGACGGACACGAGAAAATAGAAAAAAAATGTCAACGCCGAACAGTTCGGAAACCATCCCCTACCCCTACACAACGAATTTATAGCGCACACGAACATGATCGGGAAACATGTTCGTCGTTTAGGGCTTCCTTTAGTGGAAGGGGAAGCACTAAAATTGTCAGCACTGTCAGTACAGTTAACTGTACATATGTATAACAAATGAAAGCTAGCTATTGTTTGACTGCTATTACATATTGACTCATGTTTCATGATTCTTCTTCGAATTCTCTTTTGAAATTAAGTAAGGACTCAAATATTGTCAGCACTCTTTAATAAGACTCCTTGAAATGAAATTAACATTCTTTCCCACTTTTTCAAATAGCAAGGTTCTTTGGTTCTTTGAGCAGATTTTTCTGTTCTCTGGATACAAATTCCCGTTGACGTTCTTCTTCTTTCTCCTGGCGTTTTCACACCTTCAACTAGTGATGCCAAGTTTCTAAAACAAAAAATTGGTCGTTTTTTTGTGCACTGTTAATTTCAAGCGTATATAAGTGTGCCACCTATACTGAAATGTTTATAGAGTGAATTTCTGGGATCAATATTTTATTTTTTAGTTGACCTACTCGTGCAATTATACGGGTTTCGCTTAATTGAACAGATATGTCAATTAAGCGGGATTTCGTTAATTGAACCACCCGGATAGTTGACCAAAAAATCTGAAAAAATGGTCAGTGCAATTAAGCGGGGAATACTGTAGTTTTTATGCCAGACACCGTGAGTGCATTAAGAGCTAACAGAATGCATCGCCAGTCGCCCGGCGACTAAACTGGCAGCTGTCAAAAATTTGAAATTTGTATGGCAGCCTTGCACCAAACACAAAATATCTTCTATTAATTTGAATGAATAAAAAAATGTTTGATAATGTTTTGTTTTGTTTTCATGGGTATATTTAATAGCCCGTCGCGCGACCATTGTGTTCACAAATTTCTCAGCATTTTGGAAGGCGATATTTCTGACAGCTGTCGCCGGGCTGCATTCTGCTCAGCAATAGGAAGAAGGGAAGGGGTAGGAAAGGAGGTGTCGGTGTACATTGGTCTTGAATTCTTGAACATTGTTATGACTGGGAAAGACAGAGTGAGGAAGAGAGTTCCACATTCGCGTAGTACGGCTAAAAAATTATTCTCTATACTCGAGAGTACATAATTCCGAAGTTGGGCTCGACGGTAAACTGATGGGCATTCCGCGGATATTACGGTTGAATTGTTTAAGGGGAGGAATGCTACTGACTATTTTTCTAGAGCAGTTATCGTAGAAGTAACGCTAAACAGAGAGAGACACGAAACTTTACGACGATGGTCTAAAGGAGTGAATGAGTCTATCACCGATCATTCTTACGGCTCTTCTTTGTATACCATCCAAGAGGCTTAAGTATGTAACTGGAGCACCAGCCCAAAGGTGGAAATTGTTTTCATGCTTTGGACGGATATAAGTCTTATAAATAATAGCCAGATCAGACGGGGAGAAAACAAATTTACTTTCTCCAAAACAATGTAAAGACTTGTTCCACTGTTCGGTGAGATAAACCTTCAGATCACCAGTGAACCTGTTGCTGCGAAAGCCGTACTGCCGTACTGGACATACAAAAGCAGTTGCAGCTTATGCATTTGATTTGACCTACACAGAACCTCATAACGTGACTTCTCTCTTCGACAACTACAACAAACAAAAAAATAGACGTGTCCGATATTATTAATTAAATGTCTATGTCTAAACTGCCTTGCATTCCAAATCTTTTTGAGCATGTTGTTCTCGAAAATTTAGGCTTCTAATGCAAAATTATCATATCCTATGCACAACATGGCTTTATGCAGAAATATTCTTCCGTGATAAACCTTCTTGCATTTTTGCATAATTGTTTGAATTCTGTAGAAAGTGGACGGGAAGTTGATTTGTGGTTACACAGATTTTTCCAAGCTTTAATTGTCTATTATCTATTATCGTGATAACAGATCTTACCAAGTAAAATTCAGAAACTCCTACTCAAAACATTTCATTGCCAAGTCGGGTATACCACAGTTAAGTGTTTGAAATAGTAATACTCTTATCTTTGCAGATATGATGATCTTCAAAAATATTGCATCCAGAGAAGACCGCGTTCAACTGCAAGATAATATAAATAAGTTTGTTGTATGGTGTGAAAAGAATAATTTAAATTTTAACCCACGAAAATGTCAGACAATAAAAATTTCCAAAAAGCGTAACCCCATATCTTATAATTATGTTATCTTATCCCGTGTCTTTAAAGTTAGGGAATTAGGAGTTCTTTTAAAATCTTATTTAGATTTTTCAGAACACATCAACAACATCGTAATCAAAGCCAATTCAATGTTATTGTTTACAATAAACTGCACAACAGTTTGGTTCGACCCCATCTCAAATAATATGTGTATGACTAGAATCGGTTCAACGATATTTTACACGTTTCGCCATTGGGCTCCAATGGATTGAGCCCAATAATGTAATGAGAATCGACTTGCATTTTCCCAGATTCAAACATTTTCCAAATTGTTTTCCTTCATCATATTATTACTGGTTTCACTGCTGCTCCAGATATTCTGATATTCTTACTTACTTACTTACTTAAGGTGGCGCTACAATTCCGTTGTGGTCTTGGGCCTCAATCAACAGTCTCCGTCAACTAGCTCGGTCATTAGATTGTCGTCTCCAGTTTTGCAATCCAAGTTGATCGAGGTCCTCTTCCACTTGAGTGCGCCACCTGAGTCGCGGTCTTCCTCTTCTCCTACGTCCCTCGGGAATAGTGTCGAAGGCTTTCCGAGCCGGAGCATTGGTGTCCATTCGCTCTAAATGACCGAGCCATCTGAGTCTCTGGACCTTGACCCTTCTGGCTAGGTCCATGTCGTTGTACAACCCGTAAAGTTCGCTGTTATATCTTCTTCGCCATTCCTCTTCAATGTACACGGGGCCAAAGATGACCCGAAGAACTTTCCTCTCGAAACAGCCTAAGGTACTTTCATCCGATTTTGTCAAGGTCCATGCTTCCGCACCATACAGCAGGACTGGGATGATGAGTGTGTTGTACAGTTTTACCTTAGCTGCTCGAGGCCTTTTCCACTCAATTGCTTTCTCAGCTTAAAGAAACAGCGATTAACAAGAGTTATTCTTCGTCTGATCTCGGCGCTGGTGTTATTGCCCGTGTTTATAGCGGAGCCTAGGTAGACAAACTCTTCTACTACCTCGAAGTTATATAAGTCTAGTGTGACGTTCTGCCCGAGCCGTCGGTGTTGGGTGTCCTTCCTCGAAGACAGCATTTACCGCTAAACCCATTTTTTTTTTTTTTTTTTTTTTTTTTTTCTTTTTGTGGAGGTGGATCGAGGTGAGTTTTGATTTAAGCCCTAGCCTTCTGTGAGTCTTTGGTTTCTAGTCTTACGTTATTTTGTGAGTGTTTGTTTGTTTGAGTTAGTCAACTAACAATTAAAATTGCACTTAGTGATATGTAACTTGCTTGTTGACTCAGCATATCTCGGCCGAAACAGCTTCTATTTCTCGTTCTATGTTGGCTCTGAGATTTTCCAACATAGACCCAACAAAAATAATCTAGAGGCGTAAAAAACTAACTCTTCAATCGATCGATTGTGTGGTGCCACACACGACACACCACAATTGCTACCAGTTCAAACCTTCCAATTCAATCATGTTGCGATAACGTTAGCGCAGTCACGATCGTTATCGCTGACGAAAATATATGGCCCAAAATTCTTGGGTCAGCTTGTATGGTTGGAGATCCTTGGGCATTATACGCCATAATGTGGTCTGACCGACGACGATGCCCAATAATTTTTGGACTAAAACGGGCTTGACTCTTTAGTCCAAGCACACACGAGACGATTTCAGACTGGGGAAGAAATGTATACATACATGAACCTCTTATAAATGTGTGAGTATTTATATCGTACCAAAACTGACAGCTTTTGTATATGTGTTAGTTTTATTCTTCGTTCATCCAGCAAATTTTGGGTCAGTCCGTTTCATGCTGCACACTTCTATTCCCTTGCCAACTAAACTGATTGTCCGGATGAATTAGTCTCGTGTGTGAAGGCCCATTAAGATCGTTTGCTACGTACGCCTGAACGGCAGCGATATTTTCGATACTTCGACCAAACCGTTGTCTCAATGACACGGTATCATCACAACGAATATGTTATAGACTCAAATATTTGCACTTAACTTGTTATTATTGTTGTTATTGATATATGTGAATTGGAAAACGAGTAATGATGACGTTTTTTCTTCATAGTTCCTATTGTTTATCGTAACCAATTAATGTAAAATAACGTTACATTGCTTATCTTTTACCAATATCGTTTTTTGTTTGTTTGTTTGTTTTAAGGCTTCAAGAAGATCCACCAACCGGAGTGTCTGGAGCCCCAACCGATAATAATATTATGATTTGGAATGCTGTAATTTTTGGTCCTCATGATACTCCTTTTGAAGATGGGACGTTTAAGCTTACTATAGAATTTACTGAAGAGTATCCTAATAAGCCTCCAACAGTGAGATTTGTTTCGAAAGTTTTCCATCCAAATGTATACGCTGATGGTGGAATATGTTTAGATATCTTACAAAACAGATGGAGTCCTACTTATGATGTTTCAGCAATTCTAACTTCAATTCAGGTATACTAATGTATGTTTTAAATTTACATGTATGTTTGTTATTTATTTTTTATTCTATGATTATTGTTATTTTATAGTCCTTACTAAGTGACCCAAACCCAAATTCGCCAGCAAACTCAACAGCTGCTCAACTTTATAAAGAAAATCGACGTGAATATGAAAAACGGGTAAAAGCTTGTGTGGAGCAAAGTTTTATTGATTAACCATCTCTTGAAATCCAATACTTTTTTCATATGCTATAGTAAAACTGTCAACAAAATATATTATTGGGAAACGTTCTCAAACTCTATTAATACCACTTTTGAGTCAAATAGATAAAATTAAATATTTGTCCAAACAAAATAAGTTAAAATTGTTTTTATTGATCATGTTAAATATATTCTGAAATATGAGTTCTGAGTGAAAACGTTTATTTTTTCGAATTTATCTAATTCAGTTCAACTTATTGCTGCTAAACACATTAAAATTAAAAAACGGAAAGCGTTGAAATGTCAACAACAGCCATGACGTGGTCTTCCATTCCAAAAAAAAAAAACACAAAAATGCATATATACATCGTCAAAATCGGCATTATCAAAAATGCTACAAGTTCATCGGATAACCGCAAGTTTTTCATATAATTATATCGCTCATTAAAAAGAATATCGTCATAACTCAGAGAACACCATTCTTCAGAAAACGAAATTTAAAATACGAACGATGGAACTTCATGACTGTCTTCATTTTAAGCAATTTATTTTTTT
Source organism: Sphaerophoria rueppellii (assembly GCA_920937365.1). NCBI lineage: Eukaryota > Metazoa > Arthropoda > Insecta > Diptera > Syrphidae > Sphaerophoria > Sphaerophoria rueppellii. The sequence goes on from CAKKXW010000005.1 coordinate 56,449,184, forward strand.
TGTATTAGATAGAGCTACACCATTCAAAAAATTAAAGAAACACTTGAAAAAATTAAAAAAAAATTAAGCTGTTTTTTATTAGTATGTATCTCAGTAGAAAATAGTCGGATTGTAGTGAAGTAAAAAGTTTTTCAAAGGTCACAATATATCTTTTCGAAATATTTTGAGTTAAGAAAGTCGTTTTCGCTTGAACGTAAAAAAATGTTCACCCATTTCCAAAATTGAAAACAAAAAATTGATTTGTCATAAAGTGAGCCGAATTTTGTTTCAATCCAACTGATCAAAAAATGGGTTTAAATGCAAATACACATATTTGACTTTTGACCCTAATCGACCTTATCGAGGTAACCGTGCGTCGCGGTCGGAGCGAAATTTTCTCCGATTTCATCCGAATCGGAGACATTTTGCTTATCGGAGAACTAACTCGAAGCAAAATTCTCAGGAAATAAGAGAAAATTCCATTCCGACGGTTATTCGATTGGGCGGAATACTTACTTACTTAAGTTGGCGCTACAGTACGTTGCGGACTTGGGCCTCAATCAACAGTCTCCGCCAGCCAGCTCGGTCCGCTGTCTCCAGTTTTGCACTCCAAGTTGATTGAGGTCCTCTTCCACTTGAGTGCGCCACCTGTGTCGCGGTCTTCCTCTCCTCCTACGTCCCTCGGGAATAGTGTCGAAGGGTTTACGAGCCGGAGCATTGGTGTCCATCCGCTCTAAATGAACGAGTCTCTGGACCTTGACCCTTCTGACTAGGTCCATGTCGCTGTACAACCCGTAAAGTTCGCTGTTATATCTTCTTCGCCTTTCCCCTTCAATGCACACGGGGCCAAAGATGACCCGAAGAACTTTCCTCTCGGAACAGCCTAAGGCACGTTCATCCGATTTTGTCAAGGTCCATACTTCTGCACCATACAGCAGGACTGGGATGATAAGGGTGTTGTACAATTTTACCTTAGTTGCTCGAGAGAGGGCTTTTCCACTCAATTGCTTTCTTAGCCCAAAGAAACACCGATTAGCAAGAGTTATTCTTCGTCCGATCTCCGCGCTGGTGTTATTGCCCGTGTTTATAGCGGAGCCTAGGTAGACAAACTCCTTTACTACCTCGAAGTTGTATGCGTCTATTGTGACGTTCTGTCCGAGCCGTCGGTGTTGGGTGTCCTTCCTCGAAGACAGCATATACTTCGTTTTTCCCTCATTTACCGCTAAACCCATTTTTGCCGCTTCTGTCTCAATTCTTACAAAGGCGCCATTGACATCACGCTGTGTTCTTCCCATTATATCAATATCATCGGCGTACGCGAGAAGTTGAACAGATTTTTGGAAGACAGTGCCTCTGGTGTTGACGGTGGAGTTTTGTACTATCTTCTCAAGATGATGTTAAAGAAATTGCACGACAGTGCATCGCCTTGTCTGAATCCTTTTTTGACGTCGAAAAATTCCGTAAGCTCGTTGCCAACCTTGATTGAGCAGCGTGAGTTCTCCATCGTCATTTTGCACAAGCGAACAAGCTTGGCAGGGATGCCAAAACTAGACATAGCTTTGTACAGTTCGTCTCTGTAGATGCTCTCATACGCGGCCTTAAAATCGATGAAAAGGTGGTGGGTATCGATTTGGAGTTTAAAGGTCTTTTCCATGATCTGCCGCAGCGTGAAAATTTGGTCGATGGTTGACTTTCCTGGCCTGAAACCACATTGATAAGGACCAATCAGATTGTTGACGAAAGGCTTCAGACGTTCACATATTACGGCAGAGAGGATCTTGTAGGCGATGTTATGTAGACTGATTCCTCTGTAGTTGGCGCAGTTTAGAGGATCTTCCTTTTTCAGGATCGGGCAAACAATAGTGAGGTTCCATTCATCGGACATGCATTCCTCTGACCATATCTTACAGTGCATGCTCCTATCTAGCTCGTCGCCTGCTGCTTTGAACAACTCAGCAGCTAGTCCATCTGCTCCAGGTGTCGTCCTTTTTCTCTTCTGTGGGGGCATGCGCGCATATTAGGCTAATTTTGCCGAATTAAGCCTTGATTCGGATTGTTGCGATGCGTTCGCTTGCACATTTGAAGGTCAAGATTTTTTGCTTGAGTCTGCTTCCTACGACGAATTCGCATCCAAAAAGTCGCTGTTGTTGCTCTCGGTAACAATCACCATAGTAATTGTCCCAGTTTCACAACTTCTTTTTGCCCGGTCCATCCCATCGCATTTCCTGGATAGCGGTAATGTCTGCTTTGTATCAGTTGAGGGTCTCCGCTTATTGTTCAGCAGCAGGCGGTCTATTGAGGGACCTAACATTCCACGTGCATATCCGAAATTCGTTGTCCTTTTTACATCTGCTTGGGTCGTCATTATTGTATCCGTCTGTTTCGGGAAGTCACCCCGACGAACAACCCCAAACCTGGAGTACCAGGCACTTGATGTGACTCCAAGTGCAAGAGCCGGAAAAACCGCTAGCCGTAGCCCGTTAAGGCATAGAGAATATATAATACCTAGAGTCACGACTTCGGGTGTTCGCTCTCTTTTTGCCTACAAGCTGCAATTTGGTCGTTTTGTACTAACCCAGTGAGAATGTGTTAGTTTTCCAATGCTTTTTAAATGAGAAACTGCACCCATACATTCGCACTGAGTTAGATACAATGCTCAGGTTGGAGTCGAGGTGGGTTTCATGGGCTCAGATTTCAAAAATAAGATTCCGTTGAGCCCAAAATTTTCAAAAAATAACTTAAACATACAAAAAGTGCATGTAATATGAAAAATAAATACGTTATATTATTTCTTTGCACTTTAAACTATAATTGCACTATTTACCATATTTGTATCAAAAGTCATAATAAATCTATTAAAAAAAAGTCGTGCGTCTAGTCTCGTATTTGCTGTGGTGGAAGTCTGTCACTTTGGGTTTGTGCATCAGGAAAAAATTTTTGTCATGGCTGAGTGCTCACTCTTTTGTCACCTCTTACACAGGTTCACGGACACGAAAAAAAGGAGGATTGTGAGAGTTCACCTCTTACACAGATTCACGGACACGAAAAAAAGAGAGGATTGTGAGAGTTCACCTCAGAAAAATTTTGAGGGTGTTTTCGGCAAGGGAGGAAAAGGTCGCGACTCTAGGTATTATATATTCTCTATCGTTAAGGTGTTGAACCAGTAGTTCGGCCTAACTTTTGTCATAGTCAGCTGTTTATGTGGAATGTGTGTGAAGTGAAAATAGTAGCGTTTAAGCCTTTGTATATAAATTTAACAGTATAATCGAAATGGAATTCGACTGCAGTGCTAACTGGTTAGAAGCCAAGATAACCATTTTTTTTACATAAGTTTGTATTGTGTATCCCTCCACGGGGTAAGCCTTGACGCGGCGGAGCGGCTTACGGTAACTACTACTATGAAGCTTAGAGCTATGCGATCGCGAAACTTGATTTCGCAGAAGGGCCTCCCATGGTCGACAGGTCGAAGCGGAGTAGGCTGTTACTACCAATTACCCCACAACGAAGGAGTGTTCCCACCAAGGCACTCCCACCGAGGGACGGCAGCGAATGAATTTCTTCTTTGGAATCAACGGTGGCGTCTCCAGTTCCAGTTAGGCCGAACTACTTGGTGAACACCTTTACGGGCTACTTCGACTTATTTGAAGCCCAGGCCGTAAAAGGAGCGGTTTTTCCGGCTCTTGCACTTGGAGTCACATCAAGTGCCTGGTACTCCAGGTTGGGGGTTGTGCGTTGGGGTGACTTCCCGACCACGTAGAAAAAAGTTTAGTTGCGAAGCAACAACAGGCCTCGGAAACGGACGGATAAAACTGTACAACACACTCATCATCCCAGTCCTGCTGTATGGTGCAGAAGCATGGACCCTGACAAAATCGGATGAACGTGCCTTAGGCTGTTTCGAGAGGAATGTTCTTCGGGTTATCTTTGTCCCCGTGTGCATTGAAGGGGAATGGCAAAGAAGATACAACAGCGAACTTTACGGGTTGTACAACGACATGGACCTAGCCAGAAGGGTCAAGGTCCAGAGACTCAGATGGCTCGGTCATTTAGAGCGAATGGACACCAATGCTCCGGCCCGGAAAGCCTTCGACACTATTCCCGAGGGACGTAGGAGGAGAGGAAGACCGCGACTCAGGTGGCGCACTCAAGTGGAAGAGGACCTCAATCAACTCGGAGTGCAAAACTGGAGACGACTAGCTAAGGATCGAGCTAGCTGGCGGAGCCTGTTGATTGAGGCCCAAGTCCACAACGGGCTGTAGCGCCACCTTAAGTAAGTAAGTAAGTTGTATTGTGTATTTTCGACAGAAGATCTGTCAAACCGAGCAGAACACCAATCTTGATAATACCCCCCAAATATTTATACAAAGGTTTAAGCAACGCAATACCGACTCTAAAGCACTATTCACTTGAGCACGAACAACGACCAACGTTATACGCGTGCGAAAATTTTGTTCGTTTATTTCTATTTCTAATGTGAACGCGAATAGAGTTTGGCAGTTCGTATCAACTACAATATTCTTCTCGCGACGAATAAATTTGTTTTCTGAAATTTATTAACACTTGAGATTAAAAAGTTAATGTATGCATCACAAATCAAACAAAAACTTTACATTTATCCTTTTGTTAAGAATTTGTTAGGAAATACGGCTTCAAACGTATCTAAAATCGTCGTTCGTTGTCGTGCTCATGTGAATAGTGCTTAAAACGCCAAGAAAGTGACTCACCAAAAACAAAAAGTGACAAATGTCGTTTAAGTAAAACGCTATAATAAGGGTGATTAAACAATTATATTTTTTTAAACAATGAAACGCAAACAATGAAAAGACTTTTATTCAATTTTAAGGTTTACAAAATAAAAATAAATAAAAAACTGTTTATTTACTTACATATTTCACAAACAACTTAACATAGTAAGCTTGAATTCAATTTTAATAAATAAAGTTAACACAGAGTCTCCATTAGGCTTGGGCCATGTTATGTTTTTCGACAGCATCCCCTGAAGCAAACTTCTCGGTGACTGAGGGAATTAAGGAATAATTTTTCATTTGTGATAGAACCTTTAAGCGTAGTGGATGTATGGTTTTCTCGGACAAAAGCAACAGAAAGTAAACAAATTGTTGATACATCATTTTTTTTTCTTGGATAGCAATAAATTATTGTTGAACATCAATTAAAATTAAATATCAAAATTTAAAAAGGAAACATTATTTTCCGTTTGGTTTGAATAAAATACTTTTTACACCCATAAACTCCAAAAAAAAAAAAAATCTTGAAATCTTCCAATCCGACTGGTGTGAAAACGCTTATACACACAAACTGAGGCTTTATTGAATATTTCTAATGTGACGTATTAAAATAAATGTAATTAATGGCTATATGGTTAAAGTTAAAAAGGTTTTAACAAATTTGTAACTGAAAATGTATGAATAACTGTATCAATCACAATAACTTTAAAAATTCGATTCGATTCCACTTCATTCACGTTTAGTCTCTGCAATACGAAAAAAACGTTATTAATGCAAAATACTCATTTCTTTTGTCTAAATAGATCTTACCTTAAGAGCCCCGTTATGTAGTCCGGCCAATTTTCGGGGAACATGACTAAAAAGAAGCCCACTCCGATTAATATAACTCCAGCCAATTTCATGCCAGCAAATGTTGCCCCATACAGTACAATGTCAACAGCTGCTCAGAAAAAAAAAACAAGAGCTAAGCACACTTAATATGACCATATTACATTATGTTGATAAAAAAAATAACAGGGGTTGGGTCGTTTTCCCGGAAATCAACTTCCCGGATAACGATTGCGGAAAACACTTTCCCGCACTACTTTTTCCAGTGCAACGATTGCCCGGAAAAAATCCTACCTTTTTTTCATTGGAAATTAATCCTTTTTTGTCACTCAAAGTTTTGAGAATTAAGGAGATCGAAATCTGATACCTTTTTAGATTTTTCTAACAACCCTGAATTAGGCCACACCCTTTTTCAAAAACAGAAATTTTATGAGACACCGAGTGCTGAGAATCATGGAGAACGAAACATTCCAATTTTTCGTTCAAATGTTTCTATATAATCAGTTGCTTTTTGGGAAATCAGTCAGTTCCAGGTTGTTCATGGTAGAGAGAAGTCACGCCGATGTTTTTTTTTTTATAAATTCGCGCCTTCATTTAATTTGTTTATAAACAATTAAATAAAATACAAAGCTATAATTTAAAGTTCGAGCGAATTTTAAACTATAACTTTGTATTTTATTTGATGGTTTATAAAAGATATGTCTTGTATTCCTCTAAAGGATAAAACGTTCTTTTAAAAACGAAGAATAATTCAAAAAAAGATATGACCTTAAATTGTTAGTAATAATGTTTGAGACAAATGGCTCTGCGATACTCATTCAATTAAATGGCTAAGAAAGTTGAACTTGTTCCTGTATGATTCTATGACCTTACGTCAGTTTTTTCGGCGTGCGTCATCCAATTGTTGTTTAAGCTGTATACAATGTTCTAGATAAAAATCCCAAACATTTCTCCCGAACATCATACCAAAATAAAAATTTTAACAGAAAAAACGAAAAAATGTCGAAAAAGCAACATTTTTTTCCGTCCAATGAAGTGTTCCTCAAAAGAATTCTAAGAAAAATATTGGTCTCAACCTAAAATCAAAAATAACAAAATTAAAAAAAAAAAACAACAATTTTTGTATATCATACATTCCAATACGAAATGGTAATTTCGGAATAAATTTCCAAAAAAGTGCTAAATCCCGGAAAAAATAGTACCATTTCTTTTTCCAAATAGAAGTAAATACCGCAACCATTAACATTTTACGGGCAATCGTTATCCAGGAATCTACTTTCCGGACAGTTGTTATTCACCAAAATAAGAGATGTTTAAATATAACGTTCCTTCTAATTTTAAATCTCATGTTCTTAAATTGTTTTCATTAAGGTTAGATCTAGATATTATGTTCCAAAAACAATTATTCTCAGTTTAAAGCAGAATGTTTTAACTTTTTCAAACAAATGCCTTTCTGTTCTGTTTAATGAATTTGTTCCCCACAGAAAAGATCCAAAAAGCACAAGTTTGTGTGTTCTATGAGGAAAGACCACTGTTCTCTATAATACAGAGTAAAATACAGTGTATATAGAGATCAGTGGGAAAAACTTATGATTACGGCTGTTAAGCCTTATATCAACAACGCATCAATCTTTCATCAAGATCCCGCTCAAGAAAACAATCCGCAGACTGAAAATAATATATACATGTATTCAAAATCAGAAAAATATCTCAGAATAGAACAATCAATCTGTTTTGAAGTGTGAAAGTTCCTCCATCTTAAGTATTAAAAATAAATGTTAAGCTAAGTGTTGCGTGCCTATAAGACAGTGTCCTGTAAGGACACCTATTAGGGAGCTAATATGAAGTCTGCTTTGAGATAACAAGTCTTTCGAGCGCTTTAGGTCCAGTGAAGGCCAAATGAGTTTTGTGGCTGCGCACGTTGGTAAATTGAGCCACCTAGAGTTTGTTATCCTTAAGGCTGTTTCTTTTAGCACAAGTTTACTTGTAGCTATCGGTATACCTATCTTCTCCCTTTCAGGTGAAATAGGTATGACGGTTCCATTTTTAGCGAGTTCATCGGCTCTACAATTTCCTGTGATGTCTCTGTGGCCCGGCACCCAACAGAGGTGAATGTTAAATTGCTGCGCCATCTCCATAAGAGACGATCGACAATCGAGGGCCGTTTGAGATTTGGTTGAGACACCGTCAAGAGATTTAATAGCAGTTGATATCACGTTTTCTCTTAGCCAGGAGAGAACCTCTTTGATCGCTAAAATTTCCGCTTGGAAGACGCTACAATGATTAGGGAGGCGGAATGAGATGCTTAGATTAAGCTTTTCTGAGTACACACCACTACCAACTCCATCACTTGTCTTGGATCCATCTGTATAAAAATGAATGCTTTTGTCATCCAGCTAGCTTAAAAAAGTCGTAATTTTCATGCACCAACGATTATATGGCTAACATTTATCACGAATCACTTGAGTGCGTGTTAAGATTTTAGGGGACAAAGACTTTTATGCCAATTCCTAACGACTAAGTTATGAAGATAGTGAGATACTTCACAGCGAAAAATTGCACACTTGAAAGCTTTGAAAGCTTCAGAAAAGGCAGTTGAAATAAACCACCACAAAAGTGGGATGCAACCATTCTCAGTATAACAATAACGGTGTCTGAATAACGAATAAATGTCAATAACATTAACCGTGCATAAAAAGATGTAAAAATAGAGAGTAAAGAAATTCAATAAGAAGTTAAAAATAAAAACATACAAATAAAGTCCTTTACCCACCGCCAGAAACTGGAACTGCAGTAATTAAACCAAGCGTGACAAACATATTGTAGGTGACAGCTGCGCTAAACTGCGTAAGTAAGTGAAATACTAAAAATTAAATTAATTATTATTAGGTTTACATATATAACATTTCTGTTTTCTACGCCTTACCTAATAACAACACACTTGATATAAGCAGTAAGATCCAAGGCATTCGGTCAGATGGCATACTCTCATTTCCCGTCAAATAAAGTGCAGCACAAACAGGCCAAAGCAACACTGCATTAAATAATCCTAGAGTTGTAAAAGTAAGAGCTATCTGTCCAACAGGGGGATCGCCCATAATTTTTTTAAACATAACCTTAAAATTAAATTAGATTAACATAAACATTTTCACAATTTTTTCTTTGATATTTATTAATGTTTTTATGTATGATAGGTGCTGAACTTATTTTTGAAGAAAATTAATTAAAAGCAAAATCAGCTTGGAATTAAGCTTTTGTGTAATACGAAACTAGGTACCTACGTTGGTACTGACTACCACTCTTGATGATCTACTTCCAATTTGTTAAAACACAAACAACAAAAATAGTTTTTTTACCTTAGTCGCATACACTTAACTTTTGTTGCTGACCTCATCACTTAGTAAAGCCAAAATTTCGTGTCTACGTATTTTTCATTTTACTTTTTTTATTACAGTAAAATTGTTAAGCGCCTGTTTCACAATATACAAGTAAGGTTCCAATTAAGCTACTCGGAAGCTAACTAGCAGTTTAAAATGCAAGTAATCTGTATTTGAGTGAGCTATAGTAGTTACGGCAAGTAACTTAAGATGTCATTTGTTAATGCTATTCTGAAAAGCAAGGAATTAATTTCATGTTTTTCTATCTTAAAATGGATATTCTTCTCGACACGTTAGATGATGAGTTTTTTTCGCGTTATGGAGCCACCACAAAACCGTTCTCCAAATTTAGGACATATTTCATGGAATCCTTGGACATCATAGAATTTCCAAATTAGACATATTCGCAATATTTTCGGGTCTAGTGTGCATGGTTCGATGGATTACTTTCTGCAATACCAAATATGATTCGATTGATAATCACTGATTGATAATGGGCGCATTCTCTAACCTACCGAAAAGTTCCTATTGAAATGTATTTTTGTATACACCTTTATTACGTCCAGCGTTGTAGATTATTTCACGAACAATTTGTATGTGTTCATAAATCGTGAGATATTTGCGAAACAGTAAATTTCTTGACCTTTTCACCCTTATAACTATTTTAATCGGCACGATATCAACGTCTATTTTTAACACCTTCATGAAAATACCGTAATAAAAATGTGTCCTAAAATTCAGCTCACTTGGAATTTTTCCCAAGATTATATTTTTAAAATGCTTAAAATGACTGGACTATGAACATATGATGTAAGAAACGCTTGGGAATTTGTGATTTGAGGTTAGGGAACTTTAAACAGAAGTCTTGTCTTGTTTCGCTTGTTATACCATAAAAAAACACTACCTGATAAGATCTGATTACTTAAATTTCGTCTTCAGACTCTATCTGATAATTTATACTGTCGTATTGTACGATTAATTTCATTTTAATATTTTTATTACTTGCGATATATAGAATATATGGCAAGTATTGAATTCGTAAAAAAAAATTGAGATGATGATGAGATATGACATTACGATGATAAAGAAGTCGAAAAAAATTGGTCCGGCGATTCTGTCTGGAAGTTTGCAGGCATGTACAGCCTAAACTACTGGTCCGATTGACTGCAAAGTCAATCGAAAATTAGAGGTTTGAGCAAAAACTCATATCCCAGTTTTTTTTTGTTTTAAGATCAAAATTTAGGGTAGCCACCATACGATTTGTTTGGCTAAAAACCAAAACATTCAATTTTCTCCAAAACGGCTCCTACGATTTTTTTTAAACTTCCTTGAGTTTTTTTTTAAACATTCATGTATTTTATGTAATAAAACATTTTTTGTATTGCTCCAAAACGGTCCCTCCCATAGAACCGTTTTTTTGTTATTATATTTTCTCGAAAAATGAAAGTCCGATCAGCGAAAGGTTTTTTTTGAAAGTACGTATATATTGTTCAAATAATATTTTGTATTCAAAAAATTTACAATTTTTTTTTTTTTGGATTTTAAAAAAAAATATTTTTAATCTTTTTTTTAAAAAAATTTTGTATCTCAAAAAAAAAATTCATTAAATCAAGAATAAGGTTTGAATTTGTTTGGCATTTAAATTTTTGGAATTAAATGTTTTACGAGGTACATTTTCAAATTTTAATTTTCTTAATAAATTCTATTTATTTTTATATATTGACTTTTTTTTGTGAGTTAGGTGCAAACTGGTGCATGCTGCGTGGTAATTAACTTTCCACAAAAAGTGAAGGTGCAAGATTCAAAACGTGTAGGGAAAACCTTTTTTCTTAATGTCAGTTTTAAAAGAAGAATTATACAGTTTATTTTCAGATAAAATGTGGTTTTGAGTTACATATATCAATTTACATTTTTATGTATGAATTTTTAATTACCTACATGCTTTAATTTTTAATATTTCTATGAGTTCAGCTTTGGAATACAGGAGCAAGTTCGTACCACCCAGTCGTGCACATTTTTTATATTTGAAATTAAACGTTTGTTTCTTATTCAACAGCTGATTATGAAATTTCAAAATCTGTCAACTACCTTTGAAGTCGAAATGTTTACACTACCTCGGAGCAGCGTTGCCGAAATGGTCTGATTGGGCCATTTTGGCCTTATTTTTTTAAATAGCCCGGTGGCTCCGAAAGCTCGAAAATGGCCCGAAAAAAAAGTGTTTGAACCAAGTACAGAAAATGTATTCATATACATTAACAGCCATATTTATAAAAGAATATTAAAGGCTGCTTAACTTTAAACGACTTCTAAATAGCTCTTAAGTACAAAATGTGTATTTATAAAGAATTTACACATTTAAGTAACGTTGTTCAACGATTGTTTAACTTAAACGCCAATCACCTCGTTTAGAGATTGTTTAAAGCCATTTTAAAAATAAATTGACAAATTAAAATATAATATATTCTGTCACTTTGATTTGAAATCAGAGAATTTTGCATCTAACCATATTAACAAAGCCGTGGGTCAAAAAAATGGACCCATATTACCGAAGGAGAAGACGAACAAAAAAAAATTACGAAACAAGATTCAACCCAATGGATCTTGAAGAAAATTTGTTCAAGCAAAAATACAAATTTTCGAAAGCCATATTTGTTTTTTTTTTATTTGACACAAAATTTTTGAATTAAATTTGTCAAAAATGTCAAAAAGTGAAATTTAAAGATATTTTTTTGTACTAGATTTGTAATTCCCTTAAGTTTTTTGACATTAACCGTATTTAGTTAAGCATCAAAGAAAAAATGATTATAAATCCAAATTTAATTAACGTTGTTTAAAGGCTGATTTAATATTTAAGCAAGCTTAACTAAACAACCTCTGAGAACCATTTTAAGAAAATCTAATAAATACGGCAGTAAATTTTCAACTCTTCACTGACTATGACGAGTTCGATTTATAAATTTTTCACTTAAAGCGTAACCCAGTTTCATAAATCTTCCATATAACACTGAATAAGTGAGTACGTTCATTCTGAACAACTCCGACGACAAAAATCTTTTTGTGTTGTACTTGTATATTGTACACAGAGACAGATCAGAAAGGAAAAGATAAGAAACAGAGACAGAGCTATCAAAATTGACAATGTTCTAAGAGTATAAGTGTTTTCACATGAATTTCTTTCATTTCTGTTTGTGGCCCTGAAAAGATGAAAATGACCCGATTTTTTTTTTTCAAAAGTGGCTCGATATAAAAAAAAAAAAAAAATCAACAACGCTGCGTCGGAGGGGAAATTTCAACTCATTTCTTAGTTGTATTTGGCCAATCAGAATGAGTTGACTACCTAGTGACTACGTTAGTGAATGCGGCCGATATGTATGGCCACCAATAACGACAAGTCAAAAAAAAAGTTATAACTTTCAAAGGCTGGTATCTATTCATTCAACGCTATTAGGTCGTAAACCTATTCATTGCCGTATATTACTTCTGATTTGCGAGCGCCCACAAAAGTTAATAGTGGCTCTGACCTGTAATAAGTTGAGGGCAAAACCTATAGAAAACTATCCAAAGTAATTTCCGAAACAACAACAAATATGCTTTAGCTTTAGATATTTGTTTATTTTTTGTTTCTGGCTTTGTCGTTCTCATAGTAATTCCATACAAATTCAATTTGTGCACTAACATTTCCCATATTCGATTTAGCAAAACCAAGAACCTACACTTTTTTTTTCAATTGGTCAAAATCTTTCCAAGTGGAAAATTTGAATAGCTGGCAATTAGTTACCAAAAGCATAAATTTATCAGAAGGATGAATGTGAAACGGAAAGCTCACTAACAGAAGGATTTAACTGGCAGCTAATATAAGTGCTTGTTAAGTAATCAGAACTTAACTTGTATATTGTGAAACAGACGCTAAAAGTTATATTTTAAAAATCTTGGCTATTAACTGTTCATCTCAGTACATTTTTAAACTTTAATTTCGACTATTTTTGTATTGACATATTATTTAAATATTCTTACTTTTGATTTTAGTAGTTACTTTGTATACTTGAAGCTGTATAAGATATTTCATCTATATAATGCGATTAACTTAACTTGTCTAACATTTTACTTCTTTAAGAGTTAGTTTTTTTTTTATGGGAAAGCAATTTCTTTGATAAATTGATGTGTATTTTACTTTTAAAGAAATACGTTGAATTTAAATCGAGTTTACTTGTTTTAAAAAAAGAACGTGGATTTTTTTCGTTAAACTATATATTAAGGTTTTAAGTGCCTACATACCCTAAATACAGCATATCCGGCTGCTGAAAGTGCAGCCAAAACAACGCCACTTAAAGTTGAGCTCTCTGTTATTCCATCCATGTAAGCCAAAAGCGCAATTCCTGTGTCGCACAATATTACGGCAACAATCTAATGAAGAGTTTGTGTTTACAAAAAACTTTAAAACTTCTTACAAACTCACCCTGACTCCAACGAATTGCTCATGTAAAATAACCCATGACAGGAGATACACGCACGAAACATTGGTAGCAAAAATTGCCATAGCGTCTGTGGCAAACAGAACTCTTAAGGATAATGTAAAGAGATATGTTGTTACTATCCAAAGAATGCAAAAAGATAGGCAGCGATTTAAAAAACGACCTAGATTATTGGGAAATATGAAACAATATAGCTTTGTTATAAATATATATCATGCACGCTACCAACTGAGAAACCTCGGTCTCGAAGACCTCTAAGAACATCTCCTAGAATTTCTTCCGGCTTTTCGCAGTTTCTGACTAAAACTCTACCAACTACATAAATAGGAAAACAAAATATTGCGAAATTTGTACAAAACCAGGAAGCGAAGAAGGGCGCATTAAATAAATTCGATTTTAGAGACGGCCTAGGAAAATCGGATATTATAATAGAGTCTTGAACTTCATTCTCCTCAGAATCCTTGTGAACAACTTCTTTAATGTTGATATTAACACTTAAAACATTGCTATCCAGTTCGTCGTTATTTATGATCGTTCTTTGACAAAGGTATAACAATTTAATGCAATGTGTAGCTCCAACCCATGAAGCAGTTACTAAAATAGTAACACACACACCAAAGTACATCTGAAAAAAAGAAAATTAAAGTTCAGAGTCTTATTTTGTATTTTTCTCTTTGTTCGTTCGATGTTCAACTATATCATCAGGGGTTGTCTTTAAATATAGTTTATTACTTTTCTTCCATCATTTTCATTGTAGACCCGGTGGATGAAGTTTTTTCCTGGGCGCAACCGGATCCGATGCCGGGCCTCGTTCCACAATTTGGTTAGTCATATAAAGTATTCCTCCCACTGTTAGTTGTTTTCTTATTATTTTGTATAAACCTACATCAGTCTATTTATTAAGTATGTGTGTTATTACACCCAGACTTTTTTCATGCTGCGTGTTTCGTAGATTTTCTTTTGAACACTCATTCCGTCAATTAGCGTTATTACACTCGGATGTCTTTCGGTTGACTGTTTTTGACACTTCTTTGCATATTCCTTGTTTACTGAAGCACACTTGAAATTGAAATAAAGCAACTCCAAGAAACAAAGAAAGACGAGAAAAACAAACGTCAAAAAACGTCCGAAAATCTTGAATACACAATTGTGAGGGTTGAGACTTTTTAAAGTATTTCTATTTCACCTACTTTCTCTTTCGCACTTATTTGCGTCTTCCTAAAAACGTCTGAGTGTAATAACACACTATTAGTTTTCAGTAACCAGTAGCAGCATACGCAGACGGAACTGCCTGCTTTAACTGTTACAGCTGTTTGTTCTGTCGATGTTAGAAGGGTAGACCTAGACACAGTGCATTCAAGAAAACACAAGCGTCCATAGCAACCTCTGTCTATCAACTCCCACTGTCCACCCACCCGCGGTGAAAATCGGGTGCTTAGTACCTCAACCGGAGATTGGATTATTACCCCAGTGGGAAGTTGTTGGCGGGAGCAAGGAGAGAGAACGGCATGCCTCCTTTTCAACAGGCGGCAGCGGAAGAACTCCCCAGATGGAATCGGCGGTGTCGTCTAAAGTTCCAGTCAGGATAAACTACTTAGTGAGAACCTTATAGGGCTACCAGGACATATTCGTAGCCCAAGCCTATAAAAGGCGGTTTGGCCGGCTCCCTGCCTTTGGATTTAAACTAAAGACCTGGCCCTCCAGGTTAGGGGTCATGCGTCGGGGTGACTGCCCAGCTACATAAAGAAGAGATAGTTCCAAGCCACCAACAAGCCTCGGATATGGACAGAATTAATGATGACGACCCACGCAACTATTTAAGAACAACGCACGTGCAGCCGACTGCTATAAAGCAGATATAACCGCAATCCAAGAAATGTGTTTATTATTATTATTATTATTAATTCAATTTCAAAGTCTTGATTTTAAACTCAGTTAATGCCCATCATCAGAGATGCCGCCTCTGAAGAACTATGGCTTACACGGCCATCACAACGAAACCTCTGGTTTGACGATGAGTGCCTGTGACCTCTTGCAGCTAAGCAAGAGGCATAGAAAGCAAGCGCTGCAAAGAAAATACGAGCAGCTCGTGATGTCTACGTGCAGAAAAGGAGAGAGGAGCATAAATTTCTCAGAAAGCAAAAAAAAAAAGGAGAATGTGAAGCGCGTGATCGAGAAGATAGAGTAATGTTATAACAGGTACGAGGTTCAAAAGTTCTACAAAAAGGTAAAACAAACCACCAGAGTAAACACCATTATTAAAACATCGTAGAAGAACCACAGTCAGTGCTGAGGATATTGAAAGACCACTTTCCCAATCTGTATCCTATAAATTCCGCCAGCTATACAGAACCATTTAATTTGGGTGAAGCACACCACCAATTCAACACACCCGACATTGACGAAGTAAAGATACCGATACCTAAACTTAAGTCGAACAAAGCCGCTGCAGCAGACGGGCTAGTTGTCGAACTGTACAAAGCAGCTTGAGATGATTTTGGTTGGCAGCATGCACGACGAAAAACTCAGCTTAGCTATGCCCGATGTCCTCAAGAAAATGGAGATCCCCTGAACTGCACCAACTACAGAGGTATAAGTCTCCTTACATCGCCTACAAGAATCTTGTCTGCCGTGCTGTGTGAACGTTTGAAGCCCTTCGTCAACAACCTGATAGGTCCTTATCAGTGTAGCTTCAGACCCAGAAAGTCCACCATCAATCAAATATTCACTCTACGGCAGGTCTTTGAGAAGACCCAGTAACTTCAAATCGATACCTACCCCAGAAAAACTCGTCCGTCTGTGTAAGATGACTATGGAAAACTCACGCTGTCAACAAGAAAGGACAAACAATATCGACGTCTTGGAGCCAACGTCAGTAAAGACAGATTTAACTTCGAGGTAGTCAAGGAATTCGTCGAAAGTCCACCATCAATCAAATATTCACTCTACGGCAGGTCTTTGAGAAGACCCAGTAACTTCAAATCGATACCTACCCTAGAAAAACTCGTCCGTCTGTGTAAGATGACAATGGAAAACTCACACTGTCAACAAGAAAGGACAAACGATATCGACGTCTTGGAGCCAATGTCAGTAAAGACAGATTTAACTTCGAGGTAGTTAAGGAAATTAAGGAATTAAAGTAGTGTCCGTAGCTTAGTGGTTAGGTGCGTTGGCTGCTAAGCAGAACGTCGTGGGTTCGAATCCTACTCGGGCCCAAAGTTTTTATTTCATCTTTCACGGACACTGCCTCTTGCGAAGAATTGACAAAACTTCCAAGAGTATCATCTGTCATGAAAAAGTGCTTCTCAACTTGGCCGTTCAGAATCGGCGTTAAATTGTAGGTCCCCTCAATTCTTCACACGCACCTAGAGAATTGTTGATGAGAGTAAGCCACTTAGGACTTGGCTCTTCAAGAGCTGTCGCGCCACTCTATTTATTTATTTTTAGTTAAGGAATTCGTCTACTATGGATCCGCTATAAACTTAGACAACAACACCAGCGCTGAAATCAAACGAAGAATCAGTCTTGCCAATCTTCTTTGGACTTGGAAGGCGATTGAGAACTTAAGTCCTCTTTCGAGCAACTAAAGTGTCAGTGTACAAAATCCACATCTACCCAGTCCTAATGTATGATGCAGAGCCATACACTATGACAACATCCGATAAAAACGTTTCGAGAGAAGATTCAATCAAGAACTGTACGAGCTGTTCAGCGACGCTGACCTAGCCAGAAAAGTTAAGATCCAACGATTACATGGCTGGGTCACGTAGAGCGAATGGAAAACAATGCTCCAGCCCGTAAGGTCTTCGAATCCAATCTGATAGGACGTCGCAGAAGAATAAGACTGCGACTGAGATGGAGCCCACAGGTGGTACAAAACTGGAGATAGCTAGCTAGGGACCGAGCTGGCTCGAGACGCTTATTAGATGAGGTCCTCGTCCGTACTGGACTGTAGCGCTGTAGTAAGTAGTAGTAAGTTCTTCTTTCACGTTTTCTTTTTATGTATTCATTATACATTGTAATGGTAACCTTCGGACATTAAATATCTTCTATTCGTTCTGTACAAAATTGTTTAGTTCTTACTTCTAATTTATTTCGCAGCTCTGATGGAATTTTGTATCTTCCATAAAATTGCATGAATAATTAGAAATATATTTGAACAACTTACACAGATTTTTTTTTCATAAGATTGTAAAATCTAAGATACACGAAATTGTATATCGTTTGGTGAAATTGTAACATTTTATTGAACATCAATTTTGAAGACAATTTTTTTGTTTTTTGTAGCAATTAAAATATTCAGAGCAGAAAGAACTCAGAAAGAATATTCTTGATAACTGCTGGAGCACAGGTAATAATGGAGAAAGATGCAGTTTGAATTGAAAGTTTCAAGTTCGAGTAAATTTGATGGCGCTTGATGTTTTTGATTATGTTGACGGTACAATTTGAAAACCCACAGTGATCACCAATCAAGAAGAAATTGAATCAGCCAAGAAAAAGATGGTTGAATGTGTGAACGATGATGTACAAAGAGCGATGGTGAACACATGCGGCTCTGCCATTTTGATCCATTTTCGAAATTGTACAACGTCAAAGATAATGTTGGACAAGCTACACTCGGTATAAGAACATTCCAATGAGGCGGCAAAGCAGTTACTCGCAGAAAAATACAACGCCTATTAAAAAGATCAGACACGCGAGATTGCAACACTTATTTCCACTTTGTAAAGTTTCGCACAAAAATTGAAATTGGTTGGCGTGACAATTAATAACAAGGATTCTGATGACATTGCCACTAGAACATCGTCATTTTCAATCGGCATGGATTATCAGTTTAACAAAACGGTAAATGATCGAGGAAAGTCGTTGCGGTCTCAGTAACATGCATTTGAACGAGGGTAGTCAAAGCGAGGCATTGTTTGCAAAGCAGAATAGCGATATGAGCAACGAACTATATCAGTAGCGACACAAAAGAAAGGTACACATTTGACAAACCGAAACGTAAGTGTTTTCAATGTCGATCGACTCAACATTTGAAGAAGGATTGCAATGCGCCATTTTCGCATAAGTCCTCATCGGGAAAACTGCAACCAGCACCAACGGCGGGTGACAAAGCATTTTTAGTTTCGATTGCCGAGTCTCAAACAGTATGATGCTTGGTTCTAAGTTTCTGCGGCAACCAGCCATATGTGCAGTCGGTGCGACTGGTTCAACATTTATGTTGCACTAAAATAGTCGATAAATTTGCGGATTAGAAATGCTGATATGATGTAAGGCATTGTTAGTGGTGACATAAAATATATTCTGTTGTTCGGTGGTGAAGATTGGATCGAAAAGACGCTGAAAGACTTGGTATAAGTTCCGAATATGTTCACTTATTGGCTCTCAACAGCCAGCACATATGACAAGGGTTACACATACACAGGTCGTTCATATAATAACTTGTTCGAATTACTTGACGGCGATAAAATGTCTGCAGTGGGAGCTCGACAAGGAAACATGTTCCAAACATGTCAAAATGACAATGCCTACAAGCTATAAACCATAATTACTGCGATATTATACGTGTTTGAATTAATTAAATTGATTGTACTATTCGAAGAAGGAAAAACAAATAAACCGTGACAACTATGAACATTTTCCACCGAAAGAAAAACGAACACGCACGAGGTGTTGCGTTGACAGATGACATTAATGAATATGAATAGTTCACAATCAAGTGCAACCGACAACAAATAAAAATGCTGCCAACGTGTGACTAATAAGTGGGCCAGTTATTTTTTCTGAAAAGAAAAAAATTGGCGCCCAACGTGGGACGCCAAATTATTACACTTTTTTTTTGCGAAAAAAAACGAACCGAATTGGATAAGAAGAGATTGAAACTTTTGAAGTAATTTATTTAATTTTCCACCGAAAGAAAAGAAAAAGCACAAACGATACACGAGGTGATGAGTTCTCTGATTAATGATTGACTCGTTCACAATAGAGCGCAACAGACACATATAAAAGTGCTGCCAATAAGAATAGCTCAGTGAGGGATGGATTCCATAAGAATTGATTAATCGATTGATCGAAAATTTAATTGATAATGACTAATTTAATATAAAATTGATATGAAATCCTGTCAGTGTTGCCACAATGTGGTGTGGGCGCCAGCAATTTTTTCCTGAAAGTGAAATAAAAGGAAATTGCAAACCTTCTATAGATAAAGCAACGATGAAATTAAGAGAAAAAAATGAACCAAAATGTGCTGAAAATAAAAGATGGCGGATATTTTTAACCAATGATTTTTTTTATTAATGCCGGGGAAACCTTGCAATCGTAGGTGAAAACCACGGATCTTTTCGAACAAAAAGAACATTAAAGAAGATACAAATTTACTAAGATAGATACAATCTTTGATATATTTACCATTCCTCGTTTCCAAAAAAAAAAAAAACAAACCTCAAAAATTATTTTTCGTCTCCTAGATTTTTACCAAAATGAAACTTTAATCTCAATTCTCCAAGATGGCGGACCAAAAAGTATATATATTTCTTTTAATATTTTTAACTCTGAGATTTTAAGACCTTCTTCTCTTTTGTAAAGCTCAATCCAGAGTGACTTTTAGGCCACATATGTCCTAAATTACCTACTCATCTTTTCCATCGTGTTCAAATAAATAAATGGTCCTATCATCTCATTTTTTGCTGTTTTTTTCTCATTTATTCACCGAGAAGAAATAACAGTAAAATAAAATTTGTTGTATCCGAAGGGTATAACGTAAGTTAACTTGTGAAAAACGACAACATTACAAATCTTGCATAAAATCTGCAGTTCTCAAATATTATTGCTTCTAAGTTTTCACATTTTCTTTATTTCAAAGAACAAAATACAAAAACAAAATTCGCTCCTCACTAAATTTTTAATTCTCCATTCCATATATTCCTCTATCCTCTCTCCTGTCATCATCATAGATTCGCTTTAAAATATAAACTACGTGAAAATAACTGCCAGCGCCACAACGTGGCGAACTTCCAACAAAAAATTCAACAGGCTGGCGTCATTCAACATAAAAATAAAAATAAAGTTATATTATAGCATTTCCAGAAGGGCAATGTGAATAGTTTAAAATAATTCAAGAAGATAGCGTCGTGACAGAAATGCTGCCTGCAACAAACTCATTAGGTTTGTTCGATGTAACTAGCCCCGGGGCACTCCGGTGCTTGTCGCAATGTGAATGGAGCTGTCAAAAAACTGAAAAATTTCTCTGGGTTTGGTTTCACATCGAACGCGTTAATAGTGTTCTGTTTCTTTTTTCTCTTTGTTGTATAGCAACAGTTGATTCGAACGGCTCCGAAATTCTTTTCCCGAAAAAAAAACTTAGAGCTATTCAGAGCGGTCCCGGTGTGAGCACTGAATACACATCGAACGCGGTGTAAATGCACCGGGGACAAAAAAAAAAGCAAAATCAGAGCGCCACAGAGCTACACAGAGCGCACATCGAACAAAACTACAGCGTGGGCCAGAGTGAACTCCCGAACTTTAAACGCTCGGCAAAGAAAATACTAACCGAGTTACAAATGTGGCAACACTGCGGGGTGATTCTCCAGACTATGCTATTTCGTCAGATATTTGTTGTTAGTCAATATGTTTCGCTGGAACAGTAAACATCGCGCTTTTTGCGTTGAAGCGTATATTCGTTATAATGAAAAAATGGTGCTAGTTCGTCACGCGTTTAAAAACCAGTTTAATTTAAAACGCCATGAAAACCCTCCCGATCACAAAACAATTTTGTTATGGGTTGAAAACTTTCAGTCGACGGCCAAGGCAACTTCTGCGCGTCCAGAGGGTCGTCGAAGGACTTTTAGAACCCCAGAAAACGTTGAAAGAGTTCGCGTCGCCGTGTTGTCAAGTCCGGGCAGATCGGTGCGCAAACAGTCTGTCGCTTTAAAAATTTCCTCTCTCCGACGTAAACATATTCGACTCGCATGGACTTGGTTTCAACAGGACGGCGCGACGGCGCACATTCGTAGCGATGTTTTAACGTTTCTGAGGAAGAAGTCTGGCGACAGGTTAATTTCACGAAATTGCGATATCGTTTGGGCACCCCGCACAGACCGGATTTAACACCTCCGGATTTTTTTTTTATGGGGCCATCTGAAAAGTAAAGTGTATGGTGAAAAGCCAAGAGACATCCCAGCCCTAAAAACAGCGATTACGAAACCATATCAACCAAATTTCGCGGAAAAGGCTAAAAATAATTCATTAATTGTTTTCGAGTTTCGAGTATTGTTTTCATAAAAATCTTACTTCTCATTTGGATGAAAGTTCATCAATAAGATGAAAACGTAAATATTCAACTTCCATTTTTCTTCATTTACAGATAAAGGAATCGTTAACAACAAACATGGAACCTCAAATCGAAATTTCAAAATAACAGCAATATGTTTCTTTTACCTGGTCTGAGGCAGGTCACAAATTTGAAAATTTTTGTGACTGTCACAAGTTGTGACTCTGCACCAGAATTCGAAAAAAATCACAAAAATCATTTCACCTCAACTTTTGACTTGTGAGGTATCAGTGAGGGTCCTCAGAATCGGGCTGTAAGTGTTATTTCGCACAGGAATAATTTTTTTTAAGTGCACTCAGCGAATGCTCTATACACAATATAATATACTATATTGAATGAAATATGGTGGCAGGGAAGATGATTAAATGATATACGAAGGAGGTGGAAATTGAGCCGTGCAATTTGATTTAAATCGACATACATAACCTTGGAGAAGAGAAAAGAACAGTGGTGTACACTGTACAGGGCAAAGCGTGGAGGTGAAGAAGGAAGAAAAGACGAAGGGACTTTCAAGACACGTGATCGAGAGTGGAAACACACCAACATAATTTTCACACTAGAAAGCAACGCATAGAACAAATCCTTATCCTTTCGAGACATAACAATACTTTTTTAATATTAAAAAATTGAATTAGCATTGATTTCACTTAAATTTAAATATACGTTAAAATTTTAAATCATCTAATCATTCTAATATGTATATTTAAGCAATTAATTAGTTAATTAATTACTATAATTAAAGACAGCCCCTGAAGAAATGGAATATAAACATTAATCAAACATAGAATCAAACCTTTTGTGCAAGTTTGGAACAACATTTTTCTTTGCATGCTTTCAACACCCTAAAAGAAAAACAAAAATATCTTGTTCAAGGTATATTTGAAATCATTAAAATTCACTATTAGGTTACGTACCCTCGATACTCCCGCAGTTCAAGGGAAATCTGCTCTTCTTGTGTTCGTATTGATGCACTTGAAACCTGTTGACTTGACGAAACTGACCCATGCTTAATAACAGTATTGCTTGTACTAAGAACATTTGTAAATCCTTCATATGAACAATTAGGCGACTCTGCGGTTATAACCACTGATGGAGCACTAACTCGCTTTGGATTGAATATCGCTGATATTTCTCCGTTCCGTGACATAATAGAGAAGCAGAATGTATTAAATCGGCATTAGTAAAATATGTCTTGTATCTTTTTGCTGTCTCATGTAAAAACATATACATAAACCCAGGAAAAACTGAAAAATAGACTATAATTTTATGAAGATCAAATTAGTTTCTGTCTTTTGAGGAGGAAAGAAACATTTAATATTAATAAACTAACATTTGAAGAGGGTGGACCATATGAAACGTTTGTAATGCACATATATAAAAATATAATACTAGCTGTCCCTGCAGACTTCGTACTGCCTCAATCGATAATCGATAAGGATAACCCTCTACCACTCTACCCAAGCCACTACCTCCTTGTGCTACCCAGTACGTCTACCCATATCCGCTACCCCGTTACGACATTACTCTGTTACGCTGCCAATTATTTCTACACGCTTACCGTTACACCATTAGCCTGAAACCCACTTCTCATTACCCGCAACGCGCAACCAATTTTTTTTTTTTTGCATTTCAATTTTTCCATTTTTTTTTCTTACTTTTTCTTGCTTACCAGTTCCCCATCACAAATTTTCCAGTTTCCCTTTGAAAACCAGTGAGTTTTCCTAGTTCCTTTTTAAAACCCATTTTTAAATTTTCCAGTTTTCCATTTGAAAACCTCTCCACCTAATATTACATGGAACTTTCCCTTTGAAAACCAATGAGTTTTCCGAGTTTCATTCGAAAACCCATTTTGAAATTTTACAGTTTTCCATTCGAAATTTTCCAGTTTTCCACTTGAAAACCAATGCATCCACAATTTCATGCAATTTTCCATTTGAAAACCAATGGGTTTTCCAAGTTTTTCATCACGAACTTTCTATTTTTCCATTCTAAAACCCAATTTGAACAGAAAATTCCAACCAAAAAAATCTAATTTCCGACTTTGTTTGGTTTTCCAGGTTTTTCCACTCCATGAGGTTTTCCAATTTTTTTCACAGAAATCATCACTGAATACAACAGTATCAACCATGAAAATTTCACAAACATCTGTTGGGCCATTTCGGAGTGTATAAGAGACATTTATATACAAGCTAACCGAATCTCTTTACATTATAAATAAGTAGAACAGAACAACTACTATGATCCCAAATTATGTCCCCAAAAGAAAAACCTATTTTTGTCCAGGCAAGCAGCCAGGGAAACAAATATTGGTAAATTATAGTACAATTATGTGTTAAAAGTGCAAAGAAACAATATAACGTATTTATTTTTCATATTACATGCATTTTTTGTATGTTTAAGTTTTTTTTTGAAAATGCTGAGCTCAACGGAATCTTATTTTCGAAATCTGAGCCCATGAAACCCACCTCGACTTCAACCTGAGCATTGTATCTAACTCAGTGCGAATGTATGGCGTGCAGTTTCTCATTTAAAAAGCATTGGAAAACTAACACTTTCTCACTGGGTTAGTACAAAACGACCAAATTGAAGCTTGTAGGCAAAAAGAGAGCGAACACCCGAAGTCGTGACTCTAGGTATTATATATTCTCTATGCTTAAAACAGTGCGGTCATGTCCTTATTGAATTTTTTTTCACCTCTTTCACAGATTCGCGGACACGAAAAATAAGAGTAAATTGAGAGACTCACCACAACATTTTTTGGACAGTGATTTTTTAAAAAAGAGAGCGAGTTGCGACTCTAGGTAAATAGATTCTCTATGCTCGTGTCCATAGTTTTTATTTCATCTTTCACGATCACTGCCTCTTGCGAAGAACTGACAAAACTTCCAAGAGTATTAATCTGTCTTGAAAGCACTCAGAGAATTGCTTATGAGAATAAGCCTTCAAGAGCTGTCGCCCCACATATTTTAAAGGATATTGGAAAGATATGTGTGTTATTATCATTCATGGAGTTTATCTGAAGAAGCATTTCAAATTTTTCTGTATTTATGGATGGGTCCAGTGTTCTCTTCGTACACGTTTTCTTTGTCTACAGTACTTATAATAGTCAATTAAATCGTCTTTATCAGTACTACAGTTTAAAATGTTGAATAGTTTCTTATAAAAAATTATGAAAAAACAAAACTAAAACACACGTCCTACTCGAACAACTATCAACTGGTCACAATTTGGTTGTCCTCGTGTGCGAAGAGAAGTCACAAATCGATCGCAAACGAGTTGTAAAACAGTTCCTGGAGCAACTGATTTGCGGCTCTAGTTGCAAAACAGTTGCTTCGTCTGCGAAGGGCCTTAGATTGATATTTTATTTTCCCGTTCTTTACTTCATCTTCAAAACTCTCATATTTACACAAATTCAAGCCAAACTTTGTTCATTTCTCTCAAAAAATATATTGTACAAACCACTTTGGCGAAAAAAAAAATAATTTTTGAAATTGTTAGTTTGTAGGTAGAATTTTTGGAAAACAACATTGACACGTATTTGGTCCCTTGAAGAAAACACTAGAAAGTTTACCTTTTCAATCGGAAAATCAAATATATTGTTCTTGCTGCTGCAATCCAGATAATGATTTATGCATATAAATCTTGTTGTACTTATACATTTATTAATTATAAATTTAAAATAAGACAGAAAAAAGTTAACACATATATTCATAACATAGAGCTCGTCGCTGTCCGTTTATTACTTCAAAACAAGAAGGAAACATACATAAACTTATGCAAAAACAGTATACTCAAACGAAGTGTTCATCAAATTATAATTGCTGGAGAAACCAAGTCCTTTTTTACACTTGTCGAAGTGCGCCTGTCTTAAAACTTAGTTCGTATCTGGACAATCGATACCGATGCGATGCTAAGAAAACTTAACATTTTGATTTTTAATGCTGGATGATAGCTAGATGGAAATTTTCATAAGGTGCTATTGAGGAGAACGAAACAAGGTCAGAACAAAAACAAAAACAAAAATGTAAAATAGAATCAAATTATCTTATTTATGAACATAATTGAGTTAAAAGTCAGCCACCAAAAGTAATGAGGTCTTAAAGAACGCCAATTTCTTAACATGCCAAAGGGTAATACCTAAAGTATTTCAAAGCATACAACAAGAATACAACAATTTTTAAAGACTAAACACTGAGCACACATTTAGTTTGACTGAAATGTTTGCAGATTCTTTCTCTGTCAAGTATTAAAATGTCAGTAATCACGCAATAAACATAAAACTTGCCAGGTGACAACGGCTGTTGTTGTCATGAATTTATTACGTAATTAAAATTTGAAGTTCCTTACTCAAGGGGTTCAGAAGTTATTAGGGGGTTTTAAAAATGGGCTTGAGTTCTATCCTGTAAGAAGGGAGCAGTGCTCAAACTTGAGTAGGTGCCCTTACCCGGCGGCCACACGAGCAAGTTCTGGCTAGCAAGTTGACATACAATCAAATGGCCAGGCAACTGGCTTGCGAATTTTCAAGCCAGTAAAACGAGCAAGTAAAACGGGCAAGTAATTTGACAGGTTTTGCCAAATGTATCAAAATGAACAAAATTAAATGAGAATATTAGTTGAAGCGAGGATTTAATTTCTTTTTTTAATCCGACATCTTTAAATTCCAAATGGATGTTAAAAGCAGGTAAGCTTGTAAAACTAGTTGAAATGGAAAAATATTGAACTGCTGCAAGTTGACTAGCAAGTTTTGCCACCTACGTCACACCAAGTACACCGAACAGATATGACAAATATATATGTAGCTACTGCAAGCCAGACTTGCCCAACTCTCTGGTAATTCTTCGCCGAGCACGGGGGTTGCTCTAGGCGCCTCGGCGCTTGGAGCTCTGTGACTCAGTTTTGACTAAGCTCGCTAGGTATACGCTGGGTCTCTTTCATTCACCAGCCGCGGCACGAGGGGAGTCAGCAGAGCCGCGTCGCGGGGGGTATCGGCGAGGAGCGACCGAAGAGGTGTGGGGCAGGGGCTTATGAATACACGATCGTGGGTCGAAAGCGGTCGAGATCGATAAGAGGGTGGTGGGGAAGAAGATAGGGGGGTCGGGGGGGAGAGGCGAAGTGGGGGAGACGAGCGTGGGAGAGCCGAGATACGTGTGAGCGGCTTTATCGTTAGCATTGCGAGCAGAGGTCGAGTGCGCCGCGGTTAGGGTGAGAGCGTGGAGTAACATCTATGGCGTGTTAATAGAAGAGGTGTCGAGGGGAAGGCAGCCAGACACCAGAAGTGACCGATGAGGTAGGCGCTGTGCTAGGCGCTTCGACGGGTGCGGACGCGTATATAGAAGCGTTTGGGGGACAAAATAGAGCCGAGTAGAGGGGTGTAAGAGGACCGCGTGGGCAGACCGACAAGGCATGGGTAGCTCCTCGGCCCCGATGGCCCACACAAGCGAGGATTGAGTCGAGGGGATTGGACGAAAAGAGAAGAGGTAGAAGGAGAGTCGAAGGAACGTAGGAGAGCGGGAAAGATACGTGGGGGCGAGGGCAAGCGAGCGGAGGGGAGGTTAGAGAGGAGGGGCGGAAGAAGAACGAAGTCTAAGAGGAGGAGCGAGAAGAGAAGGGTGGTGGAGGGAGGGTGCGGGGTAGGGGCGCTGAGCACAGGCGGGAGGGAGCAGAGTAGAGAGGGGAGGGGTGCCAGAGAGGGTATGTAAGAGAGTGGACGAGACAGAGAGAGGAGTGCAGAAAGGCAAGCACGAGATAGAGTAGATGGCTGTAGGATTGAGGACGAAAGGAGGAGGATAGTGAAAAGAGAAGGATAAATACGGGGAGCAGAAAGAGCGAGGGTTCAGGAGGGTGGTGCGACGGCAAAAGAAAGTGAGAAGTGGGCAGAAGAGAGGGGGGCAGATCGCGTGTGGGGCACCATCAAGAGGGGGTAGACGGGGCGCGCGGACCAGGAAGAGAGGAGTGGAAGGGGAGCGCGAAAGAGCGCTAGCCGTGTGGAGGAGAGGAGAGAACCGAGGGAGAAAGGGAGTAGCGAGAGTGTGGGGGGTTGCTGAGAGGAGGGGTGAGTCGGTGTACTACAGAGGTCAGATACGTGGGGGGAGCGGGTGGAAAGAGGCGATGATAGTGGTAGGAGAAGAAGTAAGAGTGCGAACAACGTGGGTGCCGGCGCGAAGAGAGACGGGGTTGGGTGGGAGACCGCCGCGGTGCGTACGACAGACTAGTTGGAGCTCGCACGGAGCAGAGGTGACCCGCGCATGTCTAGGTTGAGATAGCGGTCTCGTTCTGGGGTAAGTTGATTTACTCCTAACGGCTATTTACAGAAGCAAAGACAAACAGCGGACCAGAGGGGGCGCCGTGCGGAGCGCGAAAGGCAGTGCGTGCCTAGAGCGGACGCGCGCGGAGGTTTAAGAAGAGGGGGCGCGGGGACAGGAAGGTCGCGGGGCGCAGTGGGGAAAGGGTGAGCGAGCTGGCGAGAGAAGAAGGAGAGCGTGGTGGAGGCTTTAGGTGAGTACGGGGGTAAGCGATCTAGCGGCAAGTGATCGGTGAGGGGGCAGGGGGGAAATGACGGGGGGTGCAGAGGAGAGATGGGCTGAGAGCTGCGCGCGAGGACGTAGAGTGAGAGACAAAACGGGGGTTGGTGTAGTGAAAGGGGCGTCGACGAGCGGGGGGGGTAGAGGAGAGTTAGGTAAGGGCCGTCGTGTCTGCGCGAGGGAGCCGCCGAGGTAGGGTGCTTCCGATGGCAGGTCTTGTTTGCCGCGTGACACTCGTGCGGTTAGACCGAGGGTCGGTTGATGGACTGCAGATGGAGTAGAGCGCGACGCGGGTTAGGTTTAGAAGAGAAGCGACGGGGAGAGGGGTGTTATCGAAGAGAGCGGAGATAGAGAATCAGGAAGCGAGTAGGCATAGCGTGTTGGCGTCTGAGTCGCTGAGACAGGGGCGAGATCGAGGCGGAGCGAGAGAAGGGGACGCGGGAGTACAAGAAAAGATGTCGGTAAGAGAGGGGGCTGGAGAGTGCAGAGAGTAAGAATGAGAGGAAGGAGCAAGGGGAGATGACAGCCGGGACGGGAGTGTGGGAAAGAGTACAGTAAGTCGAGAAGATAGAAGAGGGGGTGGGAGAGGGGGGAGGTTTTGTGGGAGGAAGGGGCGGGGGAAGAGAGTCGTAAAGAAGATAAGTGAGGAGAAGAGAGAGAAAGAGGCACCGAGAGAGTAGAGGAGGAAGGGAGAAGCAGGGAAGGAACGGGTGCGGATAGCGGAGAGCAGTCAGATGGGGGGGGGGGGTGCGAGGGTGTGAGCGGAAGGGGGTCGCGGGCGCGAGAGAGTGTGGCAGAAGAGAAAGTTAGGGAGAGATTACGGATAAGAGGGGCACGACGAGGCGGACGGGCGAGCAGAAAGGGGGGCTAAGGGAGATTAAGAAGAGAAAGAAGAGGAGGGGAATAGGAGGAACGACCGCTGGGCCCACAAGAGTTGGGAGAAGTTGCATAAGAGAGAGAGAGAATGGCAGGTCAGAGCGGGAGTCGATGCGGGTAAAGAGTCAGAAGAGAGTGGGGGGTGCGCTCGCGACAAGATGGGGTACGAGGGTTGGGGGGTAGTCCGAAAAGGGGGAGGGGGGCGGGGTAAAGAGGTATGGGGATTTGTAGATGGGCGGCGCGGTCGAGAAAGAACAGCTGGGTGGTGATGGGGAGTGGATGGAGGGAGGTGGGAACGAAAGCGAAGAGAGGCGTAGAGCGGGGGGGGAGAGAGGGGGGCGAAGACGCAAGGAGAGAAAGAGATGTGGGGAGCGGGCGGGAGAGAGGGGGTGAGATTGTTGAGAGGGGAAGAGAGAGGGTATGCGAAGAGGACGCAGTGGTCGGCGGGGAGAGAGAGGAGCACGTACGAGGAGGGGGTAGAAGAGCGTGAGCGAGCGCGGGGGGAGACGCAAAAGAGGAAGAGGAGCAGCAGAAACGGGAAGCAGAGACCGAGAGAAGAGTACCGAGGGGGAGCGAGGGTCGGCGCGCATACGAGAGCGGGAATTCGAGTGGGAGCATAATAGCGGTGCGCGCAGAAGGGGGTTAGTGGGAAGAAGATGTAGTTGGAGCGAGGGGTACGTGGGCGAGGACGCTTAAGCCGAGGGAACGAAGAGAAGGCAAGAGGGAAGGCGGGTCGGGGGGGGATGGAGACGCGAGGGGAGAGAGAAGAAGCGCAGCGAGGGGGATGAACGCAAGTGTGGGGGAGGGGGGAGGATGGAGAGAGAAGAGAGTGCGGAGGGTAGAGACGGGAGAAGAGGGGGGGTGAGAGGGTGGGTGGGGAGGCGGGGAGGGGAGGCAGCGAGGAAGCGTACGAGCGAGGGGGGCGGTAGGAGAGATCAGCAAAGAGAGGCGGGGAAGAGAGTAGCTCTTATTATAGGATAAGATCGGTTGACGGGAGAAAGGGGAGCAAAGGAGACTGAGCGCGCGGCGCTGAGGAGCGGTAGGCGTTTGCACGTAGCATAGGAGGGGTAGCGGCCGCGATAGTGGATCGAGCGTCTCAGCTGCGTCGAACTACCTCTTAGAGGAAGCGGCGCGGACGTCTCGCGGTTCGTGAGGTGACGCTCGGTATAGAACACTATGGCTCCTACTAGGGTCAAGGAGGGTACTCGGGGTTAGGTATACGAGAAAGAGAACAGGGGACGTGTGATGGGTGGGGCAGAGGTGGGAAAAGCAGCCGCAGTCAGAGTGGAGGTCGAGGATCCGGAGGGTAGAATATAGATCCGATAAGACGCCACGGGTAAGAACGAAGATAGCGGTGGGGGCGGAGAGACACTCCATAGGAAGCGAGAAAGAGGGGCGGAGAGTGACGCGAAGATGTCTTGGGGGGGCCATCGCGGAAAGAGGGGGGGCGCGTGGGTTGCGGGGGGGGTGGACGAAGCCGGAGAGGTGGTTGGGCCCGTCGAAGCCAGCAGACGTGGATCCTGCGCGTAGAGTTGGCGCCAGTTGCGCCCGCGATTCCGCCCCTCGTAACCATGTCCACAGCGCGAGACAAGACTGAGGCAACATCGAAAAAAGGGCAGCGGTAGATATAAGAAGCCATGCGAGGGTGAGAAAGCAAGAGAGGTGGGAAGAGGAGAGGAGTAGGAGAGGGGAGCAGAGAGGGCGGACGGTAGCAGAGAGAGAGGTTCCTGCGAGAAGTGTAGTGGGGGGGCGGAGACCGACGTAGGCGCGAGCGGGCGCTGGGTGGAGATGAAAGAGGGCGCGCGAGCGGGGACGGGCACGGATCGCAGCCGGAGAGGTGAGATATGTTCGGTGCGTTGCGGAGCCCTCCAAGGGGAGGCGTAGAGAGCAGACGGGGAACGAAGAAAGGGATAGGGGAGAGATTAGAAGTTGGGAAGAAGTAGAAAAGAAGTGAGATTGAGAGCGAGGAAATGAAACAGAGGGGGGTAGATGGTGGGGAAACAGAAGAGGGGTGGCCTCTAGATGCAGAGTAGGGAGGGGAGCGAGAGGAGAGGCGAGGGAGGCGTCGGGAATACGAGTGGAAGACGGGCGGCGGTAGCGAGAAAGCGGGGGATCGCGAGGGGGAGAGATGAGGAGAGAGAATTAGAGGGAAGCGAACGAGAGAGAAAGAGAGGAGCGGACGGAGGCGAGCAGAGACGGTAGAGAGGTGAAGCTCGGCGGAAGCCGAGGAGTGAGGGGGCGAAGAGAAGCTAGAAGACGCAGAGACCGATGCGGGTGGAGAGGAGACGAGAGAAGCCGGAGGAGGAAGCGTGGACAAGAGGTGAGTGAGAAGAGCAGCGCAGAGACGACTAGACGAGAAGATTTCGTCAGGCGCTCGCGCGGTAGAAGACGCTCTAGGGCACGGGGTCACACTTAGGACGAGAGTCGGGGGGGCGGTAGGAGTTAAACGGAGTAAAAAGAAGGAGAGAAGAGGGGGGGAAGAGGAAAGAAGACGGGAGAGGAGGGCGAGAGAGAGCAGAGGGGAGAGGAGGAGAGTAGAAGAGGGAGGTGAGAGAGAATGGGGAAGACAATAGAAACGAGGTATACAAAGGGTGTGTGGCGGAAGAGCGCTGGAGAGGGGAGAAAGCGAGGGAGCGGGGCCGAGCGGAGCTGGGGCAGTTGTGGGGCGGGGGGGGGGTGGTAGGTGAGCATGAGCGGGGCGGGGATGCGAGAGAGGGAGAGAGGGCAGTGAAAGAAAAGAGGAAATTAGAGAGAAAGAGACGCGGAGGGGGGGGAGGGGGAGGGAAGAGGAAGCAGGGATAGAGAGAAGCGGAGGGGAGAGAGAGACGTTGAGGAGATGGGGTCGGGTTTCGAGGGCAAAAGATTTCAGAGAGGTGAGGGGGGGGAGAGGAGAGAGGGGGGGTGGCGCGCGCGAGAAGGAACGTAAGCGGGAAAAGGGTTGCGGAGGGGGGGAGAAAGCCGAATGCAGGAAGATCGGGAAGTCGAGAAGAGGAAGAGAGAAGGCAACGAGAGGCAAGAGATAGGGAGGAGAGGTGGAGAGAGGAGAGAGAGTGGTTGGTGGAGAACGAGAAAGAGAGGCCCGCGCGAAGCGGGGGGGGCGGCGAAGAGAGCGGCTGGGATGGTAAAAAAAGACAACAGAGCAAAGAGAAGGGTGGCGTCGGAAAAGGGAAAGAATGGGACGAGATCGACCCAGAGAATGGGAGTTTTTGGGGCGGGTGTACAGCGGAGATACTCGGGGGGTCATATAGAACGAAAGGGACGCGGGAAGAGGAGGTGGGACGAGTGCGGTGGGTACGTTGAAGATTGTACGATGCGCGGTTTGTCGAGATTCAAGAGATCGGGGGCGAGGAGAAGGGGGAGGGGTGGGAGAGGGTAAAGAGGAGGAGCGAAGACCGATCGGAAGGGAGGCGAGGAGCAGAGCAGGAGCGCGGCCCAGCTATAGAGGCAAAGAGTCCTGAAGAAGGGTTGGGTTAAGAAGAGAGACGACGGCGGATAAGGTGAGCTAAGGTGAGTCTGGTTGAAAGTGGTGGGCGAGGCGATAAGAGAGGGAGAGGAACGGGGGGGAGGGGGGGGACGGGAAGGGGGGATGTGAGGCGAGAAAGCTGGTTGGGAGAGGTCGGAGACGATGAGAGTGAAGGAGAGAGCCGCGTGACGTTTGCGTCTAGGGGGTCGCGAGTAGCGCGGTAGGTAACGCGGGGGAGAGTAGGAGTGGGGGGGTGGGGCGCCGAAAAGAGGAAGCCGAGAGGAGAAAAAGAGGGGGGGGGGCGAGGGATAGAGAGGGGTCAAGAGAAAGAGAGGGTGGCAAGAAGAGAAGCGGAGAGCGCGGAAAGATGGGAGAGGGGAAACGGAGAAGAGAAGTGAAGGGTCGGGGGGTTGTAGAGTCGACGAGGGCAGATAGCGCGCAGAGGAAGATAAGCGAAGAGGGGAGATAGAGGAGAGAAGAAGATGGCAGGTAGGGGAAGGGGGCTGAGGGTCGAGGATTAGAGTGAGGATAAAAAGAGCGAGCGGGAGACGTAAGAGAGGAGGGGTGAATCACGAGAGGAGGGCGACGAGTAGAAAGGCGAGTTGACGGAGTTAGAGAAATACGGTGGGATGGCAGTAAGAGAGAGAAGAGCGGAAGAGGGGAGGCAAGGGTGGGAGGAACTCGTTGGGGGGAAAGGTGGCGATGAGAGAAGACGAGCGCGAGGGGAAGATCTGGTGAGTCGCGAACGAGGGACTCGGGGAGAGGGGGGCGAGGTGAGCGCGAGTAGAGCGGTTGATAACAGATCGCAAGAGGTAAGGTGTTGTCGAGGTGAGACGGGGCGTCGCGGTCGCGGATCGCCGCGCGCGTGGAGCCTGAATCGGCCGAGGAGTGAGTCGACTCCTGGGTAGAGGGGTTTGGGGGTTAGGTAATCGGTGGGAGGCGCGAGACGCGGAGGGCGCGCTAAATAGCGTTCTGAGGTCGGCTCGGCGAAGTCACAGCTGACGCCGGGAGGAGAAGCGGGGGGAAAGCAGCGAACAGGGGAGAGGCGTGGAGCGACGCAGAGCCGTGGAGAGAAAGAGGCGCGAGCGGGGTCTGGGGGGAGGCGAGGGATTGGGGGCGAGAGAGGTGGTGCTGAGAAGAAGCGTTGGCGCAGTGGGAAGAGCGCTCGGACGCAGTGATGAGGGGAGATCAGTATGGTAGCTAGAGGAGGGGCGCGTGCGCCGGTAGAAGAGAGTAGCGCGACGAGAAGAAGAGGGAGTCTCGGGGTAGAACGGGGGGCGAAGAAGAGTAGAAGGGGGGGGGTGAAGAACGCGGGAAGACGCGTGATCGGCGGATACCGCGGGGGGAGGGGGAGTGAAGTAAGACAGAAGGGAGAGAGGTGAGGGGAGGAGAGTAGTGGGAGAGAGCGGGGTGATGCCGGAGTGGGAAGAGTTAGGGGGGCAGAGTAAAAGCCGCGGCACGAATTCACACACGGGCGGGGTATGAGGCAAGATCGCGGGGGGGGGGGTGTCAGAGTCGGAAGAAGCAGCGGACCACGGAGGTTGATGCACATAGAGACGGCGCTCAACGAGCGAAGAGATTACTCAGAGTGCAGAGGGGCGAGGGTTGAGGGTTTGAGCGGGTCGAGAAGCGGTCGAGGAGAAGATAGGGTGGGGTGGGGGTAGGAGGGGGAGGCGAGGGGTGGGGGGTTAGCGGGACTGAAAAGCTGCAGCAGCACGAGAGAAAGAGGAGCAAAAGGATGTGGAAAAAAGTAAGAAGAAGAAGAGAAGAGAGAGACGAAGACTAGCAGACGTGGGGGTTAGTAAAAAGAGCTAGGAGAAGTAAGAGGGTGTAAGCAGAGAAGCAAGGGGAGGGGGGGGAAAAGAAGAGAGATTAGCAAGAGTGAGCCGAGGAAAGCGCAGGGGAGGGTTCTAAGCAAGGGCGGAGATAAAGGGGGCGGGGAAGGGTCAGGGAGAGGTTGCCTCTGGTTGTAGTCGGCGAAGAGAAGGAGAGCGACAGCGGGGGAGCGGCCGCGCGTGGGAGAGAGCGTGCGGTGTAGCCCATCCGCTTCGCGAGAATATATGTAGTAGTCGACTCTGGGGAGCGACGACAGAGCAGGCGCAGCGGAGGGAGATGAGTTAGATAGGTCACGCGCGGCAGAGATAACACTCTGGTGTGCAGCGGTGCGACGACGAGCTTTCGCGTTGATGGAGTGGTCCGCAGCAAATAGCCGGCCGCAGTTGTAGGTGGTGGGGTGATGGCGAGTTAGAGGGGATGAACAGCAAGCGGAGGAGAGCGAGCGGAGACATACGATTTGGGGAGAGAAGAGTGGAGTGCAGTGAAGAGAGGGCGGGGCGATCTCGTTGGAGGGCTCCCGCGTGCGAGGTGGGCAGAGCGTAAAGAGGCTTCTCGAGCGTACGCCGCTGCGGGTCGTCGGGGCTCTCTCGTGTGTGACGCCCCTTCGGTGTCTGGTGTGTGTACGCTCTCCTACAGCGATTGTTGTTGGGCAGTAGCAACTTCTTCGTTCGATGGCAGGATAGGCTGTTCTTCGGCTCTCTCTATCGCTCATTCGGGGTCCTCTCCTTCCCTCGTTGCCTCTCTCTCTCTAGTCCTCGGCTCTGTCCCCTCTTCTCCGATGCTCGTTGAGCTTCTGTATTCTCTTTTTTGTGCTCTCTCTCGCTCCTCCTCGTTCCCCCTTCCTTCTTCCTACTTTTCTCCTCTTCTTCCGCTCCTCGTGTAGCCACAGGGTTAGATACTAACACATCTACACTTTATTAAGACAACAGATGAGCAAAGGCTGAAGTAGAAAACCGTCTTGAAACGTAATTAATATAATGCACAATGCACATACTTACTTACTTAAGGTAGCGCTACAGTCCGTTGTGGACTTGGGCCTCAATCAACAGTCTCCGCCAGCCCGCTCGGTCCTTAACTAGCTGTCTCCAGTTTTGCACTCCAAGTTGAATTGGGGTCGAAGGCTTTCTGGACCGGAGCATTGGTGTCCATTGTCCGCTCTAATTGCCGAGGCCATCTGTGGTCTCGGGACCATAGAAGACCATAGACCCATATATGTCTCTATGCTCTGGGAACCTTGACATTTCTATCAAGGTAAGGTTCGCTGTTGTATCTTCTTTGCCTTTCCCCTTCAATGCACACGGGTCCAAAGATAACCCGAAGAACTTTCCTCTCGAAACAGCCTAAGGCATTTTCATCCGATTTTGTCAAGGTGCATGCTTCTGCACCATACAACAGTACTGGGATGATGAGTGTGTCATACAATTTTACCTAAGTTGCTCGTGAGAGGTGATTAGCAAGAGTTATTCTTCGTCTGATCTCGGCGCTGGTGTTATTGCCCGTGTTTATAGCGGATCCTAGGTAGATAAACTCCTCTACTACCTCGAAGTTGTATTTTTT
Organism: Sphaerophoria rueppellii; assembly: GCA_920937365.1. Taxonomy (NCBI): domain Eukaryota; kingdom Metazoa; phylum Arthropoda; class Insecta; order Diptera; family Syrphidae; genus Sphaerophoria; species Sphaerophoria rueppellii. Next base: position 56,485,170 of record CAKKXW010000005.1, read on the forward strand.
TTATTTTATTAGCTTAATACAAGCTTTAACTAAAAATTAACTTAACTTAACATTTTTTTTTTTTTGGTTCTTGTTATCTTTAACAACTTTAATGCCTGTGGGCCCTAGGGCCCACATAAGATTCTTTAATACAAAAGAACCAAATATGCTTACATTCTAATGTTAAAATTAAAGGACAACGTACTGCATTGAAAATGGGTGGTGACTGGTGATACATTTATAACGAAGGTGGAGAAAAGTAAAGGGTATTTTTAAGATGTGTTTTATTACGATGGAAATCTAACATAAACATCGCATTATTAGAATTGCGAAGAATTCTTGACAATGGTTCAAAGTGGCCATAGTTGGTACGATGATTGGGAATGTAGAAAAGATTGACAGATCGAAGGTTACGAGGGTTAGTGTTAAATTGAATTTCACTTAAAAGAGCCGGGGAATCTATGTTACCTGTAAGTAACTGATGAGCGAAAAGTATATCAGCGTTTTTGCGTCTAACAGCCAAAGGTTGCAAGCCTATGAGTTTAATCCGATCAGCGTAGGGAGGTAAGTTGGAGCTGTCGTCCCAGGGGAGACTTCGTAAGGCAAACTGTAAGAATCGTTTTTGAACACTTTCAATTCTATTTGTATGGTTTTCATAGAAAGGAGACCAGACTTGGCAAGCATATTCAAGAATGGGTCGGACTAAAGAAATATAGAGACACTTTGTTACGTGAGGATTGGAAAATTCTTTAGACCATCTCTTAATAAAACCGAGTGATCTGTTAGCTTTATTAATTATATGATCGAAGTGGGAGTGGAAATTTAAGTGTTTATCACACATAATACCAAGATCATTTATAGAATCACCACATTAACGGCGTGAGCATCCAGATAGTAAAATTCTTTGAGATGGAGTATACTTGCGTGATGAAAAAGTTATTTGTTTGCCCTTAGTTACATTTAACTCTAGCATGTTATGCAGACACCAAGCAAAAAATGTATTTAGCTCGTCCTGCAAAAGCGAGGAATCAGATTGAGATGAGATAACTTTAAAAATTTTCTTGTCGTCCGCAAACATAAGGATATCGGCATTCTTTAATATAAGACTGACATCGTTTACGGATAGGACAAAAGAAGAGGGACCAAGATGACTTCCTTGAGGAACACCGGACGTGGCATGAATAGGATCAGAAACTGTATTGCGAAAAAGGACTCTATACGTTCTGTCCTCAAGGTAGGAGCTTATCCATTTAATGAGACTAGGTGGAAAACCAAGGGCAGTGAGTTTGAGGTAAATGATTTTATGTGAAATTTTGTCGAAAGCTTTGGTGTAATCAGTGTAGATGACATCAACTTCGTTGCCATTTTCAAGGGCTGTAAGGACTTTGGAAACGAATTCTACTAAATTTGTAGTAGTAGATCTTCCTTTAAGGAACCCGTGTTGAGCGGGAGAAAACAAGGGCTTACAGTAAAAATAGACGGCATCATAGACTAGGCTCTCAAAAAGTTTAGGGATGCATGAAAGCTTAGCAATTGGTCTATAATTAATGATTTCAGTTTTATTACCTTGTTTATGGATCGGAAAAATGAATGAATCTTTCCAAATAAGTGGAAACAAGCCATGGGAAAGAGATAGTTGGAAGAGCGCAATTAAGGGCTTAGAAAGAAAATGAATGCATTTTTTTAATACAACTGATGGGACACCATCAGGACCAGGGCTAAAATTTTCTTTAAGGCTTTCAATTTTGGCGATAACCATTTCCTCAGTTAATAAAACCGAAGGGAGAGAAGTTTGAGTACAGTTATTCAGATAACTGAAGTAACAGAGATCGGGGTTTCCAGAATTTTTAGAATAAGATTGGCTAAAGAAGGAAGCAAATAGATTTGATATCGTTATTGAGTCCGAAGAAGTCGAATTGGAGAAGCTCATAGACGGGGGGAAACCATCAGATTTACGTTTAACATTAATAAAATGAAAGAAACTTTTAGCATCGGAAAGGAGTTTGTCCTCCATTTGGCTAAGGTATGAGTCATAAAGACAATCGCTTAGATTAGAGAAGCTATTAAAGGCAAGAAGATAATTGTTAAAGTCGGAATCGGAATTGGATAGTAAGAAAGTCTTCCAAAGCTAGTTACGTTTGTTTCTTAAGCTGCGAAGCTTTCTATTATACCAATGTGGAGAGGACGTGGAGTTTTTCTTGATTAAAAATGGTACAGATTCATCAATACAATAAGAGAGAATCAGATAAAACCATTTGACAAGGGAGTCTAATGTAAGGTCGGGCACAGAAAAATCGGCGTATATCGTGACGTTCTGTCCGAGCCATCGGTATTGGTTGTCCTTCCTCGAAGACAGCATATAATTCGTTTTTCCCTCATTTACCGGTAAACTCATTTTTGCCGCTTCTGTCTCAATTCTCACAAAGGCGCCATTGACATCACGCTATGTTCTTCCCATTATATCAATATCATCGGTGTACGCGAGAAATTGAACACATTTTTGGAAGATAGTGGCTCTGGTTTTGACGGTGAAGTTCTGCACTATCTTTTCAAGAACGATGTTAAAGAAATTGCCCGACAGTTCATCGCCTTGTTTGAATCCTTTTTTGACGCTGAAAGATTCCGTAAGCTCGTTGCAAACCTTGATGACGCAGCGTGAGTTCTCCATCGTCATTTTGCACAAGCGAACGAGTTTGCCAGGGATGTCGTCGCCGTTATACAGTCTACAGAAGTGGTATTTCCAAATCCCCATGATGATGTGCACAATGCATATGCCTTGTTCATAAACCCAACATTTAAAATCATTTGAAAATGCATATGATGCCTTAACTAAGATTGTCTTTACATAGACTTACAGCCCGATTCTCCCCATCATCACTGATACCTCACAAGTCATAAGAAGAGGTGAAATTGATTTTGTGACTTTTTCGTATTCTCCCCCAAAGTCACAACTTGTGAGAGTCACAAAAACAATCGAAATTGTGATCTCCTTCAGAGCAGGTCATAACTAGCAAATTATTTGAGATATGACATTTTGATTTTTGAGATGTGAAAAAATGTAGGTTGAAATGATTATGGCGCATATGCATTTGGTTAATGCAGGTAAATACTGAAACTGGTTCATAATAATAATTATGGAACATATTTGGGACACAAATGTACCATAAATAATAATGTACATATTATGTTGCATTAATCAAAGATTCCAAAAAGGTAAATTATATCTTTCTAAGACAACCCAGACAGTATATAAACTGTTCTCCTGTTCCAACGACTTCTATGTTGACTGTGAGTAGGCCATTTTTTTAAATAAAGCTTTCACCTTGGATGTGGTGAATTTCGTTGTGACATTTCTTGTGAGAATTATGGGAGAATCCGACAAATGGTATCGAATCACAACAATCCTCACAAGAAATAGTCACAAGGGCTTATGTCTTGTGATTCCTCACAAGGGGGAGAATCAGGCTATTATTCAAATATGAGTGAGAACGTTTTGTATAAAGTTAGGTTTTTCAAATTTAACTGAAATTATATATGAATTTGAATTATTTCAATTGAATTAGCGGGAAAAATAAAGATTCCTTATTTGGTATTCCTTACTTATTGCTTGATTCAAGATTTTGAGGCCAATGGCAAAAAATAAAAAAAGAATTTTGTAAAAATATACACAGTCATGATTTTACAAAATTCATTTTTTTAAATTGTTATTTCAATTAAAAAGTTTTCATAAATTTTAAAGTGAACTTGTACAACCCGTACTTAATTTGAAAAATAAAATATACAGGTTGATTCAGGAACGTTAGTGGCATAAAGCTAGAGCGTATAAGTTCGGTTATTTCCCCCAGGCAAAGATTCAAGCATCCTTGAATCCTTGAAGCATCCGTCAAATGAAAGATCAGTGTCTCTGTCTCACTTTTTCGGTTTATATAGAAAGAGATGCACAAGTGTAAGAGTACTATGTCAAAATCAACAGGCCAGTTCCACCTAACAACATCTCACTGTGATCTCAGAGATCTCAGGGCCAGTTGTACAAACGTGGTTCATCCTCGGATCAACGATTGAACTCGGTTCAACTCAAAATGACTGTTGTACAATCAAGGTTCAGGTCTTAACCCACTGTTGAACCACGATCAGAAGTTACCCACCGATTTTGGGGGGTTAGCTGTGGTTCAGCCATGGATCAGGTAATTTTTAGCGCGAAAAATGTTGCTATCTCACTTTAATTTGAAAATTTTTGAGAGTTCACTTAAAAGCTGGTGGAAATTAAAATTAAAGCAATCATGACAGCCAGTTCAATCAAATCTTCATCCTCAATATCGCTTTTATGAAATAGATTTTTTATAAACATGGCTTGACTTTCTTATACGGGCTTCTGAATTTGGACACGAAAATGGTCTCAATCGATAGATACTAAATATTTAAGCACAAATAAACTGTTTTTTTTTTTTCTTAGGAAATAAATATTTCTATTTTTAATTAATTAAATAAAATTGCACTTTTTGCACAGAATTCAAGATTTAATGTCATTTTTAGTACCGGCAGACTGCGTATATTTATGGGATTTTTTCGGGCGGGATTTTTCTTAAATTTATTATTATTAAAATTGCTGACTTTGGATTGGCCCCGCTACACTAATGTTTTTATGGTTTATTTTTTATAAGTTTGAAAATTTATATTAATGATTGCAAAATGTGTGAGAAACGTCTTCACTCAATGATCACCATACAACTTAATGTCAAAAGTGATTCTTTATTCTATTTGATTTGAAAACTGACGGTAACCTGAACTGCGGTTCAGCTGACTCTCTTTTGATCCACAACTGTACAACCCATTCAAAGTTGAACCTGGTTCAAGAGTTAACTCGAGTTCAGCTGATTCGTGTGTTAACCCTCAATTTGTACAACTGGCCCTCAGAGATTTTTTAGGTGGAACAAAAAACCTCAGCTGAGAATTGAGATTTTTTCTGAGATTTCTGAGATGAAAATTTTTTGGATTCGATTTTTCACTCAGCTATTTTGACGTGACTGATATATGCACAGCAACAATTTGTAAAGTAACCATTTTATCTCAATGAGAACTGAGAATTTTGTTCCAACAAATGATTTTGCCTCATTCAAAGTGACATTGAGATCCCAGTGAGATGTTGTTAGGTGGAACTGGCCTAAAGCACTATTCACATGAGCACGACCAACGAACGACGAATGAATGAAGAAAAGTGATTTCAGATACGTTTGGAGCCGTATTTCTTTACAAATTGTCAACAAAACGATAAAAGTGAAGTTAATGTTTGATTTGTGATGCATAAATTAAATGTTTAATCTCAAATATTAATAAATTTGAGAAAACAAATTTATTCGTCGCGAAAAGTATTGTAGTTGATACGAACTGCCAAACTGTATTCGCGTTCCACATCATCCACACTCCCAACGAACAAAATATTCGCGCGCGTATAACCTCAAAAATCATTTTTGCTTTGTGTTTTGGTTGTTCATTCGCGACGAATTAAAAACTCTCATGTGAAAGAAATGTCAAAATCGACGAATTTTCGTTCATTCGTTGGTCGTCGTTCGTGCTCATGTGAATAGTGCTTAATAGGAGCCAAGAAAAGTGTTATAATTTGTATGGAATCCACTATCCAGTGTATTATAGAGATCAGTGCTTCACTCTGTCCACTGATCACTATAAATGAGATCAGTGACTCTGTCTCACTGATCTCTATATTACACTCGATCACTGATCTCTATAATACACTGGATAGCGTATCCATACAGAAAAGTGACTCCATTTGAAGATTGTTGTAAGGTCGAACAGGGAAAAATTCGTATAACAGTATAACAAAAATATACGACAAGGAATCCCTTATCTCTATATTACTGATCTCTGCATCGGTGCAAAAAACAGAGTAGTTTGTTTTCATTTATAGGCGTTTTTTTTTCAGATCGGAGCATTGTATATAAAGCATTAATATTAAGGTTTTTTTTTCATTTTTATAATTGTATTAATAAATGATATAATCGACTTTTATTAATAACAAAACTGATATTCTCTTCCATAACAACTTTTTTACTTCACCATTCAAATTATTCATAACATTTCTATTCATTGTTCAGACTCTGTTCAGATGTATAAAAGAAAAACGCGTTATTTTTTTGCTTTTTTTGTTGGTTGTCGTTGACATTGACTGTCATCTTTAAATGGAGTCAAAAAAACTATTATACTTTGTAGGTAATACACTATCCAGTGTAATATAGAGATCAGTGCACTGGATAGTGTATTACCTAAAAAGTATAACAGTTTTTTTGACGCCATTTGAAGATGACAGTGAATGTCTCTTGCGACTTTTTGACGTCTAACCAACAAAAACAAACAACAAAAAATGAGGTGTTTTTCTTTTTTACATCTGAACAGTGCCTGAACAATGAATAGAAATGTTTAGAATAATTTAAATGATGAAGTAAACAAGTTGTTACAGCAGAGAATATCAGTTTTATAATTAATAATAGTCTATCATATTATTTATTAATACAATTATACAAATGAAAAAAGAAAACCTTAATATTAATTCTCTATATACAATGCTCCGAACTAAAAATGAAAAACGCCTATAAATGAAAGCAAACTACTCTGTTCTTTGCACCGATACAGATATAGAGATAAAGGATTCTTTGTCTTATTTTTGTTATACTGTTTTACGAATTTTTCCCTTTTCGACTTTATAACAATCTTCAAATGGAGTCACTTTTTCTGTATGGATACATTATCCAGTGCACTGATCAGTTATAACAAGATTGGAAAGCTTGCTGTCAAAATGACATTTGCCTACAAGCTAAGGAAGCAGTTAGCTGTAAGAGTATGCGTGTAATACAAACTAAAAGACGCAG
>CAKKXW010000005.1:56497910-56510954 GCA_920937365.1 Sphaerophoria rueppellii
ACTCCTACCCGCTTCCTTGAGACCCTTCTAAAAACAAAATGTTTGGGTTCTTGTTCAAAACAGAACTTTTATGTGGGCCTTAAGGCACACGAATTAAGGTTCAAAATCGATAACAAGAACGACTTAGATGATGTCGTTGGACCTTTACTTTTCTGGCTAGGTCAGTGCCGCTGTACAACTCGTACAGTTCTTGGTTGAATCTTCATCTCCATTCTCCATTAATGCAGACAGGACCAAAAATCACTCGAAGAATTTTTCTCTCAAAGCAGCCCAAAGCGTTTTCATCAGATATTTTCATAGCCCATGTCTGCACCATGTATGAGGACCGGGATGATGAGGGTTTTGTAGAGTGTCACTTTAGTTGCTCGGGAGAGGACTTTACTACTCAATTGCCTTCTAAGTCCAAAGAAGCAGCGATTGGCAAGAGTGATTCTTCGTTTGATTTCAGCGCTGGTGTTGTTGTCTGAGTTGATAGCGGATCTCAGGTAGACAAAGTCCTTATCTACCTCGAAGTTAAATCTGTCTATGTTGACGTTTGCTCCAAAACGTCGATGTTGGTAGTCCTTTCTTGTCGACAGCATTAACTTAGTCTTGCCCTCGTTAACCGCTAGACCCATCTTCCTGGCCTCCGTCTCAAGGCTCACAAACGCTCCACTGTTATCACGCTTTGCTCTTCCAATTATGTCAATGTCGTCTGCGTATCCTAGTAGCTGGACGGACTTTTGAAAGATTGTGCCTCTGGTGTTGACATTGGAGCTTTGCACAATCTTTTCAAGAATGATGTTGACAACGTATGACAACGCATCGCCTTGTCTAAAACCTTTTTTGACGTCAAAAGCGTCCGTTAGGTTTTTTCCGACCATGATGGAACAGCGTGAGTTTTCCATTGTCATCTTACATCTATCTTGACCCTTCTGGCTAGGTCCGTGTCGTTGTGCAACCCGTAAAGTTCGCTGTTGTATCTTCTTCGCCATTCCCCTTCAATGCGCACGGGGCCAAAGATGGCCCGGAGAACTTTCCTCTCAAAACAACCTAAGGCAATTTCATCCGATTCTGTCAAGGTTCCATGCTTTTGCACCATACAGCAGGACTGGGATGATGAGTGTGTTGTACAATTTTACCTTAGTTGCTCGAGAGAGGGCTTTTCCACTCAATTGCTTTCTTTGTCCAAAGAAACAGCGATTAGCAAGAGTTATTCTTCGTCTGACCTCGACGCTGGTGTTATATACTTCGTTTTTCCCTCTTTTACCGGTAAACTCATTAGGCCAGTTCCACCTAACAACATCTCACTGAGATCTCAGAGATTTTTTAGGTGGAACAAAAAATCTCAGCTGAGAATTGAGTTTTTTTTTTCTGAGATTTCTGAGATGAAAATTTTTTGGATTCGATTTCTCACTCAGCTATTTTGACGTGACTGACATATGCACAACAACAATTTGTAAGGGAACTATTTTATCTCAATGAGAACTGAGAATTTTGTTCCACCAAATGATTTTGCCTCAGCCAAAGTGACATTGAGATCTCAGTGAGATGTTGTTAGGTGGAACTGGCCTATTTTTGCCGCTTCTGTCTCAATTCTCACAAAGGCGCCATTGACATCACGCTGTGTTCTTCAGATTATATCAATATCATCGGCGTACGCGAGAAGTTGAACAGATTCAATCACGATTTCAATAGTGTGGAATTTTCACTTTTGATTTCTTCGTATTAATTGAAATACATACTTCTAAGACGTACAAAGAAACAATTCCTTACTCTTGTCGGATTATAATATGGCTTTCAATTGCCTATATCTTGTCAGCCAAGCAAAATGTAATAAATCGCTAGCGGTGCAGATTTTTAAGAAAAGAATTTGGAGAACCACTACACCGATCCCCAAAAACCATTCTCAGGCTTCCTAATCCAACACCGATGAATCTTTGTTGATATTGAAATACTGCATAACTATTATGGATTGCTTACCCGTATTTTACACGATTCTTTGCCAACATCTCACAACTTTTGTATAAAAAGTACTAATTATCTAAACATAGCTCGCATCTTAGTTGAGAACAATATCTCCCCTTTGCATACAGGTTTGTTTTTCAATATTATTCTCAATCGGCTTACTTACTGGTAACAAAAAGTAATCGTTACCATAAAAATATAATAATTTGAACATGATATGATAGTCAAAAACAAAAAGCAAAACACTTGGCTATACACAAGCCATTAAATTTACAAGGCAGTTTTCTCATATATTTTGTTTTTTTTTTTTTGTTTTTAGTGAAACTGAGGGAGTTCCTTCAACAGCCATTAGAGAAATATCTCTGCTTAAAGATCTTAAGCATCCATCTATTGTTCAATTGTATGATGTAGTGATTTCAAAAGATAGTATTTATATGATTTTTGAATACTTGAACATGGATTTGAAGAAATTATTGGACAAAAGGAAAGAGGTTTTAGTTCCAGCACTATTGAAAGTAACAGTTTATAATAGTAATACTGAAATACATTTTATTTTATACATTTTTTTTTTATTTTAGAGTTATATGCATCAATTAATGGATGCCATTGCGTTTTGCCACACTAATAGAATATTACACCGTGATCTTAAACCACAAAATCTACTAGTTGATACGACAGGCAGAATAAAGGTTTGAATAATAGCTGTTTTCGATTATTTTATAAGTTTTTATTAAGCCATAACTCATAACTTTTTCTACATAACCTTATTGGAATGCAGCGTGCAACGTGATTTGATGATTAAAAGTCCCAATCAGGAAAATCCGTGTGTGTAAAGTTAAAGTCATAAGTTATTGTGATACTAATACGTCCATTTTTTACTTTTGCAAGTTACTTCAAGTAAACTCTCCAATATGCAGGAGTAGATTCTCTCACAGAAAGTCAAAGTTACGAAAAAGTAAAGGAACGCTTTTGCAATAAAACAACTACATGACAAGATGGCATATGAAAAACTAAAGCAACGTGTACACGATTGCCAGATGTGTCAGTGGAATTTGTTTTTCAAATGCAGACAAATTGTTTTGTTCCTAATAATATCTGCCAATTAATTTGTACAAATCTGCCAAATCGTGTACACGCAAGCTGACAACCGTGTAAACGCCAAATTAGTTTGCAGACAAATTTGTTCGTCAATTATTTTGAAGACAAATTGATTTGCAAATTTGGCTACGTGTGAACACACATTTAATTTGGAAATTGGCATTTTAAAAAATTTTCTGACGTACAAATGAATAAATGTGTTGATGTAGTTTGATGAACATTTGCATTGGCAGACAAATTTGGCAAATATTCCAAGTTATGTTTTCAGGCATGAATATTAGTTTTCTGTTGAAAGAACATTTGAACATTTTTTCAATGCTGAATGAGCTCAAAATTTATATGTAGACTAGCTGATCCGACAGACTTAGTACTACCTCAATCAATACAAGAGCTGTCGCGCCACTCTATTTATTATTTTTTTTTTAAATAATATTCATAAAATAAATTCAAACTGAAATATCTATCGCAAAAACACTTTATCTGAAAAAAAAATCATGCATTGAAATTTCTTTTAAAAATGTTGATTTTTCGATTTTTTTGAACTTCCTTGAAGCGTTTTTATTTTTATTATTAATTTTTTATACACAAAATTGTTAAAATATGTCCTAAAATTAATCTGGATTCACGGTATTCAATACCCTGTAAATATGCGTATTATATTTGAATTTCGATGTTTAGTATTGATTCGTTTTTGGGACACAGATTTTGGAAAAGCAAAGTTTAAAATATTTGTTAAAAAGCCAAAATAATTTCCGATTTTTTTGTTAAAACAAAAAACCCGAGAAAATCTTAGAACAAAAAACGGTTCTATGATAGGTATCTTTTTGGAGCAATACAAACATTTTATTTTTTCTACATTAAAAAACATCAGTGTTGCGAAAAAAAAAATTGTAGCCATTTTTGAGAAAATTTAAACTTGGGTATTCTTGGTTTATGGTATTCAAACTCATCTTAACACTTATGAAACTTTGGATGTGTGCATAGTAGGCAGGTTCAGCTGCGTAAGGCACTTGAAGTTAAGGCAAAATGCGTGTACCTGATAAGTCAGGTGTCAAAAAAAAATCATCCATTTTGGTCAGTTTCATTGGAAAGAAGACTGGAAAATAAGGCAAAAATATTTGCCTTAAAATCAAGTAACAGCTGTTTGTTTGCTTGTGACTAGGGCTGACAAATATATTTATTTAAATATTAAATACTTATTTACATATTTCGGTCGGATTTGTATTTCCATACATATTTTTGAGACAGTCAATATTTGAGCCTTTTTCAGTATTTCGAACTCATTTTTGGTAACTGTATACTTGTTTTCAATATTTCAATTTCAATTTCTTTAGTCAAAATAAAATGAATTTGAATTTGAATTTTTGTATGGGTGCAATCAAGTAGGCTTTTGCCTACTTGCCATTTAATTTAAATGTCTTTTAAATCTTTTCGCCTCGTTCTCCGATACTATTTTTTATATCTCGTTATCTGTTTGTGAGTAACTTCATATTTTAAACGGGAAAATATTTTTTTATTCTATAATGCCAAAAAGGAAAGTCAAGCCGCGTTTAATCGCCGAATGTGTAACGAACATAAGGGAGTTTTTCGTTGCGACGCTTCTATTTTGTTTTGCCTTTTTTGTGACACAAACATTCAAGCAAAGCAAGTTTTCCAGGTACAAACGATTGCTTGAAGACTGTCGCCATGCTTTTGTTTTTGAAAATTTGAAAAAACATTTAATTATACATTGTAATAGATTTGAATAAATTCTTACAAACATTTTTTTTTCTTCCATTTTATGTACATCATTCGACTATTCGTCTATATTTCCACGCGTTTTCGTAAATATTTTTCGTCCATATTTTGACGATTTTTCTTCCATATTTACATACATATTTGGAAATTTTTCGTACATATATTTGTCAGCCCTACTTGTGACATACAAAAAATTCACATCGCAGCTGAACTTTATTTGGTGAATAGATACGCTTTGATTTTAATTAATTTAGAGCCGATTTTTCAATCATCGAATAAAAATAAAAATAATAAACTGGCAAATAAACTTACCTTAGTATTCATCGGTCGAATAAATTAGAGCGTTTTTTGTCAGATAAAGTCTATCTGATGGTTGAAAAATCCAATATTTATTTATTTGTCGAATAAACACTATTTGCCTGTTTATCTGACGATTGAAAAATCGGCTCTTAAAGTTTTATAAAAAATGAAATTTAATATATGGCAAAATGGCCAATTAGGTATATGAGTTTGAAGACTTCGAAAAGATTTTCAAACGCCTTTCGGAAGGAAAAGATTTTCAAATTGTAGAACAGACGTTAATGTGAATGTGAACTTAAAATATTTATGGTTTGCTTCATTTTATTGTGCAAATGTGAATTTCGCAGAAATTTATATTTGCAATGCAAGCGTTGCAAACGAGGGTGTTGCAACGCTTGCATTGGAAATATAAATTTCCATCCACGAAGGAGTTCCTGAATAAATATTTTCTTAGGCTTGGTACTTTTCCGTTTTAATTTACAATAAAATTTCGAAGTAAATTTCAGAGTCTTAAGTTAAATATGCGTTCAGGGAAACTGACTTGCCTTACCTTCAAGTGCCTTACGCTGCTGAACCTGCCCTGTGTCCCTATATTAAGTTGTAATTTTAGGCAGAGATAAAAAATATATGAAAAGCTAAACATTTGTGACCTTCATCACATCAGTCAATTCTAAATGTTGATAAAACTTACCTAAAACGTCTTTCAACTTTTTCTATCTCATTTCAATATCCAATTACTTACTTACTTACTTATGGTGGCGCTACAGTCCAGGTCGGGCCAAGGCCTCACCCAACAAACTTCTCCAGCCAGCTCGGTCCCTGGGTAACTGTCTCCAGTTTTTTTAGATTTGAGTTTATGTCAAATCAATTGTTTGAAAAAAAAAAAAAAAAAATCAAATTTGGCAAAAGTGGTAATAGGTATTCAATTCTGGATAGGCTTGTGGCTAATGCTTTGTATTTTATACCAAGGCAAACTCGATTGTATTAGATCTAAAAGCATTTGGTTAGAAGAATAAAATTATATAAAAACGTGGTCATGCCATTTTAGGGGCCGGACCCATGGACACATTTTAAACTTTCTTCTTTCAATACATATTTCTTCTTTTTCGCCTCAAAAGAGCTGTAGCGCCACTCTATTTTTTTTTATATATTAAAACTATTTTTTGAGATGAATCTCATTCGGTTAACAGACGGGTGCAGGAGGAGTTATTTATTGATTAAAATAAAGTTAAGTTTAATATAGCCTGACACACTTTCCGATAGGCAAGCAATCATATTCATATTTGTTTATAAATAATATTTGATAAAAAATATGTTTCATTCGTTTAAAAGATCGGTGAAGGTCGGTCTTTAGCGGGGCTTAGACTAAAATATTTTTATTCAAAATGAAAATAATTTAAATAAAAATTAACTCTCAAGTTTGTCTCTCGACTCCTTCTTTCTTTGGAAGTTGATTAACTTGAGAGTTGAGAATCAAGAGTTGAAATTGTCAAATTTGAGTGAAGAAAACGAAAGTCACAAGTTGAGAATAAAAAACCTCAAGTTGAGTTCAACTTGTAGTGAAGAAAATGACTCTTAATTTATTAGAGAACTGAACTGAAAACTGATTTGAATTTCGCTTCAGTTAAACGAGCTAAATGCTCATCAGTTTAACTAAAAGCTTATCTAATTGCTCAACTGATATGGAAAAAAATATAAAACTTATATTTCATTAGTTGGCAGATTTTGGACTTGCGAGAACTTTTATGGTTCCATTAAGAGCTTACACGCATGAAGTTGTCACACTCTGGTACAGGGCGCCGGAAATCCTTCTTGGGTCTAAATTATATTCGACCGGTGTCGATATCTGGAGCTTGGGTTGCATTTTTGGTGAAATGGTAATGCTCTAAACAAGTTTCTTAACATAATTATGTTGTAATTTTCTTTAGATATTAAAAAGAGCTCTTCTCCCTGGAGATAGTGAGATTGACCAGCTATACAGAATTTTTAGAACTTTCGGAACTCCTAACAATGAAACTTGGCCAGGAATTGTACAATACCCAGATTTTAAGCCTTCCTTTCCCAAATGGAACGCAAACATTCCCGAAACAATTATGCGGCATGAAGCGTTTCCTCTCTTCCAAGTAAGCCTTAAACAAAATTATGTTATCTTGAAAATACATATTTATTTATGTTTATATATTGCAGATGATGATGGTTTATGATCCAGATAAGAGAATATCAGCGAAACAGGCTATGCAACACAGCTATTTTAAGAACTTTGAAAGAGTGTCATATGTAGAACTAGTAGATTTAAACAACATATAGCTTATGGAGTTGATTCTTATTGTTATGTGTGATGTAAAATTAAAGTCAGCTACTCAAAACCAACAGAAGGGTGAAGAATTGGCAAATTTGAATAAACACTTCGTTCTGAATGTGAAGAGAAGTTATTTAAATGATAGTTATCTGTTGCTGCATCATTTCGATATTTTAACTTTTGTCACATTATTTTTTCTTTTATTTCGCAAAATCGGGTTTGATTGTTCCAGAGTTATTCTGCATTTCTTGTTTTGTTTTTTTCTCTTGCAAAACAATGTCTCTAGAGTACAGACAATGATTGGTTGTTAAAAAATAGGTTTTTTTTTTTCAAAATAACTCACTTGTATATTCAATTGAGTATGCGGGAAAAACGAAGGACACCCAGCACCGACGGCACGGAGAGAACGCCACAATAAACGCATACAACTTCGAGGTAGTAGAGGAGTTTGTCTAGCTATCCTCCGCTATAAACACGGGCAATAACACCAGCGCGCTGGCGGTTCCATTTGTATGGGAAGTGCGGTCAAAACTCTAAATTTAACTTTAACTGTTGGAAACTAAAGTCGTGTTTTATTGGGAATTTTATACTCAGCTTAGTAAAGTTTTACATGTCAAACAACAACCACCGAAAACTGAGTAAAAATAAGTTAGGAATTTCCTCAGGATAAGGTTTCGGCAAGTCGACACTTGAGTATTTCGTAGTGTTTCTTGATTGGTGTTTGGCTGGGTTTTGGCATTTGATAGAATCAAATGTTAAAATCTTTTGGAAGAAAACAGTTTTTCACCATAGAAACTCATGTAAAAAAATTGCTTTCAGATAGGTTTCAAGATGGCGTTTGAAATGTTTCGATATCTGATATTCTGGTGAACGAAACTCAGTTTAAAACTGACTATAGCGTTTTATTGGAATTCCGATTCATGAGCTAAGTGTGTTATTACACTCAGACGTTTTTAGGAAGACGCAAATAAGTGCGAAAGAGAAAGTAGGTGAAATAGAAATACTTTAAAAAGTCTCAACCCCCACAATTGTGTGTTCAAGATTTTCAGACGTTTTTTGACGTTGTTTTTCTCGTTTTTCTTTGTTTCTTGAGTTGCTTTATTTCAATTTCATGTGTTCTTCAGTAAACAAGGATTCAATTCAATAGAGAGCTTATTATTTTATATTATTAAATAATTTTCACTCTTTGAGTTTGTGTATAAGTACAAAACAATGAAAGAGAAGTGTCAAAAACAGTCAACCGAAAAACATCCGAGTGTAATAATTCGAGATTGACGGAATGAGTGTTCAAAAGAAAATCTACGAAACACGCAGATTGAAAAAAGTCTGGGTGTAATAACACACTAACCTAAGTTCCCATAAAAACACCGCTTAAATTAAATTATCAAAAATGTAATTTCTTACTTATTTTACTTTCAAAAGAATTACATCAATGAATTTAAAATTTCTTTGATCAAAGTCGATTTTTGAATTTTTTCTGAAATTTCTTTCGTTAGAAAGCAAACGGTCTGACATCTGAAGTCAACAATAGTCTATTTAACAAATCGGTGTTTGTTAACGTCCTTGATATTTTTCGGGTGTTTTTTTAACGGAAAAACTACACATCCTATGTCCGAATTGAGGTCCCAGATCTGATCTAATCTTCTTAAGAAGTTTAGTGAGCAAATCTAGAGCGGCATTCCTACTAGCTGATCCATGTTTAATTAATTCCTTGAATCCTCCGAGTATCGGTAATCCTCTAAAAGGAAATTGCCGGATTATAATAATTGTTAATTTTGGGTTATGAATTATGTTTTATTTTTTATCCGTTCCCGTCCGTTCGCAATGACTGAAGATTATGGTGGATTTATCGTGGCGATTTTAGCCTTTATGCGGATCGTGGTGAGGCTATCGGAGACATTCTGCCCGAGTTTTCCCCCACCCATGTATCCAAGAGCACAAGATCAATTTAAAAGCACGAGCAAGATAAGTGGAGAGCTTGAAAAGTACAATGAAAAGAGTTCATCCTGAAAATATGCTCCATGCCATGAAGCTGGGCTTAAGTATCAGTGGCGTTAATAGAAGAAGGAGGATTGCGTTCGCGAAACAGTAGGTACGTAAATGAGACTCCTCACTTCTGGCGCAAGAAGAACAATGTGTTTTCCTCAGATGGTCGAATTAAAGTATTGCGAAAGTGAGGGATGCCTTAAATCTGATAAAGAAAATAAAACACGGTTGTAGGGATGTAATGGTATGGGGCTGTATGGCTGCATCTGGGGTCGCAAATCTTGTTCCAGTAGAAAATACCATGGACCAACACAAACCTTAATATTCTCAAAGGATAGTGCGAGAAAAATGGGTCTTTTAAAAAAAATACTACTTTCAGTAAGATAACGATCCCAAACATACTGCCCAAAAAGGGTGTATGTGGCTAATTTACATCATCGAAAACAACATTGACAACCCGCACGTCTGGTTAGTGTTGTTTTCATAGATGATATTTTTGCAGCAAACAACAAGTAACAAAACTATCCAATTTGTACGAAACATACGAATTTGGTATCGTCCTAACTAATCGTACATACCTTAGAAACAAATTCAAATTTGAGTTGAAATTTAAACTAAGAGTAACGCATCACGATTTCATGCGGCGAAAAGCAAACATTCAATAAACGCTATGCGATGTATAGCGATTTTATTGTTTTTTGCGTCTCCGATTGTTCCGACAGCTAAATTTTGTCGGAACGACAAGCATTTTTTTTATTATACGTCAATATTTCCTTTACGAAACGAATACCATGAACAAAATAAATGTTACGATCGGAATTTTTCTACGATCGGAATTTTTCTACGGTCGTAAGTTTGTCCGAACGTATACGACGATAGGGCTGAATATAAAAACTTAATTCCAATAATAAACACAAAAAATCTTTTCAATGAGACTCACTGTTATTGATCTCAGTGTCAAAATTTCCATTCTCCTAAAATGCGAAACGAGCTAACGGCAAACAGTTCTAGCCATTTCCGCTAAGTTCTTTTAAACAACGTTCAATAACTTACAGGCAGTTATATGTGTTACAGTTTGAATAAGAATAAGATATGTTTTCAAGCGTATTTGATTATAACAGAATACCGCTAAGGTTGAAAGTCTAAAAAGAAAAACTTTTTACTACGCATATTTCATTGTATAAGGTTTATTTGGTCGGCTTGATTAGTTTCGCTATAACCCATGACAATCTCTCTTTATATAAAAATGGATGTATATATGCCCTTAATGGACTCCGAAATGGCCCAACAGATGTTTGTGAAAGGAGAACCGGAAAAAATGTATGGAAGCCGGCTATACTTTCAATTGATATACATCATGTCGTTATTGGTTCCAAGGTCAAGATGAAAACAAGAAAACACTTATTGCTTGTGAATCACTTTATTGTGCAATAACTTTTTCCACACAGCCATAGTAAATGTTAAAGTAGACAAATAGTACCTTTCCATTGATATAATATATCATGTCGTTATTGGTTCCTAGGCCAAAATGCCGGTTCTCCTTTTCATGGTTAATACTGTGAAAAATAGAAAGTCCTTGATGAAAAACTCGGAAAACTAATTGGTTTTCAAATGGAAAATTGCATGGAATTGTAGGTGCATTGGTTATCAAATGGAAAAATGGAAAATTTGCGATGGAGAACTCGAAAAACTCTGGGAGAGCACGACTAAAATCAAACATTGGTTTGTATAACCGGTAAAGGTAAACGCATTTTTATAAAATTTTGAGTCAAAAATTCGGAAAACTCCGGAAAACGAGAATTTCTCAATTTTTGTTTAGATTCAATTTGATCTGAAGGCAGGCGAGACGAGGTTCACGTTGTCGGCTAGTTTTTAATACAAAATAAGTAAATAATATTCCACATTTTTTTTTATTTTCATTTATCAGTTTGAAATTTATGTAATTAACATTGAATTCACAAATTTAAGAGCCCGTAAGCGGCAGTAAAGGTCAAAAGTGTATTTGCAGCTTGTTGTGTTTCCAAGAACAGTCTAGTTTCGTTTATCCAATCACTAGCAACTTTTCTAGGGGCATCTTGCAGAAGGTTCATATACTTTAGAGCTTGCAACAAATCTCCACGTACTACACAATATCTGAAATATATTGAAAGAATTATATTTATAAATAATAAGTATTTTATGGTGTTAAAAACTACAAAGCTAGATATACCAATTTCTGAAAAGTTGACTTAATTTGTAACAAAAATATTAACTATCAAAGAAAGGAAGTACAATTTTAATTAAGGTGATGTTTTTTATAGACACCCCTATCACAGAGTTGCTCGTAGCAAAATTCCGAACGTAGAGCTCCGCTACGAATACGAAAAAATTATAATCATAATGCTCAAAACAGATGTGCAGAATTTCTACACGCAGCGCTGCATGCAGCGCTTCAAGCAAAACACACGTGCAGAAACTCTGCCAAGTTTTGTCAAAACAAAAACGACACCTGCCAAAATTTTATTGATGTGCCTTGAATCTATAATGTTGATATCCAATACGATTGCTCGGAGTTGGTGGATTCGGATTGAACAGGATTCACGCTTGGTTGTTTATTATGCTTATTATCATTGCAATTTTTGCGTTCTTGTTTGGGATAACAAGAAGAACATTCCAAATTTCTAGTTCAAAAACGAAAAATAAATTGACAGTTGTGTACCTGCCAAGAACCAAATTGTTAACAAGTTTGGTACCACAAAAGAACAAAATATAAGACTTATCAACGTTAAAAAATTTGGCTTTATTTAATAAAAAGTATCTACATTCTCCACAACAATATTTAGATTTTATTGCTAGTTTCGGTAGGTCAACACCCAAGTTCGAAATTTTCTCCTTCAGAACAGCCCAATCCTAGAGGTCGGATGGAGTCTTATTCCACACATCGTATTGCATGATTTCCTTGCTCACCGGAGAGCCTTCGTATGTTTCATAGGGGTCATCCTTTGGTTGCTTAAGCAACGCCTTCACTCTCGAACGGAAGACGCATAGTTATCAAAGCATCAGTCAAAGGTTGCACTCCAACTCCAATTCCAATTGGACGATGTCGCATATTGGACTCAACTCTATAATAGTTGACATCGATGATTTTGTTGAGATTTTTCGTAACTATTTTGTTGAGCTTCTTGAAATCATATTTCTTCTGGGGGGTGACAACAGCATTCAAAGCGATCGACGCGACGCCAAATTGCAGACAGCAATCGTCGTACAATCCGGGACATTTGTGCGGACGCATGACCGACCAATCATCGTCGGCACCGACACGTTTCATGAACAAATCAGGAATCCGAAGGACATAGAAGAAATCACGTGCGCGAGTTTCCAACTTTCCGGTGTTCTTCTTCAAGTCAAGGAACTCAAAAATGTCCGAATTCCAGGGTTCTAGACAGATGGCGAATACTACTAGTCGCTTGCCACCTTCTTTATCGACGTACCGAGCAATGTTGTTGAAGACTCTCAACGTCTCAACATTTGAAATTTCATTCGTGCCGGTATATAAAAAAAACTAATTTAATTTTTGTATTTAATTTTCCTGACAATTTGAAATGACACACCTGTCAGCAGTGTCAATTTTGTGTCAATGTAAGTATTGCCAGATAGCAATTATTTAGAAAATTTAGTTTTTCAATTATGGCTGCAAT
>CAKKXW010000005.1:56511454-56524151 GCA_920937365.1 Sphaerophoria rueppellii
TGCGCCTGCCACCCGTGAGCTGCGGCCCAGCTAATAATAGAAAATAGAGGGTGCATTGAGTTGTATTGAATATACATGAATATTTTCTATTTAATATACTTCTCCTTTTTTTAATGTTTATATATGAATATCGCTAACAAATAAAAAGGAACGGGAAATTTCATAAATAGTTGAAACTTACGAATTCAAGATGTCGATCGCTTTGTTCAATTCCTGCACGGTTAAAGATGCATCAATTTCTATTTCTTTTTCCAGACCAATAATATCGTCAGGTTTATTTTGATTTTGATTGGTTAAGGTTGAAGTTTTAGCAATAGAAGGTTTAGTTTCAATAATTTCATCCTGTTTTAAATGTATGCATGATCAACAGTATGTCAAAAAAAATATTTGAAAACACTACTTACATTTTTTTTCTTTGCAATTTTTGGTTCAGAGTTGTCTAAAGAATACATAATAAATAGAATATATGTATCTCCTAATGTAAGATATGTATACATACTTTTCTTTGGGGTTCCTTCAAACGTATTGATAACTGAATGAGAAATACTGCTCATTTGTTTCAAAATGGTGTCCAAAGATTTTCCTCCTTCTTCCAATTTTAGGGAGGCAGCCAGCTGAGGCATATTCTTTTCGATTGCTTTACGGAAATCTTCGTCATAGCTTTTGACAGTTCTTTAATAAGAATATGTATTGATGTGGTTAAATGTCATACTCACTATCCAAGTAGGATTCCTCCAAAAGCAGCAATAGGAGTTAATAATAATAAAGCTTTTCCAAAGCCCGCTTGCTTGGGTTCACACAAATTGCCATTTGATTGAAATTTGACCTTAAACAAATAAGGATAATGAATAAATTATTAAATTTGAATATTTAAGAAGGACTCCAAAAATAAACTTGTTGTACATGTTCTCTCAATCAACCCAAAATTTAATAGAGCAGTGATGAAGTTTGAACAAAGCTTTTACCAAAAACTCTACTTTTCTCAGCAGCTCAGAGGCAGCTTATGGAAAAATGGAAAGAACCAGCGAAGTTCAAAATCTGTGGAAATGTTTTCAACGATTGGTTGGTTCTTGTATTATTTCGATTGTGTAACTTTAAGCATAATTCGGGTGGAAAATTCATTCAATTGGTTTTTTGAGGAGTCCTCAATTGTTCATCTTAGAAAAATGTATGCACCACATCATAAGATAATGCTTCAGATAAAAGTAGTTGAGCGAACTGTACTTGACCAAAAACGCGAGCCATGATAAGCGTAATATAAATATTTGTGGATAGTCAAAGGAATCCGCTTCTCGAACCAAGGTTACACCTGAGCAAATGAATGTGGGCAAGGTGAAAAGCTTCTTAAGCACCATACATTTTCGGACGAGCGAGGTAAGCATTCAAGGGGTTGCGAACAAACGATCTGCAATAATTGCAAATTGTGGACGCTTTTGTGCAAGCATTTATGCCACTCTTGATCAGAAGAGCAGATTCAAGCCAGCAGCTCTAACGTTTATACCACAAACCAGTAGATTTAGACACAATAATTAAATCAGATTGGTATATTTTAAAACAAGGGAATTATTTTCAAGCTTATTAGTTAGTTAGCCGTCATGTGTACCAGAAATTATGATTTGTTTGCAGATGGTTTGGGAAAACCCATATACAGTGGTGGCTAAAACTAAAGCACGAATTCGGCATACTTTGAAAATGTTCAAAAATATATACTAGCTTAAATTACGTTTAGTCTTTATAAAACAGTTTTTTATTTCATTAAACTTTTAAATTAATAAACAAAATAACTAACTTATTTGACAAAACTAAAGCACGAAACGAAATTACGGTTCAAAAATTAAATCTGATGGTTCAAAAATTAATATTTTGTGGCGTATCCTCTGCTTTTTATCACCGCAGCACATCGACGAGGCATGGAGCTTATGAGGTCGTATTGACTGGGTATATTTTTTCAGGCTCTTTCGTCTTGTGAGTGGTTGCATTTCTACAATTTGAACGATCAATTCAATTCGTAGACCCCCCAAAGATTTTCTATGGGGTTGAGATCAGGGGATTGTGCGGGTCACTTCATCACTGTTATGTTTTATTTTCTCCAAACCAACTCGTGCGAGTGAAGAATTGAGGGGACCTAAAGTTTAACCTGAAAGATGAAATAAAAACGGGAACGGGTCGTTATTCTGTATTCCAAAATTCTGTATGAACAAAATTCTGTATCTGAAGAAAAAATTCTGTATTCCATTATTCTGCTTTTCTATTATTCTGTATTTCAAAATTCTGCATTGTTCTTCTTATAGAAATTCTGTAAATCTCTACATTAAAACTTACAGTTATGAACAGGTTTTTTAATTGCCTTGTCTGTAGAAAAATTTAATAAAATGAGGTGTTTCAAAAACAGATTTTTGTATAATCTGGCTTGAATTAAAAGCACTATTTTGAACTGAGGACTTGACTGAATTGTTTGCGGCTACAGTATCACACTCGTTTGCACATGGGTCATGCGAATATTTACCCGATTGTTTAGTTATAGTGTGCACATTATCAATCAATTTTGTTACAAAACGAGCTTAACATTTATTTTTTATTCGCTTAGCGCACGACCAATTAAATGTTTTTTTTTTTCGTTGTTCTTTCGTTGTAGAACATAAAACCATCGACACGCAATTTATCCTTTCCTTTATGATATTTTAATAATTTAAAATTTGCCATTTTTTCTGAATTCAATTTATCACGACTAACTTTAAACACTTAACTTAAGCTGTCGAACGAAAAATGTGTTATCAAGGTATGTGATTCATGTAAACCATATGCAATTTAGTTGGAGAGAGATCCGTTACGTTAGAATTATAAACTATGCTTCAAGGTTCTGGAATACAGAATTTTGAAATCCAGAATTTTGTATTTACAGAATTTTAGAATACAGAATTTGAATTTACAGAATTTTAAAATACAGAATTTTGGAATACAGAATTTTGGAATCCGAATCTTGGCCCATACAGAATTTCGACCCCAACCCAATAAAAACTATGGGCACGAGTAGGACTCGAACCAACGACGTTCTGCTTAGCGGTCAACGCACCTAACCACTAAGCTACGGACACTATCATTTTAGGTCATATAAAATATATAAAATGAAAATCTCGGAAATTGAAATACCCAGTATTTTACAACGTAAAAACTTGTATTTTGGCATCCTCAAGCTGCTCCCTAAAATCAAGTGTTAAATTCATGGTTCAAAAGTAAAAAAAGAATCGTTTTCTCACATTTTTTTACAATTTCGAAGTTAAAAAAAAAGTTGAAAATTTCAATATTTTGACTTTGAAGATGAATTATTCGAAAACTATTCGTGTACACATTTTTATTTACATGCAGAATGAAGAGGTGGTTTTTAGCTTTACAAGAAGGTATAACACGGCACTGTGGACAAAACCGTTGATTTTTAATATTTTTTTTTAAATAAGCGTTTTTTGTTATAAAATCGCCCCTCCCGACGGGGGGCAATAGACCCCCCCCCCTTGATATGATTTTTTTTTTCTTGTCTTAATGCATCCTACACACTCGATTACCAAAATAATCGATCGTGGATCAGCCTTTAAAAACAACATAAATAATAATTATATTTCCCCCAAATGAAATGTTTCGGATTTTAAACAATATAAAAAAACATTCCAAATTCGAGTGGTTTCTGAGGACTTTCTGAAAAAAAGCTTCATTGACTCCAATACATTTTTGAACATTCATGAATATTTTTTTTTATTTTATTATAATATTAAAGGTTGCCGATTTCGTGCTTAGATTTTGGCCAAAAATGTTTAGAGAGCCAAGCAGTGTATTAGCCCTCTGTGCCTTCGAAAGTTTTTTTTGTGATCACAATCTCAGGCATGGCATTGCTTGTGTTCACTCCTGCATAGAAAATAAAAACTGGGCGCAATGATAAAATAAATAAAGAGAGTGCTTTTATTACTCTCCCCCTTCTCAGAAAAACGAACAACCATCCGTCTCTGATAAATCTAACTCTAACCTTAGTGGGGCAAGATACCACTGTAACCGGAGTTAATTCGAGAGATGGCCTACCAACTAAAAAAACTTGTTTACAGTTGAAATGCCATAAACATTATGTACGTAAACGTATGTGCATATATGCGTATTTGCGCATCTACGTTCGGATTGTTTCACCTCAATTTTTTCGGGAACCACTTTTTTTTATTGACACGAATATGGGTTTTCGGCGAAATCGGTTCAGTTTAACAAAATCTGAATAGAAAAAGAAGGTGTACATTTATATGAGCATCACTAGACATTACTTTCGCACAGTTTGCGCGAAATTTTTAACTATGAATTACTTTATTATTTTCTCATGATAAAATAATAAATAAAAATTTCGCGCGGTTGAACATCATTTTTAATACTTGTTTAGAATTTTTCCTTGTAAAAAAAAGAGAAATGAAAATACTAACGAAATTGTTTACTGTGCACCAATTTCTAAACATAGCATATAAAGGCGTTGACGAAATTTGCACAGCAAAAAAATGGCTGAGGCATTTTTGAGAAATCTAAAAAAAGGATAATAAAGGTACGAGGTAATTAAACAATGGATTTCCCTTTCAATATAAATATATGCAATATTAGTAAAGCTTAGTACACATGATTGGAAGATCTACAAATATTGGTCAATTTTCCGATACAAATTTTCTCCAATTTTCTTTCTGACAGAAAAAAACAATTTCCTACCAAAAAATTGACCGACTTCTTCCAATCGTGTCAACCCCCCAAACACAATTTTTTTCTTGTTTTCAAATAATTGGACGGTTGTCGACTAATTGGTTATTGGATGAAGGTCTTCCCAACGACATCGTCCAATTTTTAACTGGAAGCCAATTTTTCATTTGTAGTTCAGAGGAGTTAAAAGAGTATTTATTTTTTTTTTAAACGAGAATGTATAAAATGGATAAGGAGTTGCTCAAAATAGGAAAGGATTTGAGAAGGGCTAATTTTACAGCTATTTGGGGAGACCGAGACCAGGGATGTAGGTTGTGCAGAGCATAAGCTTCGCAAAAAGACGGTTTGATAAGACGTTGAGATGTCTGGGAACTAATGCCGTCGACAATGTCTCGTTCTCCTGGAAGTTTTTCAAGCCTATGCTGTTCTTAGAAGAAAAAAAACTAAGTTCTGCAGTCGACTGAATCAATATCATCTTTAGAAATATTAATGCCCGATTTCATAAACGACTTTTAAAAATTTAACAAGCTTTTAAACCGTAAAATGAAATTTTTCGGTTTCACCAAGCGTTTTTTAAATAAACAAACTTTTAAACACCCTTTAAAACTAAATGCCCATTTTTGGCTCGTTAAATTTTAAAAGTGTCATTGAAATTTTTGAAAACTGAATATAACGCTTTCTCATTTTTTCTCACACAATTTTCATAAGGATGTCAATTTTGACAAAAATTTCCCTGAAATTTCCCATTTTAAGTTGGTGAAACTCAAAAGTTTTAAGGGTCTGATAAAATTTAAAAAGATTTTTGCTAGAAGTACTTTTAGTGTTTGTTTATGAAACTGGGCATAAGTTTGTTGGTTTGGGTTTTTCTTTTTTATTAAGTCGTGCTAGATCGGTCTTTCCTTAAAGAAATGGGCGTACAATACACACCATGTTCTCCAAAAAAGACAACAGGGAGGAAACAACCTAGAAGTGTTGCATTTCGATTGAACAACTAAATACTAAACCTTCATTGGCCATTATTCACCTTTTTCGACAAAATATGATTTGATTTTGAACTTTTCTTGTTTCGAATTGGCTTCAAATTGTATTTCATATTATATCTGTTCTTTTATTTTATTTATTTATTTATTTATATAAAGGTATCGCGGCATAGAAAGATTAATCTTGTAGGCAATGCAGGTTAATAGTTTAATAGTTTACATATGATTTACTCACGCTGTTCCATCATGGTCGGGAAAAACCTAACGGACGCTTTTGATGTCAAAAAAGGTTTTAGACAAGGCGATGCGTTGTCATGCCATTTCTTCAACATCATTCTTGAAAAGATTGTGCAAAGTTCCAATTGGAAGAACACAGCGTGATGTCAGTGGAGCGTTTGTGAGCCTTGAGACGGAGGCCAGGAAGATGGCTAGCGGTTAACGAGGGCAAGACCAAGTTAATGCTGTCGACAAGAAAGGACAACCAACATGGACGTCTTGAAGCAAACGTCAACATAGACAGATTTTACTTCGAGGTAGTTAAGGACTTTGTCTACCTGGGATCCGCTATCAACTCAGACAACACCAGCGCTGAAATCAAACGAAGAATTACTCTTGCCAATCGCTGCTTCTTTGGACTTAGAAGGCAATTGAGTAGTAAAGTCCTCTAACGAGCAACTAAAGTGACACTCTACAAAACCCTCATCATCCCGGTCCTCATGTATGGTGCAGACATGGACTATGACAACATCTGATGTAAACGCTTTGGGCTGCTTTGATAGAAAAATTCTTCGAGTGATTTTTGGTCCTGTCTGCGTTAATGGAGAATGGAGACGAAGATTCAACCGAGAACTGTACGAGCTGTACAGCGACACTGACCTAGCCAGAAAAGTAAAGATCCAACGACTTAGATGGTTGGGTCATGTTGAGCGAATGGAAAATAATGCTCCGCCTCGTAGTCTTCGAGTACAACCCGGAAGGACGTCGCAGAAGAGGAAGATCGCGACTCATGTGGAGCATACAGGTGGTAGAGGACCTGAACCAACTTGGCGTGCGAAACTGGCAGGAGAAGTTTGTTGGGTGAGGCCCTGGTCCGACCTGGACTGTAGCGCCACCATAAAAAAAAAAAAAATAAATTGGCAATAATCCAAAAATCAGACGCAAAGTCCGTGCACAAGATACAGGGCGAGTTATGAGAACTTCATTGATTTTGTTAACGAACATCCTAATACATAGCTAAACTTGTACTAATGGTAAAATTAGTCGTTTGTTATGAATGCGCCAGGTTTGTGTATTTCAATGTCCTTTTTTTTAATTTCCTTACAGCATTATGTCATATTTCTACTGGTGCAAAGGTGCAACAGCAGTACCCACGAAAGATAAAAAATAAGCATTTTAGACGTTCGTCAAATCATATGTTCTTCGTAATAAATACGTCGTTTTTAAACACAACTTACGCTTTTTAATTTTGAAGAAATTTTACCAACGTCTCTTAGAGTAAGGCGTAACATATTAACCTTAGGAAAAATTCTTCGAGAACACGCTTTTCAAATATATTTAAAGGTATGTCTACTTGAACTTGAACTCGATTGTTGAATTTTATACAAGACAAAAATCAACTTTTTCGCGGAGAATCGATTCTTATGAAATAATTGCTTGATGTTTGCTCGGGTTTAGTGTAGCGCTTTGGACTTGGACAACACAAATTTTCTTTCAATAAATCAATACGTCATTTTTGGGGCCTTCGTAAACATACAATCAAAATAGAATTAGAAATAACCTTTAAATAATAAATATATATTTGCGGAGAAGTCTCAAGTTCGCAAACGATGGTAGCGTCATCATGAGACCTTTCACAGAAGCAGTTCATTGCTTTGTATATATATTTGGGGAGTAGTCTCAAGATGGAAAACGATGGTGGTGCCATCTTAAGAATTTTTCACAGAAACAGTTTCATAAGTTTGTATTGTAAATTCTCTGCTTGGTTTGACAGATCTTCTGTGTAACCCTTTATATATGGACAAATAGTCTTATCAACATCGGTGTTTTAAGTTTTTTATGCTACATCAACAAACAAATAAAAAATTAAAATACCAAACTTATGTAAAAAAAAAAAACGGCTTTCTGCCAAGTCTCAAGATGGAACTTCAGTCGATTGTAAGGTCGAACGAAGGTACTAGTGTATTATAGAGATCAATAAAGCGTGCTTTACACGATATGGATTTTCCATATGGACTGTCACCATTTCCATATGAAATATTATACAAATCGGGTAAACGTATTAAAAATGCATATGGAAATTACAGATGGAAATTCCATATGGATTTTTTTCATTTAGAACTGTTTCTAAATTTCATCTGGATACAAACAAAATTGAATTTTTTAAACGAAAAACAAAGTTTATATTAATACACGGGAGCGCGAAAATGAAGAGATTTAATGTTATTTTGTGTGTTTTTCATTTGAAAAGAAAATGTGTTATACATTAAGGTCCTTTGAAGGAAAAAATGTTTTGAAACTACAAACGGAAAATCCAAATCGTCTAAATGGTTATCTGATTTTCCAAAAAAAAAAATCAATTTGACATACATATGAAAATACATTTGGAAATAAGAAGTGACAGTCCATATGGAAAATCCATATCGTGTAAAGCGAGCTTAATAGAGAAATTGTTTTCTTATGTATAGTATATCAATGTATTGGGAACCAATCTTGATAACACTAGTCGTGCCCACTGATCTCTATAATACACTGGATAGTGTATCCATACAGAAAAAGTGACTCCATTTGAATATAGTTATAAAGTCGAAATGGAAAAAAATCGTATAACAGTATAACACAAATAAACGACAAATGAACCCTTCTCTCTATATTACTGATCGCTGTATCGGTGCTAAGCACTGATCTCTATATTACACTGGATAGTGTATTACCTACAAAGTATAACAGTTTTTTTGACTCCATTTGAACATGACAGTCAATGTCCCAAAGTGACAGACTTCCACCACAGCAAATACGAGACTAAGCGCACGACTGTATGCGTACTATTTCGATTTTCTCTTGTGTTTTTTTTTTAAGATTCATTAAGATTTTTGATACAAATATTGGTAAATTATAGTGCAATTATATGTTAAAAGTGCAAACAAACAAGATAACGTATTTATTTTTCATATTACATGCATTTTTTTGTATGTTTAAGTTTTTTTTTTGAAAATTTTGAGCTCAACAGAATCTTATTTTTGAAATCTGAGCCCATGAAACCCACCTCGACTCAAACCTGAGCATTGTATCTAACTCAGTGCGAATGTATTGGTGCAGATTCTCATTTAAAAAGCATTGGAAAACTAACACATTCTCACTGGGTTAGTACAAAACCACCAAATTGCAGCTTGTAGGCAAAAAGAGAGCGAACACCCGAAGTCGCGACTCTAGGTATTATATATTCTCTATGACTGGGATGATGAGTGTGTTGTACAGTTTTACCTTTGTTGCTCGAGAGAGGGCTTTTCCACTCAATTGCTTTCTAAGCCCAAAGAAACAGCGATTAGCAAGAGTTATTCTTCGTCTGATCTCGGCGCTGGTGTTACTGCCCGTGTTTATAGCAGAGCCTAGTCGATTATATCATTTATTAATACAATTATAAAAATGAAAAAAAAAAATTATAATATTCATCTCTATATACAATGCTCCGAACTAAAAAAGAAAAACGCCAATAATTGAAAGCAAACTACTCTGTTCTTTGCACCGATACAGATATCAGATTCGCTATCTTGCGAATTTTCATAGAAACCGTTTATACATAAGTTTGTATTGTGTGTTCTCTACTTGGTTTGACAGAACTGCAGAAAAATAAACCTTCGACATAGAGAATATATAATACCTAGAGTCACGACTTCGGGTGTTCGCTCTCTTTTTACCTACAAGCTGCAATTTGGTCGTTTTGTACTAACCCAGTGAAAATGGGCAGGTTCAGCGGCGTAAGGCACTTGAAGTTAAGGCAAAATACGTGTACCTGATTGGTCAGGTGTCAAAAAAAATCTTTCCATTTTAGTCAGTTTCATTGGAAAGCAGACTGGAAAATAAGGCAAAAATATTTGCCTTAAAATGAAGTAACAGCTGTTTGTTTGCTTGTGACATACAAAATATTCACATCGCAGGTGAACTTTATTCGGTGAATACGGTTCGATTTTAATTAATTTAAAGTTTTTTATAAAAAATGAAATTTAATATTTGGTAAAATGGCCAAATGTTAGAGTTTGAAGACTTCGAAGAGATTTTCAAACGCCTTTCGGAAGGAAAAGATTTTCAAATTTTAGAATACATATTAAAGTGAACTTAAAATATTTATGGTTTGCTTAAAATTATTTTGCAGATGCGAATTTCGCGTTGCAAACGAGGATGTTGCAAGGCTTGCATTGGAAATATAAATTTCCAACCACGAAGGAGTTCCTGAATATATATTTTCTTAGACTTGGTACTTTTCGTTTTTAATTCACAATAAAATTTCGAAGTGTATTTCAGAATTTGAAATTTGTGACATTTTAAATGTCTTAAGTTAAATAAGCGTTCAGGGAAACTGACTTGCCTTACCTTAAGTGTCTTACGCTGCTGAACCTGCCCAATGTGTTAGTTTTCCAATGCTTTTTAAATGAGAAATTGCACCCATACATTCGCACTGAGTTAGATACAATGCTCAGGTTGGAGTCGAGGTGGGTTTCATGGGCTCAAATTTCGAAAATAAGATTCCGTTGAGCTCAGCATTTTCAAGAAAAAACTTAAACATACAAAAAATGCATGTAATATGAAAAATAAATACGTTATATTAATTTTTTGCACTTTTAACATATTTGTATCAAAAATCTTAATAAATCTATTAAAAAAAAGTCGTGCGTCTAGTCTCGTATTTGCTGTGGTGGAAGTCTGTCACTTTGGGTTTATGCATCATGAAAAAAATTTTGTCACGGCTGAGTACTCACTGTTTGGTCATCTCTTACACAGGTTCACGGACACGAAAAAAAGAGAGGATTGTGAGAGTTCACCTCAGAAAAATTTTGAGGAATTTTCGTTAAGTATTATATACATATTCTCTATGCCTTCGACATGACTTCCTTCTGCTTCGTTAGTATCAATTGGAATTGTTGACATTGTTGTAGATCCAATTCAAAAACTGAGGCGATTTCCATTGAATATGGAACCGAGACCAGGCGGAATTAAATTAATAGCGAAAGATCTAACAGTTTTTGATATTTTACAATGTCCGGTATTACACGGCGCGGCGCATGACTTTAATGCGCAAGTCTTGTTTATTTTCTTTTGAGCAGACATTCAGTAACGCTCAAGTTATTACACGAAAACTTTTTCTCATTTCAGTACTGCTCATTTATTTGACAGTTCTTTTTATTTCATCTTCTTTGCGGAAGTGCTAAGATCTTACAAAAAATATTTCCGTTTGCAAAAAATGAAAACTAAAAGTCTAAAAAATATATGTATCAAGCAGAATAGTATGTATTTCATTATTTTCAATGAACGCAGAAGTAAATTCTTTCATTCAAAGTACAAATATGAAATAAAGCAAATCAACAAAAAAAGAAAGAGTAGAAAGAGGGAACGTCAATAACATGCTAGGAAATTTATACCCGTGCATGTTCAGAGAGATTTATTTCTGTTTCATCTTTTTGTTCATCCTTTCTCTTTCGCACTTCATTGATGCGAGAACAAACATGCGTCGTGTAATACCGGACAATGCAATTATTGTATATTGTTTCAAGAAAAAAAAAACAGGAATAAGACCGTTTTTCCATGTGTAATTCTCGCTGGACTTCTTTGGCGTTACGATCCGATTTGCACAATTTGGTTTTTGCAAACAATTAGGGCTATTCGGCGAAATCTTTTATTCTTTTATTCTGTTATTCTGTTATGAATTCCCATACAAAAGTTTAAGTTGTCAAAAAATCTTTTATGAATAACAGATTTGGTATTCGGCAAGCCAAATCTGTTATAAAATCTGTTAAGAAATCTGTTATGAACTGCCAACAAATTCGAACATACTGAAAATCTTTTATAAATCGCCTATTTGGTATTCAGCAAGCCAAAATCTTTTAAGAAATCTGTTAAAAATCATAAAAGAATAAAAGACAACTTTTCGGGACTTTTATGATAAAAGATTTCAATAAGTTCACCGTTTTCAGTTAACTATTGCTTTTCAGCTTAGTTGATAAACTTTTTAATCTTGAAATTTGAAGCGTGAATGACACAGCTCGTTCATAGGCACACAAAATTGTTATATTTTATGTTTTAAGTAATGGTTTCTGCTAAAAGTGAAAGTGTTACCTGCAGTGTATTTAAAAGATTTGATAACAAATTTGTACGTATCGACAGTTAAGAAGGTCCAAGGAGTTCTGAAAGATCTGTTGGTGTTTATTCAGACAGAATGGCCATTTAACATTAAAGCAGAGTATATAAGGGAACATTGTGCATCGAAAAAACGAGTATACATGGAAAAACGGAGTGCATGTTTTGGTATGAACATTTTTTGACTTACAAAGGTAAAAAATGTTATTTACGAATAATTTACCAACAGATAACAAGGGGAGACGATTTTAATGAGATGATTCGGAAAATAGCGCAACTCTTACACATGTAATGGAGATTTGCAGGGAAATGCGAGAGACAGCTCAAACTCTGCTCGATGCTTGTGTTCGTTAGCAGGGATCAAATATTTCACAGCTGGGGTCCACCTTGTTGTTGATCGGTTAGGACCAATATGATACGAGTTGTCGAAGAGCTCTCGACCATTGAAATCATCGTTGCTAACTTGTACGAGCAAGGGTCGCACACAACACCCAGCAGCGATTCAAGCCACTAAACCCACTTCAGTAATTCGGAACGAATTGATATTTGTATGTCGGTTGAGTTTTTAAATATGTCCATAAATAGAATTTATTTTTAAGTAAGAATAAATAGATACTTTATTTCAATTTATTACATTCATTATACATGCATTTGAG
>CAKKXW010000005.1:56567559-56585798 GCA_920937365.1 Sphaerophoria rueppellii
GAGGAGATTTTCGGAGACACGATCGGAAAAGGATCTAGCAATCTCTTGCGATTGTAGCCGCTTGACGTCGAATTTCCTCCTAGCATTTGCGCGTGTTGGCCTTGATCGGGATATCCGCATTCGTACCTTGGCTACAACAAGGTAGTGGTCCAAGTCGATGTTGGCACCTCGGAATGTGCGGATATCTTGCATGCTAGAGAAGTGTCGTGCGTCGATAGCAATGTGATCAATCTGGTTGACGGTTGATTGGTCAGGAGATTTCCATGTTCCCTTGTGGATATAGAGATGTGGGAATCGCGTACTTGCTACCATTACGTCTCGCCCCGCAGCGAAGTCGATTAGCCTAAATCCGTTATCGGAGGTGGTGTCGTGTAGGCTATGTCGTCCGATTATTCCACCAAAGATTTCTTCTCTACCCAGCTTAGCATTAAAATCTACAAGGACAATTTTAATGTAATAGCTAGGGCATTGCTCATAGGTCTTGTCGAGGAGCTCGTAGAACCTGTCTTTGG
This sequence comes from Sphaerophoria rueppellii, assembly GCA_920937365.1. Lineage (NCBI taxonomy): Eukaryota > Metazoa > Arthropoda > Insecta > Diptera > Syrphidae > Sphaerophoria > Sphaerophoria rueppellii. Next base: position 56,568,072 of record CAKKXW010000005.1, read on the forward strand.
TGTCTTCATCCTTTTTTCAGTGGGGGCGTGAGCGCAGATGAGGCTGATGTTGGTGAATTAAGCCTTGATACGGATTGTAGTGATGCGCTCATTCACTGAGTTGAAACTCAAGACCTTCCTCCTGAGTCGAGTCCCAACTACAAATCCACATCCAAATAGACGCTGATTTTGTTCCCGGTAGCAGTCGCCGTAGTAAATGTCGCAGTTGTTCATCTTACGTAGGCCCGGACCATCCCATCGCATTTCTTGAATGGCAGTTATATCTGCTTTATAGCAGTCAAGGGCTTCCGCTAGTTGTTCGGCTGCACGTGGCCTGTTAAGGGACCTAACATTCCACATGCAAAACCGAAATTCATTGTCCTTAAATCGTTTGCGTGGGTCGTCATCATTAATTCCATCCGTATCCGAGGCTTGTTGATGTTTCGGAACTAGCACTTCTTTATGTGGCCGGGCAGTCACCCCAACGCACGACCCCCAACCTGGAGGGCCAGGTCTTTAGTTTAACTCTAAGACGATGAGCCGGCCAAACCGCTCCTTATAGGCCTGGGCTGCGAATATGTCGTAGTAGCCCTATAAGGTGTTCACTAAGTAGTTCATCCTGACTGGAACTGTAGACGCCACCGTTGATTCCATCTTGCGAGTTCTTCCGCTGCCGCCTGTTGAAGAGGAGGCATGCCTTAGTGGACACATACCTCCTCCCCCTCTCTCTCTTTGCTTCCGCCAACAACTTCCCACTGGGGTTGGAACCCAATCTTCGGTTGAAGGTACTGGGCACCCGATGTTCACCACGGGGAGGTGGAGAGTAGGAGTTGAGAGACAGAGGTTTCAGTGGACGCTTGTGTCCACTTGAATGCACGTATCTACCCTTCGAACATCACATACAACCATTAGAGTCAAAAAAAATTTGTTTGCATGTTTTTTTGGTATCCGGAATAGGATAGTTGTGTGTACCAATTTCAGATTACGAAAAAAAAACCGTTTAATTTAGTTTGGCAGAATTTTTTATGGAACAGTTCCGGACGACTAAAAAAAAACGCTTTAAATTTAGTCAAATGTGGATGTGCCGAAATGCAAAGATGGACGAAGAAAGACGAAGAAGTAAATCTAATATGCTAATTCCATTGACAATAATCACGAGATTAAGCGAAGCAGATTAAAAATAAATCTCGGCTATTATAAGATTTACAGCCTGATTCTCCCCATCATCACTGATACCTAACAAGTCATAAGAAGAGGTGAAATTGATTTTGTGACTTTTTCGTATTCTCAGAGCAGGTCATAACAAGCAAATTATTTGAGATTTGAAATTTTGAAATGGAGGTTGAAATGATTATGGCGCATATGCATTTGGTTTATGCAGATAAATACTGAAACTGATTCATAATAATAATAAATATTTCATATCATTACTGAAAAAATTACTAATATTTGGGACACAAATGTATCATAAATAATAGTGTACATATTAGGCGTATTTCTTTTTTAGCTCTGAGCAGGGTACGGAGCTGTCAAAAAAAAACCCGTATTTCTTTTTTAGCTCAGACATATCTGAGCGCTCAACTTTTGTTTATTTTTTCGATCAGATCGTGGTCAGGGTTAAAATTGATGGAGTAGATGGAGTAAAAAGTGTCGCGCGGCCAACTTCATTTATTTTGTCCATATCATGAGTGCGATGACGCGAAAATGAAATAAAACGGTGGAAAGGTCGGGCGAAGCAAGTTGTTTTGCGAATGAAGGTATAAAAAATTATTTTTGGCAGCTTGTCAATTTTTTTTTATACATATGTGGCGATTCCGTGCTCAGGTTTGTTTCTTTATTAACTCGGAAAGGTCTGAGCTTACTCTGCTCAGACCGAGCTCGATGAGCTCAGGCTCTACTCCGTACCCTGCTCAGAGCTAAAAAAGAAAAAGGCCTATTATATCGCATTAATCAAGGATTCGAAGAGGGTAAATTATTTTTTTATTTAAATCTTACGATTATCAATGACCTTCACGTCTTATTTATGTGCGTGAAACTTTTAATACTTCTTAAGAAGCAATCTATTTACTGTGTCCACAATTAAGGAGTGTGGCCAACCTCGGTAGACAGAGAAATTGGACCACAATAAATTATATCTTTCTAGGACAACCCAGGCAGTATATAAATGGTTCTCCTGTTCCAACGACTTCTTTTTGCGTATTTCTTTTTTAGCTCTGAGCAGGGTACGGAGCTGTCAAAAAAAACCCGTATTTCTTTTTTAGCTCAGACATATCTGAGCGCTCAACTTTTGTTTATTTTTTCGATCAGATCATGGTCAGAGCGCGATCTACGAGCTCGGTTAAAATTGATGGACTAGATGGAGTAAAAAGTGTCGTGCGGCCAACTTCATTTATTTTGTCCATATCATGAGTGAGATGACGCGAAATGTCGGGCGAAGCAAGTTGTTTTCCGAAAGAAGGTATATAAAAAATTATTTTTGTCAGCTTGTCAATTTTTTTTTATATGTGGCGATTCCGTGCTCAGGTTTGTTTCTTTATTAACTCGGAAAGGTCTGAGCTTACTCTGCTCAGACCGAGCTCGATGAGCTCAGGCTCTACTCCACACCCTGCTTGGAGCTAAAAAAGAAAAACGCCTTTTGTTGACTGTGGGTAGGCCACCTTGGCTGTGGTGAATTTCGTTGGGACTTTTCTTGTGAGGATTGTGGGAGAATCCGACAATTGTTATCGAATCACAACAATTCTCACAAGAAATAGTCACAAGGGCTTATGACTTGTGATTCCTTACATGGGGGAGAATTAGGATGTAAGGGTACATATTCGTAGGTCAAAACGTAGAATGGCAGTACGTTTAAATTCTATGAACCCAATATGCACCCACTCAAGGGATGTTTATACCCTTTTTATGCCAGAGACACAGTGAGTGCATTAGGGAGAAGAGAAGGGTTTGGAAAGGAGGTGTCGGTGTACATTGGTCTTAAATTCTTGAACATTGTAATGACTGGGAAAGACAGAGTGTGGAAGATAGTTCCACATTCGCGTAGTTCGGCTAAAAAATAATTCTCTATACTTGAGAGTACGTCCGAAGTTGGGCTCGAGGATAAAATGATGAATATTCCTAAAAGGAAAGAACTCTGCCATCCGACGAGCTAGGATTTGCGGACATTAATTTCTTTTTAATTTCGAAACTGTAAAATTGTGCCGTTGCACTTATTATTGTTGTTCGGAAAAGATGAATTTTCTTATTCACAGTATATGGAGCCACAAACCTTTAAAAGGAAATCATAATAAATTCTTTAAGTATCATTTTTAAGTAGTAATAAGTTCTTATTTATCTAGTTTTGGTTCTCACTCACTCATATACCATGTTTACAAGAGGTATTGAAGCGAGCTTCAAACCCATTTCACCCCTTTGTATACCTTAGTTGAGATGAAATGAGTTTGAACCGACTCGACTCCGTTTGAGGAGCGGAGTCGAGTCGTAATTTGTGCAGAAAAACCTGAATTGAGAAGTTGGTATGACATTGTCAAACTGTCTGACATTTGTGTGAGTGCAAATGATTTGAACACAAGTTATGTTTATTTTTTTTTTCACTCGTGTTTCGCTTTCGTCCGTCTAGTCATCTAGTGTGTTTTCAAATAAAATTAAAAACTATAAACAAAAAATGGCAAAACGAAATGTTTGGGAGTACGAAGAGTCACAAGTATTCCTTAGTATTATGCAAGAAATCGAAGCATTAAAACACTTCGATGGAAAAATCTATCGAAATTTGGAAATTTTCCGCAAAATAGAGCGGGAAATGTTTAACGAGGTTTCACTTCAAAGGATGCCAAGCAAATTGGAACAAGGTGTAAAAATTAAAAAAAATATCGCCACAAAAAAAAAAAAAAAAAAACAACAACCAGAATGTTTTCCCACCAGTGTCTGCTCCTTTGAGCATCCAGATTTTTCGTTTAGATTTTTTGGAATCTGGGATAGGAAGCTATTTGCAAGTGTGGACATTTTCTTAAAATGCAGGGGCAAGATTTGCGCTGTTCGGCGGGATTGCTTTTGAAAAAGTCTATTCCTAAGCCTCTCTTATGCTGAGCCTGTATTCTGTGAGATAAAATACTGCAATGGCTTGAGAGACGACAGCAGCTGTCATCTAAACATCTTTTCAACTAAACTCCAACTGGAGTCCTCAACTCAAACGACGAAAAACCTGAGTTGAAAATTCGACTCTTATCCAACTCGAGCCTTCGATTCTGCTTGTAAACGTAGTAATATACGAAGTCCCAGACGGCGCTTGTGTTTTAGTACTCCTTTCCTGTACTAGAATTTAGACAAACGAAGATAAAACGTAATTTAAAAGAGAGGTGAGAACAAGTGCTATCATTAGAGTTTCCATTTTATTTCTATAGCTGCATATTACATTTTTTTTTTATCAAATATTAAACATATTCAGCCTTATTTATTAGATTTCACTAATACTCGTTTGAAACCCGGAATAGTTATAACGAGAATAAGCACGTACTTCAACCACTGATCTCTATATTACACGTTTATTTATATACTCATATATATATTATTTATGGCGTTTTTAATTGGCAATCTGGAAGTAAAAAAAAACATTCTGAAAGCGTTCAATTGGGCAAAAGTGACAGTTCTGATTCTGAAAAGAAGAGAATTCCCTTCTGATCTTAAAACCAGAATGCTTCTTTATAGATTCCAGATTGCCAATTAAAAACGCCATAAGATCAGAAGGGAATTCTCTTCTTTTCAGAATCAGAACTGTCACTTTTGCCCAATTGAACGCTTTCAGATTGTTTTTTTTTTACTTCCAGATTGCCAATTAAAAACGCCATTATATTATATTACTCGTTTTAGTTATGCCCTGCTTATGTCAAATTTTGTCCTATAAAATTGACCGATCTAAAACTCTGGTTATTGAAAATGAAGCAAATCTGACACCTTTGTATATTTTTTGTCAAATAAATTTACAAACCTGACACTGCCTTTCATTTTTTCAAAAAATAAATTAAGTGAAGAACAAAATGTATTTTTTTTAATTGGACAAGGTTTATATTGTTACCAGCAAAAGTAAGTATGAAGAAAGAATGTTTCCCAATAATTTTAAGAACCATGTACGTGCTGAAGATTTGACATTAATGATCCTTTTGGACGAAAATGCTCCTGCCAGACATTTGAAAATTTGACAAAACATTTGTTTGACAATTTTTTTTTTTCAAAATGACATTTAGGTACTCAAACGGACTTACACCGGCTTTAAACCTCCTATGAAACAGTTTTAGCTTATTCCGACTTTAATTTTTGTTTTTTTTTTTTTTTTTTATAAATAAGCTTTTCAGTGGGCGCGTTCACTTTGACTTGGATAGGCTATCCGGATAGCTTTTTGTTTTTGTTTTCCATGTAAACAAAAATAGCAGAGATTCAAACCAAACAAAACCAAAGCTATCCAACAATTTCTGGTATAGGTGGCTATCTGACAGAAAAGCCATTGAAATTCTGAAACAGCTGATTTTTGTATACGTGTTTTCACACCTATCTAAATTAAGCTATCGAACTCGTTCATGAAAAACGAGTTGGATAGGCTATCTAAGATAGGCTATCCAAAACCAAACTGAACGCGCCCAGTATTAAAGGCGTTTTAAGGTCGGAATAACTTTATTCTGCCTTTAATACTCGTTTATAAATAAGGCTGATTATCTTCTGTACGGAGACTTTTTGGACTATGCGTATATCGAAAAATAATCAATTTTTGATTTTTGTGATTGAGTTGATGAAAAAATGATTCTTCGTTCAGCGAAGAAGAATACTTTGGTGCAGCTTAAGCGTGACATTCCTGTGGACAGCGATGAACGAGCTTTTCAATTTCATTATGGAAAGAAACAGGCGAAACTGTGTAGAAAACTACTTGGAATAAGTGATTCGTCAGTATACCTTTTTTTTCGATCTTTGTGAAAAAATCAACACATCGGAGAAGTATACTTATCTCCCAAAAGAATTATTGAAAAACATTAAAAGCCATATTCTTAACTAAAACTCATAGCCGCCTAAATTTAAACGAGCTCTGAGCAGTACTTTAACAGACAATCCCTATTCATGAAATTTTCTAATTTAAGTAAGGTTGACTTAAGGTTGCTTAAGTTAAACGCAATTTTGTGCGCTTAAAAGCTCAGCAAATCCTACCTAAAAAAAATATTGAAAATTTTATGAGATGTAATTATTAGATGAGATGGCTTTTTCCATGTAATAACATTGCAAAACTTGTCTTCACAGCTGAAAATATCATTTTTGAAAAGAAAAAAATGACACATTAAAAATCTTAACCCAATTAACTGCTCCACAACTGAATGTATTTAAACCCATTTTATTCACCATGCTAGTGGCAAGTTTTACCAAATGTCAAGTTTTACTACACATTTTAAAGGAATTCACTTCACACACGGCCTAAGTTATGTAAAAGGTTTGTTTGCTTATCGAAACAAACAGCAACGAAGTATAACAAAGTTAAATGTTTTTACATTTGCTATTTGTTTTCTCGATTTAAGCCTAGTATACAGTGACAAAAAAATAAATATTGTAGCAAATTTTTTTGTTTCATAACAAAATGTCTGAAAAATAAATAAGCTGTCACTGTGAATCATACGTCAACTATTTAAAAAAATGCCAAAAAAATGATTAACATTGTTCTGTGCGAAAAAAAATCGAGGTTTCATTTTTGTTTACAGCTCGGATCACAGTGGTGAAATGAAAAAAAAAATTTCGGCAAAAATCTCTCCCATAAGAAATACATTAGCTTTTTTTTATTGAAGAACTGTATACCAGACCTTGGGTCGTGTGTGAATTGCCTTTAAATGTGTTTTAAAACTTGACGTTTGGTTAAAAAAGGAACAAATTTACCCATTTGCTGTGTGAATTTCGTTAAAAGGGATTTTTTTTAAACAAAATTTCTCTGTAGTACTAAGAAATTTCCCTCAGTAGAAAATGTTTTTATTCTTCTAGGTAAAATAATTTTGTGTACACAACCAAATTTTAAGCGACAAATTTCATGAAAAGTCACTAAAAATAACAAACAAACTTTGGTTTATTTATTTTTATAGATTCTGCACTGGTAATATGATATTTTGGAGCAACAGTTTGAAGAACTGTATACTAGGCTTAACGCAATTCATACATGGCCTTAGTTGTAAAGAAAAGAGAAATCGAGAGAGCACAAATTTTAAGTTGTACGTTGCAGAGATGATATATGGTAAGGAGATGGGAAACTAAGCTGTCAAAATGACAGATTCCTACAAGCGTTTTTACCAATACTATCACAGTTTGGACCATAGTTTCTTTAAAAGTATGCGTGGTCTTACCAATACTATCACAGTTTGGACCATAGTTTTTGTGAGAGTATACGTGTTTTTACACAGTAAATATGGTCCTACCATATTGTTTTTGTTTTTATATTATTCATGTACAAGGAAAGAAAATAAAATGAAAGAAAATGAAAATTGCGGGATCTAGGGAGTGAAACGTAAGTCAGTTTCCCATCTTGTTACTTATTTAATCTTTGGTACGTTGTTTTTAAATGTTGCATGTACCTATTGCCTTTGTAAATCTATTTGGGGAGTAGTCTCAAGATGGAAAACGATGGTGGTGCCATCCTTAGAATTTTTCACAGAAGCAGTTTTCTTTACATAAGTTTGTATTGTGTGTTCTCTGCCTAATCTTGGTAGTTCTAGCTGTTCCATATACAAAGCCTATTGCTATGGCTTAGATATTTGGCGGCTGTAAGTTGTTGCTTCTTTTTCCCATCAGTGTCGCATTTTCATTTTCTCAGTTGGTAAAACGCATTTTTAGATTCTCTCTTGTCTGATCTGTGTCCTTAGACATGCATACATGCAAGTTTTGTATCACAGATGAGTTTAAACGGGAGATGGGAAACCTACTTGAACCTATGGTTCAAGTTTACTGCAAGAGTATGCGTGTTTTTTCCAATACTATCTCAGCAAACTTGAGCCAACCACCTCATTTTTGTTGCTGTTATTTTCTCATATATTCACATACACGAGGGAATGGATAAATAAAATTTGTGGTAGCGGAGGGTAAAACGTAAGTCAGTTTCCGATCTCCTTTTGTCTCTGTTTTGTATAACAAATAACAATTCCATTTTACATGTATTAGTTGTGTTGAAGTTTTGAGTTAGGTCTTGGGATTTTTCGCCTGATAAAGCTGAAATAAAACATTGTTTTATGAAATGGATTGGAATTTTGGTGAAGAACCAAAGCCTGGGGCTGAAACCGCATTGGATGCTTGTGATTATTTCGTTGAAGAGGTTAAAGAAGTAACAAGTTCATCGGGTATTAATGAGAAAAATATACAACAAGTTTTTATTGGTAACCAATTTCCTTTCTACTGTAAATGTTTACAAGCAGATGCTCGGGAGCAAGTTCAGGCGATTAAACACAAGGAATTGCGTGAAGCAGTGGTTGCCGGTGATGAAAGGGCAGTGCGGGTTTTGTTGGAAGCCCTGGGATGTGATCGTCATATTATTGTGAATATGGCTCCTAGTGGGGCAAATACATTACTTTTCGTGTGAGTTTGCACCTTAAATTTCAATAATGAGAAAATAGCCAAAGCACCGCATTTTGAAAAGAACGAAGAAAATGTACTTGAAGCCAAAACTTTCGATTATTAATTGTTTTCATTTACACAAATTTTACGTAATTTTCTGTCAGCAGATAGAGGTTGCTACCACCATATTTTAAAAGAATTAATTTCTTTGCAATGATATTGCATTTTTGCTACACATACGGTTTTGTTCTATAGTTACATTAAATTTTATTATTCAAACAAATTCAAATTATTGATCATCTCTAAACTATGCTACTAAATTTTGATCCATTTGAAGATCTAAGCAAAGATCAAAACCCTTTTTTAAATTACTGTTTAAACAATAAACATACACATCATAAACATACAGTGTTCCACAAAAGTCATGATACAGCATACATTTATAGTCATAATGCTAAAACAAAATTCCCAACTATGCAAAATTTAATTTCTTTTTTACATTTTATAACAACTCATTTTGATTCGCATGTTATATTTAAAGCATGAAAAGCAACCACAGTCTACAATTGGAGCATATAAATTAAATAAATACAATTTGGGACAAACGTATGAATTTTCTTCCACAAAAGAGTCATGGTACACCTATCAAAAACATGAAGCAAATATCTCAAAATATTTTTGTTTTGTGATTGAAAGTTGCCTTTTTAGTATAAAGCTGGGATCTCTCTCTCTCTCTCTCTCTCTCTCTCTCTCTCTCTCTCTCTCTCTCTCAATTTTATACTTACTGCGATTAGAATCTGACTCGAACCTTTTTTTCGAGAACATCGCACAAATTCTCAATCGGGTTCCAAGTCCGGGCAGATGCAGCCGTACCCATATGATTGTACCTTAACTATCGCGTTTTATTGCCTTAATCGTATTTTTCGGATGTAAGGCATTCTCTCACATTCTCCATACCTTAAAGAGCTGAACAGAATGCAGTCGCCAGTCGCCCGGCGACTAATCTGACAGCTGTCAAAAATTCGCCTTCCAAATTGCTGAAGAAATTTGTGAACACAATACAGTCGTGCGACGAGCTATCAAATATGCCTATGATAACAAAACAAAACATTATTAAATATTTTTTTCTTCATTTTTTTATTCATTCAAATTAAAAGAATATATTTTGTGTTTGGTGCATGAGCATGCAATGCATTTGCGCATCGGATATATTCCATAGTAATTCGTTACTTCTAATTAATTCCATGAAAACTCCTGTAATTTCTTATCCACACAAAAAATTAATATCTGTAAAAATTCCTTGAGTTGAATCAACAAATAAATTGCTATAAGAATACAAGGAAACAACAACACGATATAAAAAAAAAAAACAAACGTCGAACTCGTCGCGCGACTAAGTTGAAAAAAGTTCAACTTTTGGGCGACTAGTTCGGCGACTGCCATACAAAATTCTCATTTTTGACAGCTGTCAGATTAGTCGCCGGGCGACTGGCGATGCATTCTGTTCAGCTCTTAAAGCGAACATCTGAGGCAAAATCATCACTGATTTGTCTGAAAAAAATACCTTGTATCAGGAGTCCGGTTCACGTACTATTTCGCGCGACAGCTCTTGAAGAGCCAAGTCCTAGGTGGCTTACTCTCATCAACAATTCTCTAGGTGTGTGTGAAGAACTGAGGGGACCTTCAATTTAACGCCGATTCCGAACGGCAAAGTTGAGAAGCACTTTTTCATGACAGATAATATTCTTGGAAATTTTGTCAGTTCTTCGCAAGTAAAAATGAAATAAAAACTACGGGCTCGAGAAGGACTCGAAACCACGACGTTCTGCTTAGTAACCAACGCACCTAACCACTAAGCTACGGACACTACTGACGCTGTCATACGCGGCCTTGAAATCAATGAAAAGGTGGTAGGTATCGATGTGAAGTTCTTGGGTCTTCTCCAAGGTCTGCCGTAGGGTGAATATTTGATCGATGGTCGAATTTCCGGGTATGAAGCCACATTGATAAGGACCTATCAGGGTGTTGACGAAGGGATTCAAACGTTCACACAGCACGGCAGACAAGATCTTATAGGCGATGTTAAGGAGACTTGTACCTCTGTAGTTAGTGCAGTTCAGGGGATCTCCTTTCTTGAGGATCGGGCATACGTCGCTGAGGTTCCATTTGTCGGGCATGCTTTCCTCCGACCAAATTTTGCAGATGTGCTGGTCCATGCTCCTACCCAAATCATCTCCAGCAGTTCGGTGGCTAGCCCGTCTGCTCCAGCGAGTTTGTTCGACTTAAGTTTAGATATCGCTATCTTCACTTCGTCAATGTCGGGTGGCTGGAATTTATTGTTGGCCTTCTGCATCCAAATTGATTGGTTCTCTATTGCTGGCGTAGTTTTGCTCGTCATCGCCATTATACAGCTTGGAAAAGTGGTCTTTCCATATCCTCAGCACTGACTGTGGTTCCACTACGATGTTTTCATGATGGTCTTTACCGGCTTCGGTTCGGGTTGTATAAGCCCTGGAGGTTTGTTTCACCTTTTTGCTAAACTTTCGAACCTCGTTCCTGTTGTGACATCCCTCTATCTCCTCGATCGCGCCCTTCTCATGCTCCCTTTTTTTTCTTCATGATAAGTTTATGCTCCTCTCTCCTTTTCTGCTCGTAGAGCTCACGAGCTGCTCTTGTCATTTGCATCGCTGCTTTGTATGCTTCTTGCTTAGCTGCATGTGCTCGCCGGCACTCATCGTCAAACTAGGGTTTTCGTTGTGGTGGCCGTGTAAACCCTAGCACTTCAGAGGCGGCATCTCTGATGAACGCTTGGCAGTGTTGCCACTGGTTCTCTACATTTTGTGCTGACTACAAGGGACTTCTGGGGAGATTTTAGGAGACACGATCGGAAAAGGATCTAGCCATCTCTTGCGATTGTAGCCGTTTGACGTCGAATTTCCACCTAGCATTTTCGCGTGCTGGCCTTGATCGGGATATCCGCATTCGTACCTTGGCTACAACAAGATAGTGGTCCGAGTCGATGTTGGCACCTCGGAATGCGCGGACATCTTGCATGCGGTCGTGCGTCGATCGCAATGTGATCAATCTGGTTGACGGTTGATTGATCAGGAGATTTCCATGTCCCTTTGTGGATCTTAAGATATGGGAATCGCGTACTTGCTAACATTACGTCTCGCCTCGCAGCGGAGTCGATTAGCCAAAATTCGTTATCGGAGGTGGTGTCGTGTAGGCTATGTCGTCCGATTATTCCACCAAACATTTCTTCTCTACCCAGCTAAGTACTAAAATCTCCAAGGACAATTTTAATGTCATAGCTGGGGCATTGCTCATAGGTCTTGTCGAGAAGCTCGTAGAATCTGTCTTTGGTGTCTTCATCCTTTTCTTTAGTGGGAGTGTGCAAATGAGGCTGATGTTGGTAGATTAAGCCTTGATACGGATTGTCGTGATGCGCTCATTCACTGAGTTGAAACTCAAGACCTTTCTCCTGAGTCGAGTCCCAACTACAAATCCACAAATAGACACTGATTTTGTTCCCGGTAGCAATCGCCGTAGTAAATATCGCAGTTTTTCATTTTGCGTAGGCCCGCACCAGCCCATCGCATTTCTTGAATGGCAGTTATATCCTTTGTGTATTGAGTTATACTAGTACTACCAAGATTGGAAATCTAGTACCATGGTCCTGGCAATCGATTATAGCGTCCATCTACCTAAAAGTTAGTATAACTGCTGTCCAGAATTTGAAGATAATTTTTAATGGGAATTTATGAAAAATAACGTAAGGTAAGAACGAGAACGCCTTATAATTTGTATAAGAACGGCAAGGAAGTAATAATAATTTTGTTATGAGACTTTTATGAGGAAAAATTTGTTTGGCCTTGAGTATAATGGAGAGGTACTTTTATACACTGATGTTGCTGATGCGTTTTTTTCTTTTGCAATTGACTTTTTTTCTTTAATTGAATGAATGATGGACGTTTTCTTACTAAAAACATTAATTGATAATAATGACCGTAAAACTGATAATTTCGTACACTTTATGCGTGAAGCAAAGCGCAGGCGGTATAAAAAAAATAGTTTGGTATTCGAGTTATTACAACAAAGAAAAATTCCAAAAATAATAAATTACTTTAATGTAATTGAAAACTATCTGGACGATGTGTTCCAAAAGCCATTTTAGAATGAGCCGCTCAACATTTTATGTGAGCTTATAATGTTTTATATTTGAGTTCTTAACCTTAAATCTATTCTAAAAATTTAGGAACTGTGCAGAGAACTGGATCCCTATTGGACAAAACCAAATACTAGTCGAATCGGACTATCAATAGAAAAATGTGTATTAATTACATTATGGAAGCTGTGTTACGGCAGGGTTAGCTTTCGCATCCTTTCTGATCGCTTCGGCATTGGAAAAGGATCGTCTTTCAAGGTTTTTTTTAAAAACATAATTTCTAAATTGAAATATAGATTCCTGCTCTTCCATGGTTGTAGCGTTTGAAGAAGGTAAAAGTGTACAAATTCTCTACAGGTGGCTCAATGGAATGCTTTTTTCCGTACACTTCATCCAAAGTTTCGAAATGGTCCTATGTTGTTGCATCACGTCCGGTTTTGTTATTTCTTTTCTTAATCCTTTTATAAGTTATAATAATATTAAGAAAATTGCGATGGATTTGTGTTCTGTCAAATCGGAAGTCTGATGCCTACCTGATTTTCTGTCAAAACATGAACCACCTTACCTCTTCTCACTGAGAGTTAAGCACTATTCACATGAGCACGAACGACGACCAACGAATGAACGAAAATTCGTCGATTTTGACATTTCTTTCACACGAGAGTTTTTACTTCATCGCGAATGAACAACCAAATCACAAGGCAAGAATGATTTTTGAGGTTAGACGCGCGCGAACATTTTGTTCGTTGGGAGTGTGGATGATGTGGAACGCGAATAGAGTTTGGCAGTTCGTATCAACTACAATTCTTTTCGCGACGAATGAACTTGTTTTCTCAATTTTATTAACATTTGAGATTAAAAATTTAATTTATGCTTAACAAATCAAACATAAACTACAGTTCTATCGTTTTGTTGAGACTTTGTTAAGAAATACGGCTTCAAACGTATCTAAAATCACTTTTCTTCAATCATTCGTCGTTCGTTAGTCGTGCTCATGTGCTTTAGATTTGTGGTATGAATGTTTATAGGTTGAATTAACTAAAAAAGTAGTACACAGGAATTAAAAAAAATTGACGATAGTAGAGTAACAGAATAACTATTAAGAAGCTCTTCTAATTTTTAGTTCTACCAATTTTCGATCTTTTGTGATTATATACCGTCGATTACATACAGTTTTCATTTCAATATGTTCAATGGAACATAAATCAATAACGCTCTAAATAATTGTAAATTTTGTTTGTATCTATTCAAGAGCTTCTCAATCCGGTTTTGAAAATATTACTAAGAGATTACTGGAAGCTGGATCCGATGGTCGATCGCATTCAGTTACAAAGTACACACCTCTTTATGCTGCTGTTCAGCATGGTTACTGCAACATAGCAAAACTTTTATTAGATGCTATTCCCGAGTTAGTAAAGGTAATTTTCTTGTTTCCATTGCTTTAAGGAAAAGCTGATAATATTTCTTTCCACAGCAACCTTCAATAGAGCAGTGGCTACCACTGCATGCCGCCTGTATAAATGGCCACATTAAAGCTGTTGAACTTATTCTCAATTACAACTATCCAGATAATTTGTACAACACTTATAGAGATGAAGATTGCATTTGGGAATGGCAATTACCATTTGATCCAAATCATCAAGACATAAGTGGACAGACTTGCCTGTACATTGCTTGCATTTTGGGAAATAGCTCTCTTGTAAATATATTGCTGAACTGGAAAGTAGAAAGCAATAGGATAGTTAACGATAAAAGTTCAGTCAGTTCAACACGAAAAAGAATATCGTTTGGCATTCAAGCTATAATGTCAAAACTAAACATATCAGCAGAAGAACATCTATATATAGTAAGAGAAAAATGGGTTATTTAGAAAATCATTAAATACTTCAAGAAATCGACCATAAAATGTATTAAACAAATATTTTGACCTTAACTGGCCCTTAATTTACGCACTGTACCTGTCGATATTTACAGACTCCTTGAAAAATCACGATAAAAACAGAGAAATAATATAACTTTCTATTTTATTAATGAAAAAAAAGCAGAATACACTTCCTGGTATTGATTCCATTGGTCGGCATAAAAAAGTCAGAGGCAAGAAGATTGTTATTGGTTTTAATTGAATTTAATATGCTGAATTCAAAATAGTGACATAAACTGCGTTTTATTATCCTCACAATCCTATATGCGTTACACCATATTTGGGTTACTTACCTTAGAAGTCATTGGGCCTCAATCAACAGTCTCCGCTAGCCAGCAAGGTCCCTAGATAGCTATCTCCAGTCTTGCACTCCAAGTTGATTGAGGTCCTCTTCCACTTGTGTGCGCCACCTGAGTCGCGGTCTTCATCTCCTTCTATGTCCATGAGGAATAGTGTCGAAGGCTTTCCGGGCTGAAGCATTGGTGTCCGCTCTTAATGACCGAGCCATCTGAGTCTCTGGAGCTTGACGTTTCTGGCTAGGTCCCGGTGGTTGTACAACCCGTAAAGTTCGGTGTAGTATCTTTTCCATTCCCCATCAATGCACACGGGGCCAAGGATGACCCGAAGAACTTTCCTCTCGAAACAGCCAAGGCACTTTCATCCGATTTTGTCAAGGTCCATGCTTCTGCACCATACAGCAGGACTGGGATGATGTACAATTTTACCTTAGTTGCTCGAAAGAGGGCTTTTGCACTCAATTGCTTTCTTAGCCCAAAGAAACAGCGATTAGCAAGAGTTATTCTTCGTCTGATCTCGGCGCTGGTGCTATTCCCCGTGTTTATAGCGGAGCCTAGGTAGACAAACTTCTCTACTACCTCGAGTTGTATGCGTCTATTGTGACGTTCTGTCCGGGCCGATGGTGTTGGGAATTCTTCTTCGAAGACAGCATATACTTCGTTTTTCCCTCCTTTACAGCTAAACCCATTTTTACCGCTTCTGTCTCAATTCTCACAAAGGCGCCATTGACATCACGCTGGGTTCTTCCCATTACAACTTTACGGGCTTAGGTTAGGTTAGGTTTAGCGGGCTGATAGTTGATGTTGTTACCATCACACTTAGATCAATGTAGATCCATTGTGATATCCTGAAGTGTTGTAACTTCCTGAAAAGTAAATAACCTATGAATCATGTGGTTCGATTAACCATTTAGAGGTCTTGGCAAAGTTTAGTAAGCTTTTGTCTGGCAGTTCTGATAATTCCTCTAGTTCATTGAAGAAGAAGTTGCCTAGAGTTTTCTTTCTGGTAAGACAGAGTGAAGGACAGTGGCAGAGAAAATGAGCAGTGTCTTCATGCTCATTCTCATCACCACAGCCTCTACAAAGGTCATTCGTACTGAGCCCCATCTTCTTCTTATGGTAGCCGAGTAGGGTTGTGTCCTGTAATAATGCCGATAAGGGATCTTAGGGAGGGTTTGTTAAGAGTTAAAATCCAATCGGATCTTTTCTTATCGTATCTAGGCCATAGCTTCCTGGTGTTAACACAGGTTTCTAGGAGATTCCATGTTTTTGGATTTTTGAATGATGATTTTACTGACGTTATGTTTCACTTCACATAACGGGATTCCTATATGATGGTCTATGAGAGAGGGTTCCAGTGTAGAGCCTTCTCTTGCAAGTTCATCTGCCTTTTCGTTGCCTGGAACATCACTATGGCCAGGAACCCAGCAGAGACTTACGTTATGCTGTGTGCCAAGAACCTTTAGCTCTTCGCGACAGCAAGAAACAAGCTTCGACTTGATTTGGGTGGCAGAGAGAGCTTTTATTGCTGCTTGGCTATCTATGAAAAAAGTGATGTCCGCGTGTGATATCGCCATCATGGATATATGTTTAGCAGCGTTTTTCACTGCCAAGATCTCAGCTTGGAAGACGCTGCTATGGTCGGGGAGCCTGAATGATTTGGCAAGGTCAAGGCTTTCGGAGTAGAAGCCTGCACCTACTCCATTATCCATTTTAGAGCCATCGGTGTAGATGGTAATGGTTGAGTCGTTAGTGTAGGGTGCACTATTTTCCCAATCAAGTCTATTGGGGAACCTAGTACTAAAAGATTTGTTGAAATCTAAGTAGGGGGTCATATAATCTGTGCAGATATTGGTATCTACGTATTTCGTAAGAATAGCTGCGTGCCCGCTCTGGCTAGTTTTCCACATGTTAGTTTGGCTGAGCCTGAGGGCGCCGTTTGCTGCTGATTCTTGGACGAATATGTCTAATGGGGGAGATTGAGTATCTTTTCTAAACCCGCAATTGGGGTAGTCCTCATCACACCACTAGTACAGATGTAAGCCATTCTTTGTACTTTGGTAAGTGTTTTTAAATTCGTGGATTTCTCCAGCGCTTTCCACCAAACCAAGCTGCCATAGGTTAGAATCGGTCTGACAATGGCAGTGTACATCCACATGACTATTTATGGGTTTGGTCCACAATTTCTACCCAGAATTTTGTTGCATGAGTAGAGTGCGATCGTGGCTTTCTTATATCTTTCTTGGATATTTGGACCCCAATTGAGTTTTTTGTCCAAAATAACTCCGAGATATCTCGCTCGGTCGGAGATTTTTAGAATTGTGTCATCTATTTTTGGTATTGCAAACGGAGGGATTTTCCTTCTGTTTGTAAAAAGAACCAGTTCTGTTTTAAGAGGGTTAACATTAAGACCGCATTTCTTGGTCCAATTGCTGGCCCTTGATAATGCGCATTGTAATTGTTCGCTAATAGTGGTAAGGTATTTACCCGTCGCCAAAAGCGCTAAGTCGTCAGCGTAGGCTACCACTACTATACCTACTACTATAAGAACATAGGTGGAAGAGGATCTAATCAAACTTGGTGTTCGAAACTGGAGACAGC
Source organism: Sphaerophoria rueppellii (assembly GCA_920937365.1). Lineage (NCBI taxonomy): Eukaryota > Metazoa > Arthropoda > Insecta > Diptera > Syrphidae > Sphaerophoria > Sphaerophoria rueppellii. The sequence goes on from CAKKXW010000005.1 coordinate 56,585,596, forward strand.
TAGCTAGGGACTCATCTGGCTAAAGACGCTAATGATATGAGGCCTTGGTGTTGGCCTTCTTCTATGGCGTGTTTAACTACGAAACAGTCAAATTTGTTTGGTTCATAGGTGTGGAGGTTTACTATTACAATCCTTACATTCATTGGAATTGGTTGTCGATGTTTTTTTTATTAAACTTTAATATAAAGGTGTTGTTAGGGTTT
>CAKKXW010000005.1:56594812-56609731 GCA_920937365.1 Sphaerophoria rueppellii
GCGTCTCGAGGTTAAGTGGTTTTGGTCGGCTAAGACTTAAAAGGTAAAGTACCCTTGCCTTTAACGTACTTAGCATAATGTAAGTTAAAGGTAAGGGTGTTTTTCACTAATAACACATATTTCATATTAATTATTAAAGCTACTTATATTATTTCCTCCCCCTAATCAACAAACTGGTGGCTGTAGCGCTGTAGTTTGGGAACTACTGGAACTATCGGGCTCGCTGAGCCACCATCGACACCGAAAGCCTGTCCAATTCTCAGTCGATTAGTGCAAACCCGAAGTGGCTATTATGCTGATACGCGAGTGACGAAAAGTTTTCGGTCCCCGAAATAAAACAACTGAGTACTTCGGTGGTCAAACAACTAATCCCCCTCCTTTATTATATTCATCGAAATTATTAATTATACTTTATACACAATAATCACTTTTTGTGGGAATGGAAATTGAATGTAATACGATTCATGCAATTTCCGTTCCCATGAAATGGAAAATTCAGAATCGGCTGGTTTTGGTGAATTGGAGCTCTGCGGTGTCATCGTTAACTTTTGGTTTGACGATGACCTCGCTTAGCTCCATAACTCGCGCGAAGCTTGAAAAATTTCACCTCTAAACTTTTATAAAGCCTGAATTTCGCGAACAACATTACGCCATAAAGTTTTGCGTTTTATTGAAAAAAACCGCGAAAGAAACCTACGTCGACTTGAAAAAAAAATATGGCAATTTTGTTATGGGTGAAAACACGTGTTTCCGATGGCACAAGGAGTATTTGGAAGGCCGTGAGAGCTGCGAGCTGAAGGGTGGTCCCGGCAGGTATGGTGTACACTCGCACGGTTCCAGAAGGCCGGACAGTTAATGCCGACTACTACATATCGGTTTTAAAGCAAATGATGAAAGACCACATCCCTAAGAAGCGTTCAGAGGTCGTTGGAAATTGAAACTGCACCAAGACAACGCCAGGCCACACGTCGCGGTTAAGGTTCAAGACTTCATGACCAGAAAAAATATCGAAACGGTACCGCACCCGCCCTATAGCCCCGACCTGGCTCCAAACGACTTTTTCTTGTACCCCACAGCCAAAAAGGACCTTAAAGGGAGGCGTTTTCCATCCGCTGCAGCTGCTGTAAAAGCTTTAAAAGCGATTTTCAAGCGCCTATCTTCAAATAGCTTCATAGCATGTCTTCGAAGAGTGGCAGAGGCGCATGAACAGGTATATAGCTTTGAATGGAGAATATCTTGAACGTGATCAGTCTCCTGATGAATAATTAATTTCGATAATAAAAGTTTTATGACGTCACTCTCAGTCTTTATTGAACACCCCTAGTAGCTGTAGCCTGCTCGCGTTAATTCGCTATAACTGAACTAAATTTGAACAAATATTATTTTTATTTCTATGGCAAAGCAGCGTTCGCTGGGCCAGTTATATGTGTGTATGCGTGTGACGTACACTATTGTTTTAAACAGCGACAATATATAAAATTGGTCAATGGGAGATGTCTTCACCCAACCTTGTATATTATTATATATGTTTTTGTTAAAAAAACTTTTTATGAACAAATGATTTCAGGAGTTTAAATGCTGCTCAAAACAAGCTTACATCACTTCCAACATCTTCGAATGAAAAGAAAACAATGTCATGCCCAGTGCTCGAAGAAATTTATCTGCAAGACAATAGATTAACATCCATTCCAGCTGAAATTTTTAAAATTCCTGCGCTTAGTGTTTTGGATTTATCGAACAACAAACTACAAGAAATCCCGTTTGAGATGTGGATGGCACCAAAGCTGCGTGAACTTAATATTGCATTTAATCTTTTGAAAGAGCTTCCAATACCTCCTTTGCAGGTATAATAATTTTTATATTCTATGCTAGTGCCAAAAATTCACTAATTTTTATTAGCCTTCCTCTTCTCAAACGCATCTTAACAAAATTGACTACGAACCATTCTCGCAACTAAATTCTTTGGCTACTCGTAAAAATAAACCGCATGTTGTGGTTTTGAAACCACTTATTCATAGAAATATATGGTCAAATACAGTGGAAATAACTGATCAAGATTTAAAATGGAATGAGTCCCGAAATGAAGAAGGAGTTTCACAGCTGAATAGTCTTAATATTGCAAATAATTTGTTTACCAGCATTCCAGCGGCATTGCCATGTTTAGGAATAAATCTTACCAGACTTAACATGTCCTACAACAGTCTAAGGTATTCATTTTTTTCATAAAATGTTAAACTCCTAACTTGCAATAAAACTGATTTATTCAAACAAAATAGATCAATGGGACATGTAACCAGCTATCCATCCACTATAAAACAATTAGATCTAAGCCACAATGAAATTTCATGCTGGCCAAGCCTTCCAAGAATTACTGATAGTGATCCTCATTTATTCTGTTATAACTTCACAGAGAAACCAAAAACTGTATTCCTGGAATGTGAACAAGAATCATTTTCAAAGACAGATGGAAATAATAAGTCTTCTTCATTTAGAAGCACGGTGATGAAGAGTGTTTGTTGTCATCGAAGACATCTTCGGTAAAATAAATATAAGTGTTTTCTGATTTTCTTTTTACATTTGTTTCTACTTAATTTGCTTTAGATTGGAATCACTGCGGACCTTGATATTGGCTGATAATCTTTTAACTCGTATCCAACTGTCAACGGATGATATCCCAACCATTCTAAATGAATACGATGATTGGACAACGGTCGGATTCACAAAATCTAAACTTGTTTTTCCTAACTTGTCAATGTTGGATATAAGCAATAACTGCCTCAAGGTAAATACAATTAATCAATTTATAGTGCAGAGCATAGTACATAATCATGTTAATGGTGGAAAATTTATGTTAAGTAAAGAAAAAAACTTATCTTTAAATTGCCCCGACGCTCGGCATAGATTGTTGCTTTCTCCAGGGGAACTTTATTATAAAATATAAAATATTGTAATGTGTATACACTCTTTATCTCTATCACTCTAATATAGTGATAGTAGAATAAGCATGTAGCAATAGATTAATTTGTAGTAGTAAACACTTTTGTAACAGTAGAATAGGGGCAGCATCTAGCGGTAAGGAGGAGAACTTTTCGTTAAGTATTGAGAACTCTCAGCGCCTACAATACCCCCAGTATTTTCTGTATTTGTAGTAGTCAACTCTTGTGTATAACAGAATATAATAGGGGCAATATCTAGTGGTTGAGAGGAGAACTTTTCGTCAAGTATCGAGAAAATTCAGTTTCTACAAAAGCCCAGTGGTTTCTGGAAGTGATTTGAGACCTATAAATAGGCTCTCGAAAGTTAAGTAAATTAATTTGATTGTGAACTGCGAAAAAGTGAAGATACTGTGTTTGACAAGTGTAATTGAAAGTGTTGAATAAATAAGCTTGTGAGTGATTTGAATAAAGTAAATTTGTGTTTTATTTACAAAGTGTGAATAAGTTTTAATTGTACGACCAAGCCCAATATTATATATATGTTGCGGATGCTGGCAACGCTGTTTACGAAACTCACCTAATAAATAAGTTTCGTTGTTTCGTTTCCCAGCAAGCAACGGAGCAAACATCAGTCGAATCGAAACGCATCAAGCAAACGTTCAACATCAAGATCAAAAAACAAATAATTAGAACATTTTGGCATTGCCAATAAATTATTTAAAAGTAGTGTCCGTAGCTTAGTGGTTAGGTGCGTTGGCTGCTAAGCAGACCGTGTCGTGGGTTCGAGTTCTACTCGTGCCTATAGTTTTTATTCCATCGTTCTTGCGTAGAACTGACAAAACTTCCAGAGTATCATCTGTCATGAAAACGTGCTTCTCAACTTTGCCGTTCGGAATCGGCGATAAATTGTAGGGCCCCTCGATTCTTCACACGCATCCAGAGATTTTTTGATGAGAGTAAGCCACTTAGGCCTTGGCTCTTCAAGAGCTGTCGCGCCACTCTATATATTTTATTTAATTATTTAAAATAAATAAATATAATTACGGATTACGGATCCCAAATTGGTGACCTTGACGTGATGAAGTCAGATGACAAGTTCCAAGACACGGGTGGCCAAACAGGAAATGAACAACAACGCGAAACCGTCGCCGCTCGAGTCCAGATACTCTCTCATTCGTAGAGTCGGATGTCGATAGTTGGTTTTATCTAATGGACATTAATGGTCAAGCGGACTTGTTTCTTACGTCTGACCCTGATAAATACACTATCAGTGTATTAACGCCTCTAGGCAGATCAGACCGTAGTATTATATCTGAACATTTCCCGTTAGTTAGACAAAGAGCTCCGAAGAGAACCGTGTGGCAATACGAGAAAGACAACTGGGACGGTCTCAATAACTTTCCGCGGATCTTTAACTGGTCACTGTGCTTCCTCGATAGTGACGTAGACTCCAGCGCAGATATGATTACTAATATGATTATTTTGGGAATGAAAACTTTTATCCCGAATAGGGTTAAAAGCATCAAACCCAAGGAAAAGTCATGGTTTGATTCAAGCTGTAAAGAGGTTATCAGGGAAAAAGAAGTAAAATTCCGGTGTTTTAGAGCCAACCCAACTGAGGAAAAGCGAAACAAGTTTAAACAAGGAAGGCCTGCAATGCCGGCGGACCAAATTTTTACATGACCAAAAATTAAGGCAAAAAATACTGCAATGTCCCAAAGGCAGTAAGAATTTTTGGTCATTTGTAAAAAAATATGAAGAATTCTTCTTCTTCCTCGGTCCCTACGCTCGTTGACAATGACACTCCAGTTGGTAGCTCGCTCGCGAAAGCGAACCTTTTTGCTAGGCAGTTCGCCACCAACTCTTCGCTGCCAGAGAGTGTCATGACTCCTCCAGTTCTTGAGCGCGTCAATGATTCCATGGGACAAATCTACTTCCGCACTCGTGCTGTGGCGAGAGTATTAAAGGATCTTAACATACATAAATCTGCTGATCCGGATGATATCCCCGCTATTATTCTAAATAGGCGTTCTTCCACGCTGGCAAAACCCTTGCTTAAGCTTTTCCATCTATCCTATTCTTCTCGGCTCGTTCCGAGCAGTTGGAAAACAGCATTTGTCAAGCCTATTCCAAAAAAAGGCCAATCGTCTTCTCCCTCCAATTATCGTCCGATTTCACTTACGTCCCTTCTTTCTAAGGTCATGGAAACGCTGATAAACTATCAGCTCGAGAAATATCTCGAAGACCGAGGCTCTTTAATAACCGGCAGTACGGCTTTCGCAGCAACAGGTCCACTGGTGATTTGATGGTTTATCTCACCGATCAGTGGAACAAATCTTTACATCGTTTTGGAGAAAGTAAGATTGTTGCACATGATATTTCAAAGACATTTGATAAAGTCTGGCATCTTCCTCTTTTATCGAAAATGGGTGCTTCCGGTATCGATGAATCTTTTTTTCGTTAGATTAGAAACTTTCTTTCGAACCGTTCAATACAAGTTGTATTGGACGGATTCAAGTCTGAAATCCACAATATAAATGCTGGTGTGCCCCAGGGCTCCGTTTTGTCTCCGACCCTCTTCCTCGTTTTCATTAATGATCTCTTGTCTGTAACTTCTAATCCAATTCATTGTTTCGCTGACGATAGTACCCTTAGCTTTTCATATTCGTTCTCAGACTCAAATCTCTCTTCTACAGATGTGGAACTGAAACGGCACAATATAATAAGCTCATTAAACTATGCCTTAAACAGCATTGTACAATGGGGAATAAAAAATCGCGTAGAGTTTAATACTTCGAAAACTCAATGCTGTCTTGTATCGTTGAAGCGAGATATACAACCCCCTGCCACTGTAAATGGGTGGCACTTGCATCAATGAGACCGAACATCTCGAGATTCTCGGTATGTGCATCACTGACCACCTCTTGTGGACCGAGCACATACGCGATGAGGGCCAAAAATGCCGCAAGATGTTTGGGTTTCTTAAGACGGTGCAAGAAATTTTTCTCCCCGTCTGATCTGGCTATTATCTATAAGACTTATATCCGTCCAAAGCTTGAGTACAATTCTCATCTGTGGGCTGGTGCTCCAGCTACTTACATAAGCCTCTTGGATGGAATACAAAAAAGAGCTGTAAGAATGATTGGTGATAGAGAGATCACTAACTCATTCACTTCATTGGAACACCGTCGTAACGTTTCGTGTCTCTCCTTGTTTTATCGTTACTTCTACGGTAATTGCTCTAGTGAATTAGCCAGTTGCATTCTTCCCCTTAAACAATTCGCGCGTAATACTCGCGCTTCAAGGAATGTCCATCAGTTTACCCTCGAGCCCAACTTCGGACTTACCTTTAAGTATAGAGAATCGTTCTTTAGCCGTACTACGCGTCGCCGCGTGTTACACGACATGCCGCCGAGGGACAAGAAATCCAGCCATTTGTAGTACAAGATGGTTCAGGCAGCTAGAGGGTCGCTGAATGAACAAGTACTACTAGATTTATGGGCCTTACGCCTTCCGCAAGCTGTCCAGGCGCTGACCGTTCTGCACGAACACCCGGCCCAGATAGAGAATCCATCGACTTCATCCGAAGTGAACCAGAGAAATTTTGTTCATTTGTACATTATAGCAGCTACTACCGTTATATCGTTGAAATCAGACGTATGCATAAAAAAAAAATATTATATGGGGGAAACTTATCTGAAACAAATGTTTTATTTATTATACAACAAAATATTTTTATTTCAAAATAAAAAGCGAAATAAAAAGTTTAAGTAAAAATCAGTTGGAAGACCAACTATTTTGGGTTTATTAGGCGATTATTTTGAAAAAAAAAAAACGAAAAAGAAATGATGGTGTTGAAGATTACATTGAGCAAATCTACGACGATCACGTTGTGACTATAATCGTCTTGAAAATAATCACACTCCAGTTTTCACTGTGGAAGATCGCCCTTGACTTGTGTATCCATTATACCAGCCTGATAAAGTTTTTTGCAATAAGAGGTGTTATTTTGAATAGCCCGCTATTTCGGTAGCTGTCACTTTTGAAGCTGTCATTTTTTGACATTTGACATGTAGAAACTACGCCATTAACAAAAATGGATGGAATGGAAACGATACACTCTTCAACAACGCATTGAAATTATTAAAATTCACTATAAAAATGGTGAAAATTTGGCAGAGACGGTTCGTAAAACTAAAACATTTTTGGGTAGTCGTGAAGCACCTTGTCTGGCCGCAATACAGAAATTGGTGGAGAAATTTGAGCTGTTGGGACAATTTAGTGATGTGAAGAATAAAACCCGTGCACGTATTGCTGTTGAAGCCCAAAGTGTTGACGAAAACCCAGGTTTGTCCATTGCTCGTCGTTCTTTGGAATTAGGCATTCGACAAACGTCATTACACCGTATTTTGCATAAAAACTTGGGTCTTAAGGCTTATAAAGTTCAGTTAACACAAGAACTCAAGCCGGCTGATCATCAACAACGTCGTGTCTTTGCTGATTGGGTCCTTGAAATGCATGAAAATGATCCGGAATTTCATCGAAAAAATCATCTTGACTGATGAGGCCCATTTCCACCTGGGAGGCTACATCAACAAGCAAAACTGTCGCATCTGGGGCTCGGAAAACCCAAGAGTTATTGGTGAAAAGCCTCTCCATCCTCAACGCGTGACAGTTTGGTGCGGTTTATGGTCCGGCGGGGTCATTCGACCTTACTTTTTCGAAAATGAGGCTGGAGCAACAGTTACGGTCAAGGGATTGGATGGTATTGATCTGGAAAACGTTTTCTTTCATCAAGACGGCGCTACGTGCCACACAAGCAAGCAACGAAACCATCGATCTTTTACGGGAAAAGTTAACGGACCCTGTTATCTCTCGAAGACCTCTTCGATCACAATTGGCCACCGAGATCTTGTGATTTAACACCTTGCGACTCCTTCCAACAACCCAGTGTCGATTGAAGACCTCAAAGATGGAATTCCTAAGGATATCGAGGACATAGGACAGCCACTTTGCGATTTGGTTATGGAAAATATCATGAAAGGATATGGTCCTGTAAGCGTGGTCGTGGCGGCCATTTGGCTGAAATAAACATCCGATCATTTATCTCAAAAAATGTCATTTTTCTTTGAATATCAAAATAACACCTTTTATTGGAAAACCATTTAGTAAGTGTCGTAACTCATCATGCGGAAACCAGTCATTATGGTATGTGGTCCATGTTGCTTAGAGAAATCGTCCAATTCTAAAAATACAAAATTGAAATCGGTCCAGCAGTGGTTTAGTTTAACATTAACCGACACACAATAATTCTTCATTGAACTTTCAGCAAATCCTCTTAAATCTTGAATTGTTAGGAAATTTTAATTTCTTTTATTTATTCCTTTCCAGGAAATTCCACCTTGTCTCCATGAACTGAGCAGTCTTAGTGTTTTAAACATAAGTGGAAATGTTGATATAACTGATATACCGCCAAAACTTGGACTTCTTTCGAGGCTTTGGAATCTCAATACCCGTGGTTGCCTTCTTCAAGATCCCTTAAAGTCAATGATAGAGAGTAAAAAATACAAAACAATGGACATAGTGGGATATTTAAAATCGATCTACGAAGATGCCCAACCGTACAGGCGCATGAAGCTGATGGTAGTAGGAGTTCATGATATTGGAAAAACAACTTTACTTGATATTTTAACACAAGGTGGATCACACAAAACAAGAATGTCAGATAACCACTGGGCTCGACGAATGGGTCATACAAAAAATGTCTTAAAGACAAGCCGTAAAGCGAATATATCTACCGTTGGCGTTGACATTGGCACATGGGTATGTGAAAGCCGAAAGCAAGGTCCAGGTTCTTATGGACCCGTTGTTTTTCGAACGTGGGATTTCGGTGGTCAGACGGAGTGAGTGTTTCTAATTAAACATAAGCAATTGGTGTACATATTCCTTGTTGAACTTTTGTCTATAGGTATTATGCAACCCATCAATACTTTTTATCAAAAAGAAGTTTGTATTTGGTGTTATGGAAAATAACTGATGGTCATAAGGGCTTAGCCGGTATCTTACAATGGTTGGGAAACATCCAGGTATTATTAGTTCATAAATTCACAGAATGTTTGCAATATTTAATTTTAAAAAATTTATCGAAAAAAAAATATATGTTCCAAGGCAAGAGCACCTAATTCCGCAGTAATTATCGTTGGTACCCATTTTGATGCAGTAGGAGAAAGCTTTTCGTACAAAAAAGCAGAAGAATTGCAACAAACTATACGAGAAAGGTTCATCGCAATACCAGATGCCGAGAAAATTGGATTGCCGCGTGTTATTGATTCCATTGAAATTAGTTGCAGGACCCATCACAACATTCGACTGCTTTCGAACATAATTTATGACACAGCATTTACGTTGCGTTCTCCTGGCTCCAAGGGATCACTTTTATTGCAGAAAGTCCCAGCCAGTTATATAGCTTTGGAAGATGTTGTGAGCGTGATATCTAGTAAATTAAAAGCTGTCGGACTTGATCCAGTTCTAAATACCGAACGTTATAAAAACATTGTGACAGAAGAAATGAGGGTGCACAATTATAAACATTTTAGGTAAGAACAATTTTTAAGAACGTTTTTTGAAAAAAAGTTTGGTTTGATTTTAATTTTTATTTAGAGATGCTGCTGAATTAAACCAAGCTACTATGTTTCTACATGACAATGGTGTTATTTTACATTATGACGACGCTACACTTCGGGATTTTTATTTTCTTGATCCCCAATGGTTATGCGACATGCTAGCCCATGTTGTCACTGTTCGAGAAATTAATCCATTCGCTAAATCGGGTGTAATGAAACTAGATGACCTTCAATTGCTGTTTAGGAACACAAATTCATCAGGAAATAATGATAGAAGGTATGGTAATAAGAATTTGAATTTAAAAAACCGACCAAGCATGTGTCAGCCTAATGAAGGGTTAGGTAGCTCGTGGTACTGGTTTAAATGCAAGTCTATGAGGTATGGGAGGCTCAATTCGAGTTAGTGGTAGTCCACGAGCCCGCTTCTGTCATTAAAGCACTGGGTTTTGTTGGACTAATTGAAAGCATTTGCCTGCGTCTTGAGGCTTCTGAAGTATTCCACAGAAATTTCTCCAAGATTACGTCTTGCTCTTCCTTAATTTTTTCTTATATTGCTTAAGAGCTTGTTTATATAAGTCCCAGGCAGAGGGAGGTCTAGTGTACTTTGATCTATTGAAGAGTTTGCGACAACTCTTCCTGAATAGTTCTAATTCTTTGTGCCACCAGTGAGGTTTCTTTTTACCCTTTACAATGGTTAAAGGGCATGAAGTCCTTATTGATTCATTGAAGGCTTCGGTGAGATGATTCACAGAGAGATCTATTTCATCTTTGTTGGAGGAGCGTTTAAGAAGATAGTGGTCAAGCAATTGTGCTAAGTACCTTCCTATATCGTTCCCTGTTTGTATTACGGTGGTTGCGAAAAGCCGTAGATATGTTCGCCACATCATTGAGATCAAACTGAATATCTATGATCTGAGAAGGAGTTCTTTTTTGAGACTAGCCAGTTTGAAATTAAATTATGGATCGAATCAGAGGTAAGTGTTATAAATTACCGATATTACATATAAGGAGGTTAGTACGTAGTAGATAATCCAATAAAAACTCACCTCTTTCATTTTTGTCGGAGCTACCCCATGTCGTGTGATGGGCGTTAGCGCCCTATTCGATGAGGAGACTCACTTTCTTTGATTGCGCGTCCGCAATAGCTCTCTTCAAAGTTTCTCTAGGAATAAGGCTGTCGTGGCCAAGGTATGCGGATATAAGCCAGTAAGTGGCCTTACCGGTTGTTATGAATTGAATTCAAGCATGTATTGAATTCGTAAAAAAAAGTTGAGATTTTGATGAGATATGACATAACGATGATAGAGAAGTCGTAAAAAGTGGGTCCGGCGATTCCGTCTGTCTGTCTGTCTGGAAGTTTACAGACATCTACACTATTTAAACATAAACATAACTTATATCTTATATGTAGGCTTTTTGATTAAAATGTTGATTTTTTGCAGTTACATTGTAAATTTACTAAATAAGTTTGAAGTTGCTTTAACTTGGGATTCCAAAACTCTCCTGATCCCATCACTCCTGCCACTGAACGAAGATGTAACTTTAAGGACCACCGTGAAAGTACAATACCTTACCTTATGGTGATAGTTTCGTTGAGAAAGAAAACTCAAATTATATTTTTGTTTACAGATATCCCAAAGGACAAGAGGACGGGTGACCAGTCTGGATTGTTCAATTTCTAACAATATCAAAACAAACAAATTGTATTTTGAACCGTACCGCAAGGATTATGAATACGGTATTCGGAGAATACTTTTGATGACATACTTTCCATCGGGGTTTTGGTCTAGACTCTTAACACGGCTTCTTGCTGATGAGCAGATCACCGAAGCTATTAGAATAGCCTTCAACGAAGTAAAAAATTTCTTAGATTTTTTTCTTCTAGTTTCCATATTCCTTCCTTTTATTTTCAAGAATTCAGTTGACTTCGATTTGAAATCTTGCATAGAACAAGAAACTAAGTGGAATCTATGGCAAAAAGGTTTGTCCCTCTATTTGGGAAACGTATTGCTTATGAAGTTATGGGAAGTTCCTTATAACGAAAACTCGTTATTTAGAAGATCTGGCAATGTTTTTAAGCTAAAACAAGATGGTATATGGAACGACGTTAACTTAGCGAACTCGAGTATACTTGAATTATACTTCCCACTTTTAAGTGCAAAAGTTTATCATGAAATAGACGATAACATTAAGGAAGCTTTTGCAACTATTGATTTGAATCGAAAAGTTGTTTATAAGCTTTTAGCACTGTCCGTAGATCATATTGATCTGCTTTTAGAAGACTGGTACCCATCCCTTGGAACTCGTTTTGTACATACATCAGAAGGAAGATTTTTAATTACTCGTTTAGTTCTTTGTCCAAAATGTTTGCTTAATACACATGACAGTGACATTATGTGGCATGGCTGTACAAACCAAATCCAAACCAAAGGACGTCTTGAAGAGAGAAGCGATGGTGTTGAAGCTTTTGATTCGGATTGCTTGTCTACAACAAGGACGAAAAACTCTCAGGTTAATGAGGGATATTTTATTGCTCTTAATTGTTGTGTGTGTGTATTGATGTATAAAATTAATGTTTTCAGAACTCCCTGCATTATACTGATACAGATTCTGGCATTGGACCAGATTCTGCGGGTTCATCAAGACGCTTAACTCTTGACGAACATCCAATCTTTAAAGTTTCAGAAACATCAGGAGTCTGCTATACATGGATGATTGAAGAGTGTATTCTTTCCATTTATAATCAAACGAAGATTTCATGTCCTCTTCATTTGGAAATAAACATGGTCGAATTAGCTCCAGATGTGATATTTTCCGATATACCTGAGAAATTTGCCATTGACCCAGAGAGCATAGTTAAAGGCGCACTTCTTGGACGAGGTGCTTTTGGTTTTGTTTTCAAGGCATTGTGTAGAAACAAAAATGATGGTTCGTTTAGATCTGTTGCTATGAAAATGTTACAGCCAGTTGTACCAGGTCATAAGGCTAAAGAAGTAAGTATTCAAACAAAAAATAGGAAACTGCGATTCTATTAATAATAATTTTAGAGTGCACTTATGGCCCTCAAAATTGCAAAAGGTAAATGGGATCGTGATCCCTTGCAACACTCTTGCAAGGCATACTGCACAGCAAGGCAAGAATTAGCAGTTCTTCTAACACTTCAACATTCTAATATAGTCTCGCTTGTTGGAATTTGTATTAAACCTTTGGCCCTAGTCCTTGATTTCGCTCCAAAGGTAACTTGTTAGCACTTGAGAATATGATAATAAGTTGTCGAACATGATTTCAAGGGAGGTTTAGATTTGATTCTACGGCAATATCGTCGAAGTGGAGCACATATTGGACCAGTTACGTTCCAAATTCTGGTATTACAGGCAGCTAGAGCAATTGAATATCTCCATCGTAAAAGGATAATATATCGAGATTTGAAATCAGAAAATGTTCTTGTATGGAATTTCCCTCAGCCACACAGGTATAGTTCTCATTGCCACCTGTACTGTTTTAAATAAATAAATTTATTCAACATTTTACAGTGAAGACAGCCAAAAGAAGAATGTTCTTATTAAGTTAGCAGACTATGGCATAAGTAGATTGTCATCCCCAAGTGGATCTAAAGGATTTGGAGGGACTGAAGGTTTCATGGCACCAGAAATAATTCGTTTCAACGGAGAAGAAGAATATACCGAAAAGGTAATAAAGCATTTGCAAAAAAATATGTACTTTAAAAGAGATGTATACTGTCTACAGTATATGTAATGCAACGCATAGCTTAATTATTAGATTAGTCGTGTTTTCTTCACTACTCAGTAGCCAGTAGTAATCAAGAGCGAATAAAACGCTCATACTCACTTTATCTGTCAAATTCAATCGTTACATATAACGTCGCAAAATGGACCTGAGGGTTGCGCCTCGGATAACAAAATTAGCAAATACTTCAACCTAAGTGAGTGCATAACTCAGATAAGCTCAGATCATTAGGTTTTCGTTTTCATTTCAATAATTGAAAATTCTATCGCTGGCACAACTGTCAATTTTTTACTGGCCTTTTTATCGACTGCAATCCAAATTGTTGTTGTTTGCCAAGGGAAATTTTTCTGTGCTGGCTACTGAGTAAAAAAAAACAAGACTGTTATTAGAATGAATTAAAAGCAAAATTGACTTGCTGGATAGAGCCGAAAAATTCAGTATCCGGTAAAGGAAAGTAGAGCCGAAAAGCGCTTAAGGTAATGATTTATTATTTACTTCCCAGAGGAAGTTATTGTAAAGGGATTTTGTGAATCTCCAATTTTTGCATATCTCCATGTTTCGAGGTTACTAGAATCCGAATCAAGCATTTTTATGATGCCTGTGTGTGTGTATGTGTGTTCGTATGTGAGTATGTGCAGACTTGCACATCTTGCAAATCTAAGACCTAATATAATGAAAATTATGATAATTTCTGCAATAATTTCAACAAAAGTGCAAAAAATCTTATAGATAGTGTTAAAAAAAACAATATTCAAGAGTATCATAGACTATATTTGACTACTAGCTGACCCACCAAACGCTGTTTTGGCATATAAATGTTAATCTTCGGATATACTATTCCGATTAGAAAAATTCTTTCACAAATAGAAAACTGCAATATTCAGGAGTAATAAACGCTGTATTTTACTTTGCAAAGTAGTTGAACATGAGTCCACGAGTTGGTACGACCAACTTTTGACAGATGGCGCCGCTGTTATTCAATGAACTTAATGTATTTCCTCAAATCATCAGTTTTATGGAACGTGACTTTGATAACCAACGTGCGTGTACATTGTACAAGTACAACGGGATGCATTGGCTGGAAAACTTGCAAAACAACTAATGTTTTAACTTATTTTTCTACTCTGGGAAGTTAGTTAATTATTAGGTAACGTACAAGGGGTGAGCCCAGCTGCTAGGACTATTGGCTCTGTTTGAATTAATTACAATATTAGATTGCATTAATATATTTCGTTACACTATCTATATTTTTTAATATCATAAATATTATTGTTTGTAAAGATCATGAAAGCTTTAAAATTCGACGAAGTTTAATACTTTCAGCATTTTTTACTTATATCAGAAGATATGTAGATAGAAAAATGATGTACAATTTTTTCAAAAGCAAATTTGTGTTACAATTTTTATAAATTAAAAATTTAATTAGCAACACTTTGTATTATAGGTTGACTGTTTTTCGTTTGGTATGTTTATGTATGAAAATATAAGCTTACGACAACCATTTGAAGGACAAGATTCTATAAAGGAATGCATATTAGAAGGATGGCGGCCTAAGTTGACACCAAGAGAAACACAATTTCCAACGTATTTTCTAGATTTGATGGTTCTGTGCT
>CAKKXW010000005.1:56618727-56629834 GCA_920937365.1 Sphaerophoria rueppellii
TTCTCGGTTTCGGATTCACCGAATGAGAGAAGTTGTTAAGAGACCCACGCACACTTCTTAACTCCCCTGGAGGTAACTAACCAGAACGAAGAGAAAGCAGTAATCGAGCGAGTTGTAAAACGCGTAAGTCGTCGACAAGCTTCACGACGAATTTTTGTAGATGTTAAGGGACACGAAGCCACTGATCCAAAGGAAGTGACAATACTTCTCAGGCTCTTCATAACAGTGAAGGAAACCTAGTCACCGAAGCACAGGGAATTGTAGATGTTTTTAAGCAGCACTTCGAACAGCTGCTGAATGCGCAAAATGTTGAGCGAGCTAATGACGAAAGAGAAGCAAGACCAATCAATGGAGGTCCCCTCAATTCTTCACACGCACCCAGAGAATTGTTGAAGAGAGTAAGCCACTTAGGCTTTGGCTCTTCAAGAGCTGTGGTGCCACTCTATAAAATTAAAAAAAGCAGGAAGTCCAACAACCAGGAAACAAAACAATAACCACAACAGCAACGACTGTAATAAATCAATGTTGAACTGTTTAATATTGGAATTGTTTAAGTAAATTTAAGGATTCAATCATGTTTCGAATAATTATTATAAGCAACTCACAAGGCATGGGCACGTATAAGACTCATCATCAACAGACTATACAATCAACGAAAACACGACTATGTGCAAATGCTTGACGCCTTGCATCGGTGCCAGCGCAGTAGACTGCAGTGTCGATTCCTGGTAAAATTTTGTGGGTTAGCTACAGAAGCGTTCTTCGGGAAAGTTTAAAACCCTACTCAAAAAATGTGCACGACTGGGTCCAGTATTCCAAAACTTAACACACACAAAAATAAACGTTATAAAATTAAAAAAAACTGTTTAAAATTTATAAATCAAAACTTAAATTAAAATATGTACCTGAAAACCACATTTTATCTGAAAATAATGATGTCATAAAATTTGTTAGGATTTTTTTTTTTTTAAGTTCCTCGGAGGGGTATTTTTCAATTTAATTTTTTTAATTTTTTATATATACAATTTTTCGAAAAATTCCTAAAGTTAAAAAATCAAAAATACGTTTATATTCGTCTAATACCTAGTGGATTTTTTCTGAAAACAAAATATTATTTGAGCAATGTATGCTCCTGAAAAAAAAAATACGCTAATCGGACTTATTTTTAGAGAAAATCAAAACAAAAAAAAAAACGGTTCTATGAGAGGTACCCATTTGGAGCAATACAAACATATTTTTTACATTAAAACCACCAGTGTTACGCACAAATTTCACGAGGATGTTTAAGAAAAATCGTAGGAGCTGTTTTTGGGAAAAATCGAAATTTTTAGTCGAAAAAGTTGTTTGTTCGCTATCGTTAATTTTGATGTTATAAATAAATAAAATAAAAAACTTGAATGTGTCCTCTCGCACTATAAGGCAGACATTACTGGTCCAGGAAATACGATGGATAGGATCAGGGATAATCGTAGGAAATCGGCTAAAATCGAAAGTCATGGATTTCAAGCCAATTAGTGATTGCCTGGCTGTAATCCGCACCAAGGCCACACTACAAAACATCAGTATAGCATGTGCATCGGTAGGGGCGATGATGCCAAGGAGTCAAGCAAGGAGGATTCTTACGACCTCCTGGATAGAACCTACGGAGCTTGTCCAGAGAACGACGTCAAAATCGTACTCGGAGATTTCAATGCAAAAATCGGGAAGGAAGACATCTTTGCGGTTAAACAGATAACGGCTTCCGACTAATCGACTTTACTGCAGCTCGTAATACGGTCATAAGCAGCATTAGGTTTCCAAGACGAAAGATCTACACAGCAACCTGGCGATCTCCGGATGGTCGAACCACCAACCAAATCGACCATGTTCTAGTCGGCGCAAGGCACGCATCCAACAACTTGAACGTGCGCACTTCCCGAGGAGCAAATGTTGACTCTGACCACTTTCTGGTAGTGGCTAAGTTTAAAGCTCGACTATCAAATGACAAAAAACACGTGCGGCCCCAAGGAAAAAGTTCAACATCGGTTGCATTGGCACACCGGATAATGACAGAGACTACAGTGAGCGCCTGAGTGAGCGACTCTCCGCCGTCCTCCCAAATACCACAGATGCCAACACCTTGTGGAACCAATATCGCGAAATAATAAAAAAATGTGCCGAGACCACCATAGGTTAACAGCCACCCCCGAAAAAGAACCCGTGGTATGATGATGAGTGCGCGTTTCTCTGCTCAAAGATCTAGAAGAGTCTCGGGCCATGAACAATAGCCGCTGTTTCTTTAAAAGGTCGAAGCAATAAGCTTTTGGTTTCAGAACCGGGACACAGGCTCTTCATAACAGTGAAGGAAACCTAGTCACCGAAGCACAGGGAATTGTAGATGTTTTTAAGCAGCACTTCGAACAGCTGCTGAATGCGCAAAATGTTGAGCGAGCTAATGACGAAAGAGAAGCAAGACCAATCAATGGAGACCCAATCCCAGCCCCAGCACAGATGATATAGAAAGAGCCATCCAAAAGCTAAAAAAAAAACAAGTCCGCCCGCCGGGTCGGATGGCAAACTTTCGGAACTCTTTAAATATGGAGTAGGTGTTTTGATGAACCGCATGCACCAGGTCATCACCAAAGTGTGGGAAGAAGAATGCATGCCCACTGACTGGTCGATAAGCTCCATATGCCCCATCTACAAAAAAGGCGATCCGATGTCATGCAAAAACTACCGTGACATATCCCTGCTTAATGTTGCATACAAAATTCTATCCAACGTACTATGTGAGCGTCTTAAACATTTCTGCAACACCAGTGTGGCCACCCAGCTCCTTCGTAATGCGGACGGCATAGACATCATCGGTCGATCCAAGAGAGCTGTGCTTGAGGCCTTCATAGCGATTGAAGAACAGGTAAAACTCCTTGGTCTTGAAGTGAATGAGGACAAAACAAAGTACATGCTATCAACAAACAAAGCAACATCTGTCCACCGCATAGGACAAAACGTCACTGTTGGTAGCAGCAATTTCGAGGTAGTTAACGAGTTCATCTCCCTTGGAACAAACATCAATCCCACAAATGACACCTTAGTGGAGAACCGAAGAAGAATTACCCTACCAAACCGCTGCTGCTTCGGGTGGGCCAAACAATTGTGTTCAAAACTCCTCACTCGAAAGAAAAAATGTCTGCTATACAAAACTTTGATTTTACCAGTAATACTCTACGACGCCGAGTGCTGGACGAGAGAAAAATTCTTCGACGGATTTTCGGTCCCGTATGCGACGATGGCGAATGGAAAAGAAGGTTCAACCGAGAACTGTATGAGCTGTACCAAGATGTGGATGTAGTCCAGAAGGCCAAGAAAAGATGACTACATTGGCTCGGCCATATCAAGCGAACGGACGACAGTGCTCCAGCCAAGAAAGTATTCTCATCCCAGCCCCCGGTTCGAGACGACAAGGATGACGGAATCTACGGTACAAGAACCAAGTGACTGCGGATGTCAGAGCGCTTGGTTTCGGCGACTGGAGAGTGCATGCGAGGAACCGTTCACGAAGGAAGGCTGCAGTATCTCAGGCTGAGATCCTTCATGGATTGTGAGCCAGATAAGTAAGTAAGTAGTTCGTAGTCGTTTATTGATTTTTGTGTAAAAATTATATTTATATATCAGGATCCATGTTCTGTAACTTACTTGATAACTTATCGCAGTGATAAAAATGAAACAGAAAATTTCACTTTTTTCTGTTGCTAGGCAAGAGGGGGGGAGCTTTGGGATAAATCTGACAAGTCAGAATTTGGAGAGGAAGAAAGCTAGGAATGGGATACTAGGGTAGAAAACGGAAAGAATGCTAATGCTAATGCTAATTGCGGGGAAGCGGCCTGCTTGCGATGCACCGCGTCAGCTCGTCGTACGGGGGGATCTTGTTCCGGAAACATAACCTCACCTGCAAACAAATACATAGATCAGGCCTAAGCACATAAAAGGAAAAATCGGACAAGGAACTGACGGACGTCAGAGGTGCTGCTGGTGTTAGTGCAGTGAAGCCATTAAACACCCTACCATAGGAATCTTCGGCCATTTTAAGATTCCATCAAGATGGTAGCTGGTCGACTTCAGCTCACCACAACCTCACCTATCAAAAACTTCAGCCACTTAAGGCACCCCTAGGAAAAAGTTCCTTAGTTCATATCGCCGTGGTTTAGCCACTATCAATTACAAACTCTACCTCAAAGAGCTATCGGAGTATATATCGTCATCATCCTCTGTGTGCGTGTCATCAATGGCATTAAATTGAATGCATTTACTTCGCACATCTGTCGGCAACGACAAAAGCCGTAAAATCAATTCAGACTTGGTGCCTGAAGTTTTTTGATTCAATTTTTCCAGCCATGCTATATATAGAATTAGAATTTTGTTTTTTGACAGGGGGGGCTTTCACTTTTTAGTTTTCTTATCCCACTTCTGAATTTTGGACGGTGGTCGACACTTTTATTTTAAACCATACTTTTAAAATAGCAATAAAATGAAACACGTCCGATTCGTTCGAGCACTCGTTTTAGACTGCCCTCTTTCTTTTATTATTTCTTAGTTTTTATTCACCGACAGCCAGTTCCTCTATTACATGTTTTTGTAGTGGTGATTTGTTCATTTGATTCTTTTTTTTTACTGTTACACAAACAAAAAAATCAAATCGGAACGAATTAATAAATAAATGACAAGTATATAATAAATAAATAATAATAAAAAAACCGTATAAATAAATTAATAACTTAATATATAATTTAATTCTAAAAGACAAACACAAACAAAGAAAAATACTTTGATTTTATTCGAGAGAAAACTTGAATTTTGGTGTTGGATGACTGGCAATGCTGTATGCCCAAACACGCCCAAGGTCTCTGTGCTCTTATGTGTTGTTTTTCTTGTATGGCTTTTCTTAACTGACGTGACAGCTTAACCTTCAAAAAAGATATAGCTCTGTTCTATGCACCGATACAGAGATCAGTAATATAGAGATAAGTGATTCCTTAACATATATTTTTTTTATACTGTTATACGAATTTTTCCCTTTTCGGCTTTATAACAATCTTCAAATGGATTCACTTTTTTCTGTAAGGATACACTATTCCCATCTTGTTATAACTGATCAGTGAGTGATTCAGATGATTTGTCATACTGACACATATCGAAGTGCCAAAAAAATGAGGCATTTTTTGGGTGAATATTTCCGTGTGGTCGCTTATTATAAAACTCAACCTAAAACTAAACCACTGAATAATCATTTGCCTCTATCATTGCTCTGGATTATTGTTTTTTATTTTAGACTTGATGCATATAAAAGTTTAATACAACGCTTTGTAAAACACTGCGTGTAACGAGAATTGATATGGATAAAGAAGAAGAAAAAAACGAACAAGGGAAGATTTAAATGGACGTGATCGGAACGGAATTTTTTTTTTAAGGGTTTCGTTAAAGGTTTTCTTTTTATTTAATTGTTTTCCAAGGGTAATCCCACTTCTTAATTTTAGGCAGCACGAATACTTAAAATGATTTTAGGCAGCACGTGCATGCAAATACTTTTATGTTTGATTGTTGGCGGAGTAATTAAATAAAACAACCGGTTTTCTCGAGTGACGGTCACAAACTGTGTCCCTTCTCTTTTATTTATATCACGTTATTTTATCAAGTCTTAGTTTAATGTTGCCACTGCTTAACTATTACACAGTTGCCACTTGCATACTACTATTTGCTATAAACATTGCTTGGCTTACATACTACTATTGCACTACTGTTATATACATATTACTACAAATGGTGTACAATTTTTCTTGTGCGAACAAAATTTGTTTTTTTTTTTTTCAAATTGCGAAATACTTTTCCTCTTCTTAGTGAGAATAAATTTGGGGTATGAATGTTTAAAGGGTGAATTAACTAAATAAGTAGTTATGAAGAATTTAAAAAATCAATTGATTAGATTATCAAGTTACGTCGCTTAGTAACCGGATTCTTGCATTTCCATAACCTATAAACAAATAAAATGTCTGTGCATTCTTCTCTGTTAAAAGATGACATTAGGCTTTTTTTTATTAAAAAGATTGTGAATTATTATTACATTCACGGCTTTCTTAAGAACGCGCATGAAATTTCTTCAATCACCCTCTGAACTCATTTCCTTTCATAAATGATCACATAGAAATGTGTAATACCACAGTACATTAGTAATTGTTCTGATACTTAGTAGCAAAACGTTAAAGTCTTACCTAAGAACTTCTTACAATTGTTTCGATGTATCTTTGTATATATATTTGGGAATTATTGTCTAGATTGGTTCTCTGCTTGTAACCAGTTGGCGCTTCAGTCGAATTCCAATTCGATCATACCTGTTAAATTTATATACAAAGGATCGTATCCTTACTTCACATTCGGTGCAATATTTTGTTGTTTTTCTAAAAAAGCAATCTAACTCTCCGGCGGGAAAAGTCAAACGAAATGACATCTTGTCGTCGTGGAGGGCGAACAACTTCACTTAGGTCGAAATTCAATAAACAAGTAATATAAAACATACCTTTTCCTGTAAAATTAATGAAAATTTATCATTTATTTAAGTTAAAAGTTTACAATTTTATCTTCTTTGTTCGTTGTTTGTGTTAAAATGTAAAAAAAATGTTTCCTTAGTGCTGTGTTTTTGGTTTTTGCATCCAATCCCTTGCGTACACTAACATTTTCATTTCCTCTACGATCGATAAAATGACATTTGAGATTGGTCGAAATTTATGCGCTGTCAAAAGGGAAAGAGCCCTATCCTACTTATTGTGTTCGCTCCTGTAATTTTGTTCTCCACTGAAGTGCGTTTTTGCGCTGACGAGAGCGCTGAGTTGAGAGTTGACTATTTTAGTTGTTATGCCAAAAAAAGGTTGATGTGTCCTAGTTGGAAAAATTTGAAACCATCAAAAAACGCTTTTTAGTTAGGTTTGGTTTAGATAAAGAGATAAAGATTTTTGTTGCTCTAAATTAATTGCGAAAATTCATAGAATGATTTTGATATGGTAAGTTTTTAAAGACAATTGAAATAAGAACATATTTATTTGCTTTTCAACAACGCACAGCAAAAAAGGCGAATGGAATATTCGAGCTGAAGACCAGCCTCCATAAAGAACTCTCCAAGCTGTTCCAAGTAAGCCAGCTCCTGATATTCTCCTAATTGCTTCTTTCAGATTCACTGAAAAACTATCAATTTAATATCTAGTTCGTTCTTTTATATAAATAAACGGAGAAAGTCTTTATTTTTATGGCCGACAGAATACATGAAAGCAATAATTTCAATTCAAAACTAAACAACTTATGTACTAATATGACTACAGAACAATGTTCCATGCAACGATTGATTGTTGTATTGGATTGTATTGGATCCGGATCATAACCAAGTTTGTGGGTCGATAAGTCTTTATTCCGTCCACCGTGTCATCACTTGATTGCAAAAGTCTCACTTTACTTGACTAAAAACAAACAAACTGCATTCACTGCATGATTTATAAGCTTTTTCAATAGCTGAAGCCGCATCGATGAAGTTTGAGGACTTTTCGCGTTCTTCGTTGAGTTCACGAAGGAGCTTCATGTTTTCTAAACTGAGAACGTCACGCTTCTGTTGAGTCTGGGCTTGTTTCTGGCGGAGTTCAGAGACGCGTTCTCCCAATACAATAAACGTTATATGAGATCTGTTTGGAGATGAAAAACCTTACTTCAGATTTCTCCTTCATCCCTTCCTGCTCGGCCTTTTCCCACATTTTATACTGCTTCTGGATCTCACGCTTCAAACTGCCGGTTTCGTCCTTCAATTAATTGATTCGGGTTTCCTTATGCCTTAATTCTGTGACAGCGTCATTAAGCTTTTTCTCCGAATTGGCTTCCTGTTTGGACTTCTAGAGCAATGTAATCAGGAGGCCCAACCAGCGAGGAACTGTATACATGCCCGTCACGATTCAAGGCAGCAGCATTTCCAAAATCTGACAGTTTGATATGGCCAAAGCGGTTGATCGGAATTCCGGTTTAATGTCGCGATGGACATAGCCCATGCAATGGAGAAAATGAATGGCAAGAGTCAGCTTGGCCAGATAGAACCGAGCCAAGTCTTCGTTCAAAGGTTCATTGCGACTCATCAAACTAAGCAAATATCCTCCAGGAAAGTACTACATAAAGTAAAGGTATTTATTGTCCTGATTGAATTTTAAGCAATTGAATGATGCGGCTTATGCTGTTGCTTCGAAAGATTTACCTAAAGAGCGTATTGAAGGTTTGTTATCCATTCCGAACTCCGTTCATACAACGTTCGCAGATGTTTTTCTTTTCTTCCAATTTGGTGTGGGCATATTGATAGAGTTTGGGTTGGTAACTGCTCGGATGATTTTGGACATTACTTGGTTGGGATTGGCAATCTGGAAGTTAAAATAAGCATTCTGAATGCGTTGCGTGACAATTCTGATTCTGCAAAGAAGGGAATTCCCTTATAATTTGTCTTTGTGTTATTTAACACTGCAGTTAGGCTGCGTCCGTCAATTCCATTTATGTGGTTGAACAACAATAACAACTTAGAGGTGCTTCCACCTTTTGGCTTTTTCCGTCAATTCCTTTATTTGGCTGGAGTTATAGCTATTTCACGGGTACCAAGCCGATCATCAGACTCCTTTGTTAGTGGTGCTGTTTAGATGTTTTTTCATTTTTAACCGAAAAACTTTTTGAGTTCACATTTGGGATTTGAACCTAGGACCAGCTAGTTGAGAAGCCAATGCAGTACGCACTGCGCTAACAACTCCACTTCCTCCAATTGATAAACCATAAAAAGTCTGCAATGGGAAACCAAAACATCAGTGAAGTTGTTGGCAAAGTGCGTAGTGCATTGGCTTCTCAACTAAACTCCTAGAGATGAGTTGGAAATAGTTAGAAATAGTTAAATTATGACATATTAACATTGACCGCAAGGATGATAATTGTGGTTATGAATCATAACTATTGGTGCGCAAAAATGACAAATTTTTAGTTCTGAAAAAAAGAGAGATGCAAAATACAAAAATCATGCTCATTCGAAAGAGAGGCAGAATCAAAATGCAGACATCTTGTCAAGATCAAGATTATAGGAAATAATAGAAATCAAATTCAAGATTATGGTTAAGACGAATCTCCCTTTCTCACCTGAACGCTAAAAAAGCAACAAAAACTACAATAATTTGTCCGCTCATTTTTGTTTAATATTTTTTATTAAACTATATGTACTTTTACTTAAAAACGATCAATGCATTTATATGAAGAATTTGCCTCCGGAATTTCTTTATCTAATTGATAAATAAATGTGTTACCAAAAAATGGCGACTCTTCATCTGTCACTGAGCTATAAAAAATTATGGCAATTAAAAAAAGCAGGCATATAGTCTACATTTTCACTCTTTTGTATAACGACGTATATCTCACCCGCTTTACTTTTCTTGATTTTTACAGAGCAAGATGATGCAGATACATGTAAATCCACCAATAGTCAACTATTGTCCGCGCAAAAACTTCTGGGGAATATTTATCTTGTTCTTGTTTTTGAGCTGTCAAACCAAGCAGGGCAGGAAAATTAAAAAATTCAATTCTGGGTACATAATACTAGTCTAGTCTATATACACAGCACAGCACAAGTTGATTGAGGTCCTCTTCCACTTGAATGCCCCACCTGAGTCGCGGTCTTCCTCTCCTCCTACGTCCCTCGGGAATAGTGTCGAAGGCTTTCCGGGCCGGAGCATTGGTGTCCATTCGGTCTAAATGACCGAGCCATCTGAGTCTCTGGACCTTGACCCTTCTGGCTAGGTCCATGTCGTTGTACAACCCGTAAAGTTCGCTGTTGCATCTTCTTCGCCATTACCCTTCAATGCACACGGGGCCAAAGATGACCCGAAGAACTTTCCTCTCGAAACAGCCTAAGGCACTTTCATCCGATTTTGTCAGGGTCCATGCTTCTGCACCATACAGCAGGACTGGGATGATGAATGGGTTGTACAGTTTTACCTTAGTTGCTGGAGAGAGGGCTTTTCCATTCAATTGCTTTCTTAGCCCAAAGTCACAGCGATTAGCAATAGTTATTCTTCGTCTGATCTCGGCGCTGGTGTTATTGCCCGTGTTTATAGCGGAGCCTAGGTAGACAAACTCCTATACTAACTCCAAGTTATATGCGTCTTTTGTGACGTTCTGCACGAGCCGTCGGTGTTGGGTGTCATTCTTCGAAGACAGCATATACTTGCAGCATTTCCTTATTTTGGCCGTTGTCGGGATATTCGTAGCACTACCTTGGCTACGACGAGATAGTGGTCCGAGTCGATGTTAGCTCTTCGGAAAGTTCGAACATCTAAAATGCTGGACAAGTGCCTTCCGTCGATCGCAATGTGATCAATCTGGTTGACGGTTGATTGATCAGGAGATCTCCATGTACCTTTATGGATGTTGAGATGAGGGAACCAGGTGCTTGCTACCACAACGTTTTGTCAAGGAGTTCGTAGAACTCGTCTTTGGTGTCGTCCTCTTTCTCTTCTGGGGGGCATGCGCACATATTAGGCTAATATTTCCGAATTTAGCCTTGATTCGGATTGTCGTGATGCGTTCGCTCACGTATTTGAAGCTCACTTTTTGCCTGAGTCTGCTTCCCACGACGAATCCGCATCCAAAGAGTCGCTGTGGTTCCTCTCGGTAACAATCACCATAGTAGATGTCGCAGTTTCTCATCCTCCTTTTGCAAAGTCCATCCCATCGCATTATCCCACGTGCATATCCGAAAATCGTTGTCCTTTGTACATTTGCTTGGGTCGTCATCAGTGTATCCGTCCGTTTCCGAGGCCTGTTGTTGCTTCGCAACTAAGATTTTTTCTACGTGGTCGGGAAGTCACCCCGACGCACAACCCCCAACCTGGAGTACCAGGCACTTGATGTGACTCCAAGTGCAAGAGCCGGAAAAACCGCTCCTTTTTGCGGCCTGGGGTTCAAATAAGTTCAAATAAAGCTCGTAAAGGTGTTCACTAAGTAGTTCGGCCTAACTGGAACTTGAGACGCCACCGTTGATTCAAGAAGAAATTCATTCGCTGCCGTCCCTCGAGATCGG
>CAKKXW010000005.1:56638398-56656217 GCA_920937365.1 Sphaerophoria rueppellii
ATTGGCTTTAAAATCTTACCATATCAAGATCATTCTTGAATTTTTGAAATAAATTTAGAGCAACAAAAATTGTTATGATCAAAAGAAAAGAAAAATGTAACCTCAAAAGATTTGTTTTTTTTTTCTTGTTTGACAGATCAACCAAACCTAACTAAAAAGCGTTTTTGGATGATTTCAACTATTTCTAACTATTTCAACTATGACACATCAACCATTTTCTTTTTGACATAAAACTATAGTCAACTATCGTCAGCGCAAAAACGCACTTCAGGTAACTAACTACCTTTTTAGAACAATGCAGTTTTAAGTAATACTTCGAACTTCGGTCTTCAGAATACTTTATTATAGGTCTGTTTGGGAAATTTTTGTAGCAGTTTGTTTGAAATCTGTCAAATAAGGTGAAGAGAGTAAAATTCTCTCAGAAAGAGAGAAACTTGCAACAAAGTAAACAAACGCGTTGATGTAATTCGTTGCAGTTTATTTTCATTTTGGCAAAATGGTTGACAAATTAAATTATTTGGTGTTAAGATTCGATTCGGATTAAATTATATTAAAAGTTGACATTTTCTTAACTTAAAAAAAAAAAAAAATTACTTTTGACCACGAGCAAATTCAAAAAATAAATATGTCATCTGTCAATTACCCGTTCTTCGAAGATCAATGACATTCAAAAACAACTTGCAACAAGAATTTTCAGTTGCAAGAAGTTGCAAAATTTTCTTTGTAGGGGAAATATTTTGCTCCCTCGATTTCCCCTTTCTCTACAACTAATTCGAATAAACAAACAGGAAAATGTAAAAACGTTTTACTTCGTTGTACTTCGTTGCAAAAAGTTGGAGTTACCAAACAGACCTTATGAGTGGTCCCGCACGGACATGGCCGGTTGTAATATTATTACTTACTAGAGATTCGAAAAGAATCAAAAAACGGTATACCAGTGCGCCTCAAGGTATCGATTTATTTGTTTGTGTCAAATAACGCAAAATGCCCACCGCCACCATCATTAGTTTTTCACCGCATACCAGGCTTTATGTCGTTTTCCATTGACGAATCTCAGAATGAGATTTGTGAATCTGACAGCTGAAAGGGGGGGGTGAAGAGAGGAAATAGTGGAAAAATCTCAGATTTCATGTTCTATTTGCGTCTTGAGATTCAAGAAAATGACAAAAAAATGAATCTGAGAATCAGAAATCTGAATCTGGATTTTTAACAAGATTCACACCTATTTGCACACAGACTTTCACACACACTTTCAAAAACAGACATGTGCGAAACGACAAACGTGAATTTTTTATTTTTTTTATTTTTGAACTTACGCATTTTAAACAATATTAAATAACAAATGTTATCGTTTTTATTGTCAGAAAATGATATTTTGTTTACGTCTACTAACACTGCTTTTATCGATTAAATTTGACATTTCACGCACACAATTACAAAAAAGATTCGAGATTTCATATTTTATTTTCTATTTGCAGTGGAGAATCTGAGATTTTTACACACAAATCTCAAAAGTCAATAGAAAACGACATTAATATACTGTGTGTAATGGTAATGAAGGGATGAAATGAAAAACAGGCATTTGTTATTTCACTGCTTATTTTTTATTTATTAAAAAGAATGTGAAGCAGGGAGCTCAGTTTAACAAAAACAAATGGTTCAATTAATGTAATTTAAAATTGTTTGAAGAAAGATTTAATATTAGATAAGTACAAAAGAATAGAAGGTGATTGCATTGAGGGTAAACAATGATGTGTATAAGTGGTTTTTGTTTATACAAAATTTGATTGTAGTTATTGAGAATCAGATCCACAACAAGATAAACAAATTGCGCTACCTCTGTATAAGAATAGGGGTTGAATTTGGTGAAAAGATGAAAATGGTACCTCGTAGGTATGCCACATTTTTGCTTTGTAAACTCGAAATTCCGAGAAAAAAAAACCAATACCACGAAAACTGCCATCTAAGTTATTCATGAAACTTGAATAAATTTGAAGTAGCTTCGGTATAGGAAAAGAGAAAAAAGTCCTGATGATTACAACTAAGAGAAAACTTTTATTGCTTGTGTGATATTTAGGGCTATTTTTTACATTTTTTTCAAGAAGCCATCAACGTCTATGAGAGCACGGAGGGCTAGAGCTTCGAAGCAGCATAAGGTCAGTTGCAGATGGATCAGGATTCACGATCGCAAAAATTAGCTTAACCGTTGCAGAAGTGCATGTCCGCTAAATCTTCTCGAAAGTATGAACTTGAATGGAGTGAATGGAAGTGTTCTGATGTGGCTAGTGTGTTACACAAAGCGAAAAACTGACAAGAAAGTAATTTCGTCGTGATTGTAAGGTTTTCGATCCATTGCATTGGTCAAGCCTAAAATCTTAACCGAAACAATACTTAATACATTTGATAGATTCCATTTGCTTGACAAACTAGAGTAGTGAAAATAAACAAAGGAAAAAAGAGAAATCAATTGTATCGCCTTTGAGTGATGGTTGCTGGCTTTGTTGGAGTGCTCAGCTTTGTCTTTTAATTGTTAAGCATTCAAACTCAAAGTCTAAGGCGAGATTGCGTAAGAGTATGTCTCAAGACAAACAAATTAAATGCCTTTTGCTAGCTCCCAATTTTGTTTGAATGTTTTGATGAAAACTGTTTTTTTCTTTTAAATTTAACTTCAACGTCAAAACCATAGAGAATATATAATACCTAGAGTCGCGACCTTTTCCTCCCTTGCCGAAAACAATAAACACCCTCAAAATTTTTCTGAGGTGAACTCTCACAATCCTCTGTTTTTTTCGTGTCCGTGAATCTGTGTAAGAGGTGACAAAAGAGTGTGTACTCAGCCGTAGGTAAAATTTGTTTCCTGTTGCCCAAAGCAGTGTTACCACTTGGCCTCTATAGAGTCAAAATGGACTCGTTTTTTCTTCCTTGACTCCGGGACTCGTTTTTATCACGTTTGACTGGTTTTTTTGCAGACACAAATAGGTACAAATACTAAGAATTTTATATTTTGAAAAAAATAATCAAAAAATAATCACATGGTAAAATCGTCTATTTCTTGTCCTAAACGCTTGTATTTCGAACATTAAAATCACACAATGAATTTTTCGTATGTTCAAAATTAAAAGATTTCTGAAAGAATTAAATTTTTTTTAGCGTGGACTCGTTTTTTTTTTTTGTAAATGACTCGTTTTTCAAGCTTCTGAGACCCGAACAAATTTTCCCTCCGGTAACACTGGCCCAAAGTGACAGACTTCCACCACAGCACTACGAGACTAAATGCATGACTGTATGCGTACTATTTCGATTTTCTCTTGTGTTTTTTTAAAAGATTAATTAAGATTTTTGATACAAATATTGGTAAATTATAGTGCAATTATATGTTAAAACTGCAAAGAAACAATATAACGTATTTATTTTTCATATTACATGCATTTTTTTGTATGTTTAAGTTTTTTTTTGAAAATTTTGAGCTCAACGGAATCTTATTTTCGAAATCTGAGCCTATGAAACCCACCTCGACTCAAACCTGCGACTTGTATCTAACTCAGTGCGAATGTATTGGTGCAGCATTGAAAAACTAACACATTCTCACTGGGTTAGTACAAAACGACCAAATTGCAGCTTGTAGGCAAAAAGAGAGCGAACAACCGAAGTCGTGACTCTAGGTATTATATATTCTCTATTGTCAAAACTTCGCAATATCTGAAAAATCCAAAGCTTTGACATAGCCGAAAAACTGAAATGTAAAATTTTTAAAAAAGTATGAGCACGGAACCGAGTATATCTTTTAAAACATGCAAATTCAACCAATTAGGGCCTGAAAAAATTAATAAGTATATTACTTTTTTTTTTGTTTCAACAGAGAAGGATATTTATTTTAACAATTTTTTTTGGAGGAAACCTTTTTTCGGGGTGATATTTTTTGCTTAAAATTCTTTGAGTTATTATAGGTCGAAGGAAATTTTTGTTTTTTCTATTACTAAAATATACAATACAAAATATCACCTTTTGCAACAAGTTTTGTAACGAAGCGTTACAATAATAACAAAACAACAAAATTCATGTTCGGACTCACCACAAAACCCGAAAAGGTATAAAAAGAGCAGGCGTGACATGGGAGAGTAACGTACGGGGATCCGCCCCTGAGAAAAAAAGAGAGAAGAACAAAACAAAGAAAACACCGAACATAATGAAAAACAGTAACACGTAAACACCGAACACAAGAAAGAAAACAAAAATCAACAACCGAAGCAACAACATAAAATTATCAAAACGACATGCGACAGACGACAACACATGATAATGACTTGGGTGTGATACGATTCACACCCAACGTTGAACGAAAAATGTTAAAGGGAAGTGCTGTCGTTCTTACTCCGCTTCGATAGAGTGAACGTTAGAGGAAGTTTGCTAACCAGCATCCTATTTTCAAATTATTGTCTGCAGGCACTATTTATTTGGAGCTGCCCACTTATATTATACTGACCGGGGCTTCTCTCCGATCCGATATTTTGCGGAACGTAAATGTTGATCGACCGTTTATCTAACTTAGTTTATTCTTTGATCCACTCCGTTTATTAGTGGAGTTTTTCTGTAAAGATCCGACGAAGAATTACCCTTGAGAACCGCTGCTACTTCGGTTTGGCCAAACAACTTCATTCAAAACTCCTTGTTGGAGCATCAAAACTCATCATCATTATTGACTTAAATATTATTTAATTAAGAAATGGAATTGTAATTAATATAAGCTAATCTATGTATATCTAATAGAAATCAAATATTTGAATTTAAATCTGGCGCTAAAGTTATACCAGTTGCCATCTTTTTATATTATGAATTCGCGTTAGTACTAAAAGTAAAATTTCTCTCTCGAAACTGAGAAAAAGTTGTATAAAACCTAGCTACACAGCCAATAAACTTGTACTTGTATGTTTAAAGCCCTCAGGGGATAAATCGTTCGTTTGTTCTTGTTTCCTTAACTTTGCTTAGTTTAGAATCTACTTGTCGGTGTCTTTAAGTCGAAAGAACACCAAGAAAAACGAGTAGTCATTCGGTTCGTTTTCGCTTCCTCTTAATCGTAGAGCATCAACCAGGATCTATCTATTCTTAATTAGCGAGGGAACTTTATATAGAGATCCCAGGTTGACGGTCAAGTTTGTGATCGTTCATTTTTTGGCGCCCAAAGTGTTTGAAAGTATAGTGAAAATCCCACTTAAAACTATTAAAAACTTATAAAAACTTATAAAAACTATTAAAAACTATTAAAAAACATTAAAAACTACATACAATATACACATTGTGCATATAATCGTGTTTCGGTGTCGCGTCTCGGTAGTGCATAATAGGTGGAGTACAAAAGTCTTCAAAAGGAAGAAGGAGTGGACGAAACAAAATCGTATCCAATCATCATAGAAGCAAATTGGAAGAAAATAAGGGAAAGTATATCGCCCTCAAGGTATGTGTGGTCTATGTTTAACTCTAATGTGCGTTGCAGTTGCAGTCGATAATAAAAAGTAAAATAAAGACTAAAACCTAAACTTAAAATTTAATTAACAACGCACCTTTGAAATAAAACAGACCTTAAATTTCTATTGAACTTATATTTATAATTTAAATATACATTTAACAAAATAAGCAACATATTGCGTTTCGAATTGTATAAAACAACAAATTTAAAATATCAAACTTAAACGTAAATAGTTGACCCATATCGATAGTCGCATGTATGATCGCAGTGCTTGCGCTGGAACAAATTCAATCGAATCCACAAAAGAGAAAACTTACATTCCACACTGTGTCCAACACATACACACACACACACACTCGAGCACGTAAAGCTCGATTTCGATCTACAAAAAGTATCACATTCGCCACTCTTGTAATCAACCATCCACTGCACTTTTTCGCTTTCTTCCATTCTCGCTCGTTCGGTTTTTCGTCTTCGGCAATCAACAGCAGAAGCTTTCGAAAAATTCAATTCAATTCAACTTAATCTCAGTGCAACGACCTTCATTTCGCCCACACAAAATTTGGTTAAAGCTCATAGGACCTTTGATATTTGCATAGTCGTCGTCGTCGCGGGAGAACTTGCTTCATAATCATTGCACTGAAGAAAACACATAGGATTGTCGTCGCTGTTCGCTGCAAGTCAATTTAAACAAGAATCGGTACACATCGCTCTTTAGATATTTGTTTGAACAAAACTTCTGTTGTACCACTGTTATAAGCAATCAACTCTGTTTAAAGATTACTTAATTTGAAACAGGGCTACCAAATGCTCTCGAAATTTTAATAAGAAAAAAAAAAGTTTTTAAGTAAAACAATTTGCAATTTTTGATCTCGATCGTTGCTAGTGGCAATTTTGGTTGGAATTAATTATACACATATATTTGTTTATTAAATATGGCAACCGAACCAACTCGTGATGAATTAAGGCAACAGCGTGCTTCTACCAAGGGAAGCATTACTAGAATAAAAAATATAGTAGAGTCAACTGCTTACGTATTATCTAGGCCTTTGTTTGAACTGTCTGGGAAAGGGTCACAACTTATCGAAATGTCCTTCGCTATACAGATGTAAGGTTTGCAAACAGCCACATCATAGCCTCTTGCATAGACCCCAATCAATAGACAACGCTCCGAATGAAGTTTCACAAAGTACATCCAATCAAAACACCTCAGCTGCAGCACACTCAGCATTGGAGAAAGATCGTAATCCTCCATGTCAAGTCATCTTAGCAATTGCCTTAGTGCTCGTGAAGGATTCATCAGGAGGCTTCCAGTTGGGTAGGGTTCTTCTTGACTCCGGTTCCCAAGTTAATTTTGTCAATGAGAAATTCGCAAACTCGCTTTGTCTCAAAAAGCAGAAAAGGAGCGTTGATATCGTAGGAATAGGAGATACAGAGACACAAACAAAATATCTCACTCAATCCACAATTAGATCAAGTTACACTGATTTTGAGGTTACCTTGCAATTCTTAATCACACCAACGATCACTGGGTATCAACCAGAAGCAGCAGTTAATGTCAGTAACTGGAATGTACCTACGAATTTGGAGTTAGCCGATGAGAGTTTTCATCAACCATCTCAAATAGATATGCTACTGGGTGCGGAAGCGTTCTTCGACTTTCTAGAACCAGATCGGGTCAGATTAGGTGAAGGACTTCCGCTATTACAAAAAACTGCTTTGGGCTGGATTTTTTCCGGCAGGTATAAGACACAACTAACAAAAACCAAAAATTCATGCCTTTTAAGTTCAGAAGAGGGCCGTCTTGATCTTTACCTTCAGAAATTTTGGGAATTGGAGGAGATTCAAGGCCAAAAGTCGAAATGGTCTGAAGAGCAAACCACATGTGAAAAACATTTCGAAGACACCATTGAGGTGTTACCCAGTGGCCGTTTATTGGTTCAACTGCCTCTCAAAAGGAGTCCGAGTTGTCTTGGTGCTTCCTACGACATTGCCTTCAGAAGATTTCTATCTCTAGAGAGAAAGTTATCGAAAAACGCATCTTTAGAATTGTAATATGTAGAATTTTTGAAGGAATATGAATCGTTAGGTCATATGTCACTCGTTCAAAATCCTAATCTAGACACTCCACATTATTATCTACCGCATCAATGCGTCTTACGGCCTGAAAGCGTATCAACGAAATTACGCGTAGTTTTTGATGCTTCTTGCTGCACATCATCACAAATATCTCTAAATGGAATACTCATGGTCGGTCCAACGAGACAAGACGAGCTTTTAGTAATTCTGCTTCGATTTAGGTGTTATCGATACGCCTTAACTGCTGACATTGTTAAGATGTATAGACAGATTTTTTTACACCCGTCACAAAGGAGATTGCAGTTCATCTTATGGAGAGAAAATGCACACACTCCTATACAAACTTATCAGCTTAACACCATTACATACGGAACTTCTTCTGCGCCATTCTTAGCAATTCGCTGCCTTCATTATTTAGCTGATAAAAACCAAGAGCAATTTAGTCTCGGTTCTTCGGTTTTAAAGTCGGACTTCTACGTTGACGATTTGTTGACTGGAGCTGATGACCTACAGACTCTGAATCAAAAACGCAATGAAGTCGTTTCCATTTTGAAGTCAGCAGGGTTAGAGCTGTCAAAATGGCACAGCAATCATCCTCCTTTCATATCAGAAAATAAGCAAAAGGATATATGGGTAACAGATTCCAATCTTACTAGTACACTAGGCATTACTTGGAACCCTCTCGATGACGTATTTATTTTTTCGTATAAGCCAGCACGGACGTATACCAAATATACAAAGAGATCAATTCTCTCTCTCTCGTCGTCCCTTTTCGATCCGATGGGTTTAGTCAGCCCTATCATCATTCGAGCGAAGATGATCTTACAGCAACTTTGGATAGATAAGGTGGACTGGGACGCATCCATTCCTCAAACAGTCGACTCCGAATGGAGTGAATTCATGAATGACCTTAATTCACTTCAAAATCTTTCTGTTCCTCGGTGTGTTTTCTTGGAAATGAAACAAAGCTTTCAAGTTCATGGCTTTGCAGACGCATCTATGAAAGCCTATGGATGCTGTATTTATCTTAGAAGTATAACTTCTTTGGGCTCAATAGAATCACGAATTTTAGTCGCCAAATCACGGGTAGCACCCGCTACAAGGAAGCAGCTACCGCGTTTAGAGCTCTGCGCTGCGCATTTGTTATCAAAACTATGGATTAAGGTTCAAAAGGTGCTAGAAACGATGTACACAGACGTTTTCTTTTGGACTGATTCTGCAATTGTGCTACATTGGATATCCACGCATTCGTCGAAATTGAATACTTTTGTTTGGGAATAGAGTTGCTGAAATCCAGAAAATACAAAGCAAGTCGTTTGGAAGCATGTCCCAACACACCAAAACCCTGCAGATGTAGTCTCTAGAGGATGCAGCGTGGAAGAGTTGAAAGATTCGTTATGGTTTAGGGGCCCAAGATTTTTGGTTGAAATGGAGGAAAAATGGCCCTCTACAAGGGAATGTTTTCTTCGTCCAGAGGATCTTTCGTTGGAAAAACGGAAGACTATTTTACATTGTCAACAATCCGACAAGAACCACTATCTTCAAATTATAGAAAATTCGAGTTCATACACAAAAATAATTAGAATTTTTGCATACGTTGTAAGGTTTATCAATTTGCGAATATGGAGAATCCCATTTCCAGGTCCATACTTAACTGGTGACGAGCTAGAATTTGCTCTGCACGTTATAGTGAACGTGATCCAAACAACGTATTTTGGAAAGGAAATCGATGCCATAAAATCAGGCACACCACTCAAGGGATCTATCAAATCCTTATGTCCGTTCATCGAAGACAGGCAAGGACTGCTTTTGTTGAAAGTAGGTGGACGATTGAAGCACGCAGACATGCCAGAAGGAAGTAAACATCCATTGTTATTGCCAAAGAATTGCGCCTTTAGCAAAACTCTCGTTGAATACATTCATTACTCCAACTTTCATGCGGGTCCGAAGGCTCTTGTCGCTATAGTTAGACAAAGATTTTGGACGATCAATGCTCGAGATATAGCTAGACGCATTGTTAGGCACTGCCCACATTGTACGAGGTATAGGCCTAAGTTGTTCGAGCAGGTTATGGGGGATTTACCAGCAGAAAGGTTGACGCCGTCACGTCCATTTTTACGCTGTGGAGTGGACTTCTGCGGTCCAATTTACACGTACTACAAAATTCGAGGGAAAGTTCCCTACAAAACCTATGTTGCTGTTTTCGTTTGTTTCTCGTCGAAAGCAGTGCACCTCGAAGCTGTTTCGGATCTGTCATCCGATGCCTTTATAGGTGCGTTGAAAAGAATGATATGACGCCGAGGTCTTCCAAAGGACATCCACTGTGACAATGCAACAAATTTTGTTGGTGCTCAGTCTAAACTCAGGGAACTACGCGATATGTTGTTTAAAAAATCGAATCAAGAAAAAATCTTAAATTTTTGTTCTAATGCCACCATACATTTTCACTTTATACCCCCTAGGGCACCCCACTTTGGTGGAATTTGGGAGGCGGCTGTAAAAATAGCAAAGGGCCACCTTTATCGCAGCCTAGGAAGTGCAAAGCTATCCTTTGAGGAACTGTCGACAGCGCTGGTGGAGATCGAGTCCATTATGAACTCCAGGCCTATCGTTCCGATGTCCACCGACCCAAATGACTTCGAAGCCTTAACTCCAGCACACCTGCTCATTGGGACATCAGTAAAGGCAATTCCTGAACCACTTTTGGATGTCTCTCACATTAGCTATCTGCAAAGATGGCGGCGAATCAACGCAGTTAAATCGCATTTTTGGAAGCAGTGGTCATCTGAGTACATCCAAGAACTCCAAGGTCCAAGTCAAAACATCGCAATTGGTAGCCTGGTTCTCATCCATGAAGACAATCTGCCACCTCAAAAGTGGCTCATGGGAAGAGTCACAAACATCATCGAAGGTCCAGATGGTCGGGTCAGAGTAACCGACGTACAAACTGCTCGAGGAGAATTTAGACGAGCAATCCGCAAGCTGGCACCTATTCCGTCTTGAAAGACAGGTCTTTCAAAGGAGGCGGAATGTTGGAGCATCAAAACTCATCATCATTATTGACTTAAATATTATTAAATTAAGAAATGGAATTGTAATTAATATAAGCTAATCTATGTATATCTAATAGAAATCAAATATTTGAATTTAAATCTTGCGCTAAAGTTATACCAGCTGCCATCTTTTTATATTATGAATTCGCCTAAGTACTAAAAGTAAAATTTCTCTCGAAACTGAGAAAAAGTTGTATAAAACCTAGCTACACAGCCAATAAACTTGTACTTGTATGTTTAAAGCCCTCAGGGGATAAATCGTGCGTTTGTTCTTGTTTGCAGTAGTGTCCGTAGCTTAGTGGTTAGGTGCGTTGGCTGCTAAGCAGAACGTCGTGGGTTCGAATCCTACTCGGGCCCAAAGTTTTTTATTTCATCTTTCACGGACACTGCCTCTTGCGAAGAACTGACAAAACTTCCAAGAGTATCATCTGTCATGAAAAAGTGCTTCTCAGCTTTGCCGTTCGGAATCGGCGTTAAATTGTAGGTCCCCTCAATTTTTCACACGCACCTAGAGAATTGTTGATGAGAGTAAGCCACTTAGGCCTTGGCTCTTCAAGAGCTGTCGCGCCCCTCTATTTATTTTATTTGTTCTTGTTTGCTTAACTTTGCTAAGTTTAGAATCTACTTGTCGGTGTCTTTAAGTCGAAAGAACACCAAGAAAAACGAGTAGTCATTCGGTTCGTTTTCGCTTCCTCTTAATCGTAGAGCATCAACCAGGATCTATCTATTCTTAATTAGCGAGGGAACTTTATATAGAGATCCCAGGTTGACGGTCAAGTTTGTGATCGTTCACTCCTCACTCAAAAAGTGCTACTCTACGGCGATGAGTGCTGGATGTTAAGTAAGAAAAGAAAGGCAAAAATAAATAAAATAAAAGAAAGTTCTACCACAAACTGTAGAAGCAGTACCAATATTCTAATGTAGTCCAGAAAGCCATGAAAAGACGTCTACATTGGCTCGGCCACATCGAGCGAATGGACAACAACGCTCCAGATAAGAAAGTCATCTTTTCGCAACCCCCAGGTTCGAGAAAAACAGGAAGACCGAAACTGTGCACTGTATAAACACTAGCAATTGCGGATACCAGAGCGCTTGGTTTTGACGACCAAAAACGCATGTGTGGGACCGATCCCGATAAAAAACGTCTCTGTCTCAGGCTGAAATCGTATATGGATTGGAACCCGGATAGGTAAGAAAGTAAAAGTGGCGTTTATTCATTTCTCTAAGTTTACATAATGAAATAGGTTTGGTTAACAATACCAATTTTTTTTTTCGTTTTAGAGGAGAGTCTAGGTATTCATTTTCTGAATGGGAAGATCTTCCTTTTTTGTATCTACTGATGACCCTTTGAAACTTTTAGAAGTAGGGTCTTAAAATTCTTGAAACTATTGTAAATATGTATATATTTCCGCCTTGACGTGGCGGAGCGGCATACGGTAACTACTTTCGATCGCGAAACGTGTTTTCGCAGAATGGCCTCCAATGGTCGACAGGTCGAAGCGGAGTAGGTTGTTACTACTAATTACCCCACAACGACGGAGTGCTCCCAACAAGGCACTCCCATTGAGGAACGGCAGCGAATAAATTTCTTTTTTGAAATCAACGGAAGCGTCTCAGTTCCAGTCTTGGTGAACACCTTTACGGGCTACTTCGACTTATTTGAAGCCCAGGCCATAAAAGGTGCGGTCTTTCCGGCTCTTGCACTTGGAGTCACATCAAGTGCCATGTACTTCAGGTTGGGGGTTGTGCGTCGGGATGACTTCCCGACTACGTACAAAAGAATGTAGTTGCAAAGCAACAACAGGCGTCGGAAACGGACGGATACACTGATGACAACCCAAGCAAATGTATAAAGAACAACGAATGTTAGATGTTAATAGACCGCGTGCTGCCGAACAGTTAGCCGAGACCCTCAACTGCTACAAAGCAGATATTACCGCTATCTGGGAAATGCGATGGGATGGACCGGGAAAAAGGAGGATGAGAAACTGCGACATCTACTTAGGTAATTATTACCGAGAGCAACAACAGCGACTCTTTGGATGCGGATTCGTCGTGGGAAGCAGACTCAGGCAAAAAGTCTTGAGCTTCAAATGCGTGAGCGAACGCATCCCGACAATCCGAATCAAGGCTAAACTCGGCAATATTAGCCTAATATCTGCGCATGCCCCCACAGAAGAGAAAAAGGACGGCACCAAAGACGAGTTCTACGAGCTCCTTGACAAAACATACGAGCAATGTCCTAGCTATGACATTAAAATTGTCCTCGGCGATTTTAACGCAAAGCTGGGAAAAGAGAGGTGGAACATTCGGAAAGCACAGCCTGCACGACACCACTTCCGATAACGGATTCAGGCTGATCGATTTTGCTGTCGGCCGAAATGTTACCTCATCTCAACATCCATAAAGGTACATGGAGATCTCCTGATCAATCAACCGTCAACCAGATTGATCACATTGCGATCGACGGAAGGCACTTGTCCAGCATTTTAGATGTTCGAACTTTCCGAGCAGCTAACATCGACTCGGACCACTACCTCGTGGTAGCCAAGGTAGTGCTACGAATATCCCGACAACGGCCAAAACAAGGAAATGCTGCAGGAAAATTCGACGTCGCACGACTACAATCGCAAGAGATCGCCAGATCCTTCTCTGTTCGAGTGTCAAGTAACCTCCTGAGGAGTCCTATGCCGCCAACATTAAGTATCGAAGACCAGTGGCAACATTGCCAGAAAGCAGTTAGAGATGCCGCCTCTAAAGTGCTGGGTTTTACACAGCCACCAAAACGAAAGCCCTGGTTTGACGAAGAATGCAGGCAGGTGGAAGCAGCCAAGCAGGAGGCATTCAAAGCGGCGCTGCATAGAAGGACAAGAGCTGCTCGTGAGCTCTACGAGCGAAAGAGGAGAGAGGAACACCGGCTTCTCAGGAGAAAAAAGAGAGAGCCTGAGAAGCGTCAGATCGTGGATGTTGAGAGAGCCAACAGCAGGAATGAAGTTCGGAGGTTTTATTGAAAGGTTAAACAGCTGGCTCAAGGTCATCGAGCAAGAACCGATGCTTGCAGAGATAAACTCCAAATTGATGCCCACCACGATTTTAAGGGCCGCGTATGGCAGCATCTACAGAGACGAACTGTATAAAGCTATGTCTAGTTTTGGCATCCCTGCCAAGCTCGTTCGCTTGTGCAAAATGACGGTGGAGAACTCGCGCCTTTGAATTGAGACAGAAGCGGAAAAATGGGTTTAGCGGTAACTGAGGGAAAAACGAATTATATGCTGTCTTCGATCAAGGACACCTAACACCGACGCGACGGCTCGGACAGAACGTCACAATAGACGCATACAACTTCGAGGTAGCAGAGGAGCTTATCTACCTAGGATCCGCTATAAACACGGGCAATAACACCAGCGCCGAGATCAAACGAAGAATAACTCTTGCTAGTCGCTGTTTCTTTGGGTTAAGAAAGCAATTGAGTGGAAAAGCCCTCTCTCGAGCAACTAATGTAAGACTGTGCAACACACTCATCATCCCAGTCCTGCTGTTCGGTGCAGAAGCATGGACTTTGACAAAATCGGATGAAAGTGCCTTAGGCTGTTTCGAGTTTAAAGTTCATCTTTGGCCCCGTGTGCATTGAAAGGGAATGGCGAAGAATATATAACAGCGAACTTTACGGGTTGTTCAATGACATGGACCTAGCCAGAAGGGTCAAGGTGCAGAGACTCAGATGGCTCGGTCAGAAGACCGCGACTCAGGTGGCGCACTCAAGTGGAAGAGGACCTCAATCAACTTGGAGTGAAAAACTGGAGACAACCAGCTGGCGGAGAGTGTTGATTGAGGCCCAAGTCCACAACGGACTGTATTGCCACCTTAAGTAAGTAAGAGTAACCAATCCGAAGGAGATGTTTGGGAGGGTCTCGTCTAATGCATTAGAGGATGGCCCGACAAGCATTGAAGGAACTATCACCAAGAAAAGAAGGAAGAAAATGTTGTCAGCTCGAGCCCTTTGATACATTTGTCGATCTCCGTGGATCAATAAGAGCCACTCACACCAAACCATTTCCTGCTAGGAATAGCCATCAAAACCCAAACGCTTAGTTCAAGTGAGCCCATTGTGAAGCTGTGCACTCTTGGCAAAAACAATGGCCCGCCAACTACTAGATGGATTTCGAAGTATTTGTCAAAATTAACATGTGGGTCGGTCGATCCAAGTGGTGCCAAAATTCAAAGCCAATCAAACTAGGAGACTCAGTGTTCATTTTTGGCAGAGACATGAAAAGAAAACGGTGGTTCCATTCTTCAACTTATGTCATTTATTCTTTTGTCGCCAATCGAGAAGTACAAACTGCGTCGTCTTTAATATTTCGAGTCAAATATTCTAAA
Organism: Sphaerophoria rueppellii; assembly: GCA_920937365.1. Taxonomy (NCBI): domain Eukaryota; kingdom Metazoa; phylum Arthropoda; class Insecta; order Diptera; family Syrphidae; genus Sphaerophoria; species Sphaerophoria rueppellii. The sequence continues at coordinate 56,653,372 of CAKKXW010000005.1, forward strand.
TTTAAAGCAGATATTTATATATCTTAAAAATAACATTTCACTTACTTTGCTTTGCTAATGTGGATGGAAATTAAATCCACGTTTTGTCGCACTAATTTTCGAACTTCTCGATCGCCGCCTGACGAAGAGGGAAATTTTAACTTGTTTATCATTTCACATTTTCACAGATCGGGAATTGACCCCTAGAGCAATTAAAAGAAGGCTCTTTGAAGCAAACTCACACGGCAGGGTGGCAAAATTGCTGAAATAAACATTACATCTTACATCTTAGCTGTACTCAGCAAGAAGTAGAGGTAGAGAAATATTTTGAGTACAGGAAAAAATTAATTTGTTCGGTGATGGCAGGCAATCTGTTCGAAGACTATCCGTGAAAGATTACACACAGAAAACAGTAAAGACGAAGGTCATTGACATACTACTATAAGTAAAGTATGCCAAAAGACCAAGGTGGTTGTATTTTCTTCGTGTTGGTATATCGTTATCGTAGTATGGCATAGAACCAATTCATCTTATTGATAGCAAAAAGGATCAAGTAATGTAGGCACGTCGATGTAAAACAAAAGGCTGCGTCTTTAACTAACTGTCATAAGCTTTACACAAATGACATACCTTGATAACACATTTTGCGCTCGATAGCCAAAGTTAAATAATGGCCTTTTCCAAAATAGAAAAGGAGTGCTTACCCATCACTCCCTCAGGGAGTGAAATCGTCACTCCCTACTTTTTCTTGGAGTGAAGGAGTGATCAACAATACATGAAACTAAACGTCAAAACACTCCCTTTCCCAAAATGAATTCCAAAATTCGTTGACAGGGAGTACACTCCCAAAAGTAATTTTGGAAAAGGACATAAGTTAATCGTGATATAAAGGGAAGTCAGAAAAATGGTGAGTTTTAATGTTGAGATTCGGAATTACAGAATTTCTAAAAGCAGAATACCTAATGGATTCTTAGAATTTTGAAAAAAATATACAGAGTTATAGAAGAACAGAATAATGGAATACAGAATTAGATAGATAGATAGATTTATTTTTCTAAAAATAGTCAATAAAAAATTATTAATTGAATATCTTTTAAGCATGGCTAATTGCCGTCTGCCTGAATGACAACTTGATTTATATTTTATATTAATTAAATTTACATAAGTTACAATATAAATTTAAAAATTTTCGTTCATAATTCTGTTATTTTGCAAAATTTATGCAACAAGGGTACATTTACTTGGTTCATATATTTTATCGTCAGTTCTTCTGATAGAAAATCATTTCAAAAATTGATGCTCTAGTTTCTCTTAGAACCGGGCATCTACCGATAAAGTGGAAAACGTCTTCTCCTTCACCCATATTACATAACTTACACAGCACGGGCAAATCAACACGATGGGGAATGAAGTTGAGGTTAAGAAGTTCACCTCGTAATCTAAACACCATCGATATTTGGTCAGTAGTGTAGTCATCATGGAAGTAGTTATAGTTATTAAGATTGTGTTCTAGCTTGCTGTAAACCATTCGGTAGATAGATTCTTCTGCTTCAGTTATGCACTTCAGTCTAAATTGTTCATCCATAAAGGAAATAAGTTGGTACAAGGACGTCTTCCAACTTACATATCCACTCGGTTCAAGTACTATACTTGCTTCTTCCGCTAGCTCTGTCCAGTCTCTAAACCAACTAGATTTGCTATTTATAGCTTGAAGCGCTGCTTTTTTTGGCAGACGTTCATCATCCATTTCGAGGACATTACATATGTAGTCGACTTGCAATTAAAAAAGTTTTCGTAAATAGTGGAAAAATATCGGTTTCTAACATTAACTTGTAATTTGGTGCATTAGGTGGTACGTGAAATATCCTTTTAATATAAAAACGAAGAATTACAGAATTATGTTCACACAGAATTTTTTATTCTGATACAGAATTTTGGAATACAGAATAACTACCCGTTCCCGATCGAAATGAGTTTCAATACATAAATAAAATTATTTAAGTTGACTCAAATTCAATAGTGCTTTTAATTTTAACTGAGAGTCATCGATATTGTACATAATTTTAATAAATTACTGACATCTTGTTCTCCTGGTACATATTCTCAGTATTTTCATGTACACTTAACACGAGAAATAATTTTATTCTGTGTAATTCGTGTTAAAGATTTAACTTTACGTTCAGTACTATATTACATACATACTTACTTTATAATAAATTAATTATGTTCATATTCCTATGAATCAAATTTTCGTTTATACATTTTTCATTCCTAAAATATTTTTCACTGAATAAAGATTGTTTTGTTTGTTTGTTATTCAAACATAAAGATTTTATTTTGATTGTACCTGCGGTAAAGCTAAAGATAAAGAACTATAGTTTCTAACAGATTATTAGACTTAGGAGTGCAACAAAATAAAGTAAGGAAATTCAAGAATAGAAAATTTAAGGATTTTGAAAATGACCGAGAAAGGAAACTTAATAAGGCTTAATAACAACAACTACATTAACTGGAAGTTCAAAATGGAATTAGTTTTGCGGAAACAAAATTTATGGAAAACAGTAATTTTGGGCACCAAACCAGTTCCAGTACTCGAAGCTGGAATGATAAAAAATCAAAAGGATATTGATGCTTGGGAGATATTGGACGATGAAGCTAGAGGGACTATAGGTCTGTGCGTAGAAGATGATCAATTAGCCCACATCAGATCAAAAACCACAGCGAAATCAACATGGGATGCTCTAAAGACATACCATGAGCGAAATACTTTTACAAATAAAGTATTCTTAATGAGGCAAATTTGTTCATTACAATTAGAAGAAGGATGTGATGCAAGAATACATATCAACAAGATGCAAGACTATTTT
>CAKKXW010000005.1:56666742-56678416 GCA_920937365.1 Sphaerophoria rueppellii
GTCTTATTGATGGGCAAGGGCTAGCTTTACGTAAAGTTATGTATTTATTTTAATAAATTTAACTAAATTTAAGTTATCACGAAAATTAAAATTGACTCTCAGTAGCTACAACATGTATTAAAATTATTTAATGACTGTAGAACAAGAGGACCATGTATAAGAGATTCCTGGCTTATAAGTCAAGCGGAAAATTAACTTACTCACACTTCCTTCACTTACTGATTTCTTTGAAAGGAAATTAATCTGCCTCTTCATCCCTAATATCTTCAATTTTTATTTCCTCACTCCGAATTACACAGAATAAAATTATTTCTCGTGTTAAGTGTACATGAAAATACTGAGAATATGTACCAGGAGAACAAGATGTCAGTAATTTATTAAAATTATGTACAACATCGATGACTCTCAGTTAAAATTAAAAGCACTATTGAATTTAAATCAATTTAAATAATTTTATTTATGTATTGAAATGCATTTCGATCGGGAACGGGTAGTTATTCTGTATTCCAAAATTCAATATCAGAATAAAAAATTATGTGTGAAAATTCTTAGTTTTTATATTAAAATGATATTTCACCTACCACCTAATGCACCGAATTACATGTTAATGTTAGAAAACGATATTTTTCCACTATTTACGAAAACTTTTAAATTGCAAGTCGACTACATATGTAATGTCCTCGAAATGGATGATGAACGTCTGCCAAAAAAAGCAGCGCTTCAAGCTATAAATAGCAAATCTAGTTGGTTTAGAGACTGGACAGAGCTAGCGGAAGAAGCAAGTATAGTACTTGAACCGAGTGGATATGTAAGTTGGAAGACGTCCTTGTACCAACTTATTTCCTTTATGGATGAACAATTTAGACTGAAGTGCATAACTGAAGCAGAAGAATCTATCTACCGAATGGTTTACAACAAGCTAGAACACAATCTTAATAACTATAACTACTTCCATGATGACTACACTACTGACCAAATATCGACGGTGTTTAGATTACGAGGTGAACTTCTTAACCTCAACTTCATTCCCCATCGTGTTGATTTGCCCGTGCTGTGTGAGTTATGTAATATGGGTGAAGGAGAAGACGTTTTCCACTTTATCGGTAGATGCCCGGTTCTAAGAGAAACTAGAGCATCAATTTTTGAAATGATTTTCTATCAGAAGAACTGACGATAAAATATATGAACCAAGTAAATGTACCCTTGTTGTATAAATTTTGCAAAATAACAGAATTATGAACGAAAATTTTTAAATTTATATTGTAACTTATGTAAATTTAATTAATATAAAATATAAATCAAGTTGTCATTCAGGCAGACGGCAATTAGCCATGCTTAAAAGATATTTAATTAATAATTTTTATTGACTAATTTTTAGAAAAATAAATCTATCTATCTATCTAATTCTGTATTCCATTATTCTGTTCTTCTATAACTCTGTTTTTCAAAATTCTAAGAATCCATTAGGTATTCTGCTTTTAGAAATTCTGTAATTCCGAATCTCAACATTAAAACTCACCATTTTTCTGACTTCCCTTTATATCACGATTAACTTATTTTACTTTGGCTACCGAGCGCAAAATGTGTTATCAAGGTATGTCATTTGTGTAAAGCTTATGACAGTTAGTTGGGGAAAAATCCGTTACGTTACAATTATGAATTATACTTCAAAGTTCTACAAATAAAAACATCAACAATCTATACTCCAAAATTCTGTAAATGATAAAAGAAAAATGGTTTTTATAATAAAAAAAAAGTGCGTACTTTTTTTCACTGTCAAAACAATTTTCCCTTTATCATTAACAGAATTTTGGAATACAGAATTGTGTAGTAAAAAAATTTTGAATTTACAGATTTTTGGAATCCGAATTTTGGAATTTTTTTGACCTCATCCCATTTTGATCATATTAAAATAGTATTTATGTTTGCTTACAGAATATAATTGAGAGCTTTAAATACAGACAAGTGTATGTTAAAATATGAACATTCAAATATGAGTAAGTCCATAAAATATTTTAATACTTTATAGAACCATGTTCTCTGCAGCATAAGCAGCATTTTGTTTTATATCAACGTACCTACATTACTTGATCCTTTTTGCTATCAATACGATGAGTTGGTTCTATGCCATACTACGATAACGATATACCACCACGAGGAAAATACAACCACCTCTTGGTCATTGGCATACTTTACTTATCGTAGTATGTCAATGACCTTCGTGTTTACTGTTTTCTGTGTGTAATCTTCATTGAATAAGAAGTACAGGAAGCGGTGTTAGCTACATGTACAGTGTACAGTGTACGTGAGTGAAGCAACAAAAATGTCTGATGATGTCCCTATTTAGGGTATGTGCTGTCAATTTTTGGAGTATGTGCTGTCAAACTTTGACTGTGGTGTCAGTCGAGTTCAAGGGTGTATTACTTCTGTTGGTGATGGTAAGGCGCTGCGATTCGTTGCGTTCAGATGGTGTGTACAGTTGTTTTGAATAGTTCTTCCATCGTGTTTCCAAACGTTTTTATTTGTTGATTGTATTACAATGAACTAGAAAATACTTCTATATTTTCCCCATGTCAATATTTGAGTTCCTGTGTATTGTGAATTATATCTTCAAGAATTTGAATGCTCTAAAATACATACCTTGAAGATTTCCGAAAGCTGAATGCAAAAGAGAAAAGTAGATAGAAATTCTTAAATTGGATGGAATAAATTCTAAGTCCGTTGTTTGTTTAAAACACGTTCATGAAACTGGTTTTATACTTGATGGTGCAAAAAAAAAGGAAGTTATTTATTTCCGCAATGCCATATGTCTGGTCATGATATCAAATACTTATTCAAGTTGTTCATAGAATTTGCTTTTAAAAACGATCAAAATAGGCTTAGTAAACGTGATGAATTACGGATGAAAAATGAAGAAAATGTACTGGAAAATAAAAAATTAAACATTAAAAACCGTGCATGTGCACCTTTAGTGTTAAAACACCTTGCGTCCTAAAAAAAAGGATTGAGATTGAAAAAAAAAAGTTGAAGCAAAATCGATGAAATCTTGGTTCAATCAAATTTCACTTGGCGGCCTGAGATTAACCATTCAACTGCAGACCAGCCCTGTTGTAATGCGTTTGTGTTTGTGAAACTCACTCTACTTAGAAAAATGCTTCACTTCTTTTTCATAAGACCCCTTCCTGTACTTCTTATTCAATGGTAATCTTTCGCAGATTGCCTGCCATCACTTCCGAACAAATCAAAATGTTTATTTACCCTGCCGTGTGAGTTTGCTTCAACGAGCCTTCTTTGAATTGTCCTAGGGATCAATTCCCGATCTGAGAAACTGTGAAATGGTGAACAAGTAAGTTTTCCCTCTTTGTCAGGCGGCAATCGAGAAGTTCGAAAATTAGTGCAACAAAACGTGGATTTAATTACATCCACATTTCCACATTAGCAAAGAAAGTAAGAGACATTTTATTTCTAAGAAATATAAATATCTGCTACAAATTTACAATATTTTCAAAATATGAAAGACGCCGAAGTTTGCACTTCTCGATTGGTGACAAAAGAATAAATGAGATAAGTAGAAGGAAGGCAACACTGTTTGCTTTTCATGTCTCTGCCAAAAATGAACACTAGGTCTCCCAGTTTGATTGGCTCTAAATTTTGGCACCACTTGGATCGAGCGACCAACATGTACATTTTGGCAAATACTTCGAAATCCATCTCGTAGTTACTTTTACGGTAATTGCTTTACCGAAATAGCCAGTTGCATTCTTCCCCTCAAACAATTTGCCCGTAATACTAGCGCTTGTGGGAATGCCCATCAGTTTACCCTCGAGTCCAAGTTCGGACGTAGATACTCTCAAGTATAGGGAATCATTCTTTAGCCGTACTACGCGAATGTAGAACTCTCTTCAACACTCTATCTTTCAATGTTCAAGAATTTAAGACCAATGTATACCGACGCCTCCTTTCCAACCCCTTCAATTCTTCCTAATGCACTCACTGTGTCTCTGGCATAAAAAGGGTATAAAAATCCCTTGAGTGGGTGCAAATTATAAAAAAAAAAAAGTTGACGGGCCATTGTTTGCGAAGAGTCCACAGCTTCTGCTTCACAATGGGCTCACTTGAACTTAGCGTTTGGGCTATTCCTAGCAGGAAATGGTTTGGTGTGAGTGGCTCTTCTTGATCCACGGAGATTGGCAAATGTATCAAAGGGCTCGAGCTGAAAACATTTTTTTCCTTCTTTTCTTGGTGATACTCCCTACAATGCTTGTCGAGCTACCCTCTTATGCATTGGACCAGATTCTCCCAAACACCTACTTCGGATTGGTTACTCGAGCAGTTAAAAAACCCATTCAATGCTCCTGGTCAACAGCTTATCAAGAATACGGTCGTAGTAAAAAAGTTTGCTAAGATATCTAGCTTGTTAACGGGCTGATGAAAGTCTTTCCATTATCGCTACGTATTCTGACAGGCCAAAGGCACTCTTCTGCGATCAATAAAATCCCGGCTAGGACAAAAAGGCATTAATTATTAACAAACAACGAAGAGCAGCGCTCCCGACCGACGATCGACCGCGACGCGGTTCTATGTGAGGTACCATTTCTGAGCAATACAAACAAATTTTGTTTTACATAAAAGACACGAATGTTTAAAAAAAAATAAAACTCGAGGAAGTTAAAAAAAAAAATCGTAGGAGCCGTTTTGGAGAAAACTGAAAGTTTTGGTTTTTGGCCAAAAAAATCGTATGGTGGCTACCCTAAATTTTGATCTTAAAACTAAAATAAAAACGGGATATGAGTTTTGGCTCAAACCGCTATTTTTCAAATTTGAATTCAATCGGACCAGTAGTTAGGGCTGTAGATTCCTGTAAACTTCCAGACAGGCAGACAGACGGACTCGCCGGACCCACTTTTTTCGACTTCTCTATCATCGTAATGTCATATCTCATCCTCATCTCACATTTTTTATTTTTTTACGAATTTAATACTTGCCATATATATTCTCTATGTCGCAAGTAAAAAGGAAGATCTTCCCATTCAGAAAATGAATACATAGACTCTCCCCTAAAACGAAAAAAATCGTTATGTAAACACAGTGACATGTTTTGCTGTTGTTGGGTAATAAGAGTTGAAAGAACTTAGAGAAATGAATAAGCTCCATTTTGACTTACTAACTTATCAGGGTTTCCACTGACAAGATCTGAAACGAATTCAGGTGTGGTCTTCACTCAAGCAATTAATTTAGTCCCTGATACATTTTTTTCTCTCCATAATGGAACTAACTCATCCTACCAGCAAAGGAACGAACACCTTAGGGTCATCGATCACAACAAACTCATGCTCAAACCCTACACCATTCACGGTTTATTTTACGAAGACATTCGCAGAACTTAAAACATCAAATTTTCCCCCTGAAATGACATTCGAATTTCTATTATATTCCCGAATTTCCATTCATTGGAATTCCAGAAGAAGCAGGGCTAGCGATCAATTGTCATAGGAATGTTTTCCAGTCCCGCGTGCCGGGGCTACACAAAAAAAAATCCACCCTTTGTTACTAATCACACTGTCAAATATTTTATAACAAGCGCTTTTTGATCCAAGGCAATGTAATGCGATCAAGTGGGGAAGGTTAACCAAAAACACTTCAGCTTTTGTCGTTTAATTTATAAGTCTATTATCTAATTTCTATTTGCAATAAACCGTCATTGTAGATTTCATCATTGCGAGAAATGCAATGTCGCATGAAAGGAAAATCAAATAAAAGCCGAAAGCTGGGTTGTTTTTTGTGCAAAGTGTTCACAGCTTTCCCATTTTTGTTTGTTCCTAGGACCCAGAAATGATATATGTTTTTGGGAATACTTACTTACTTATCCGGCTCACAATCCATGAAGGATCTCAGCCGGAGATACTGCAGCCTTCTATCGTGAACGGTCCCGCGTTTGCAATCTCCAGTCGCCGAAACTAGGCGCTCTGGCATCCGCAGTCACTTCGTCCTTATACCGTAGGTTCGGTCTTTCTTGTCGTCTTGAACCTGGGGGCTGGGATGAGAAGACTTTCTTGGCTGGTGCGTTGTCGTCCATTCGCTCAATGTGGCTCAGCCAATGTAGTCGTCTTTTCTGGGCCTTCTGGACTACATCCACATCTTGGTAAAGTTCGTACAGTTCTCGGTTGAACCTTCTTCTCCATTCGCCATCGTCGCAAACGTGACCGGAAATCCGTCGACGAATTTTTCTTTCGAAAGTGCCCAGGCTCTTTGTCTTTCGAGTGAGGAGTTTTGAACCCAGTTGTTTTGCCAAACCGGGAGCAGCAGCGGTTCGCTTGGGTAATTCTTCTTCGGATCTCCACTAAAGTGTCGTTTGTGGGATTGGTGTTTGTTAAAAGTTAGTTGAACTCCTTAACTACCTCAAAAAATCCGCTAACAACAGTGACGTCCTAGGCGATAGACATTTGTTGCTTTATTTGTTGATGGCATGTTCTTTGTTTTGTCCTCATTGACTTCAAGAAAAACGACTTTAACCTGTTCTTCAATCACTCTGAAGGCCTCAAGTACAGCTCTCTTGGATCGACCGATGATGTCTATGTCGTCCGCATTGAGAATGAGCTCACACCTGTCTTGCGCACTATCTACGCACCTCCTTGTCTAAACCCTGCGCATGTTTGAAACAACTCGGATGAGCTGTTACCCATTTGTACACTGTACTGCGTATTGTTAATCGTCATGTGGAACAGCTGGATCGGTACAGTTCGTTCGGTATCCAGTTACGGACTTGCTTTTATATATATAACATTAATAAATAATGCATAACTTTTGCCATATAACACGTTATTTATAAACTTAAATCTACATTTTCTTCGACATCAGAATTATTAACTGCACTTACATTGTGTGTTTGTGAATTATATGAACTATTGCTAGGTCTACTCTATGAAAAATGTTTTAAATAACTGTTATTACTGTTTTTTATATAGCAATTTGTATGTATGTGTCCCCATTTCTGTCAAAATTTATATTGCAATTTATCGAAATTTCTTAACATCGAACTTGTGGTACCCTGCACCAGCATGTTCATGGAACGGAACGGTCCTATCGCTATCCTCTTCGAACATCTGTCACCATCACCAACACGTTTTACATTCGCCGAATTTACAGCCCCTGCCGAACCGCTATTCATATTCCCCATCTCTACCTTTATAAGCTCCATATTCAAAGCTAAAGCGCATTCTTTTTTAAATGTGAGTTCATCGGCATCGATCAACTTGGATTACATTTGTTACATATTAAGGGCTATTTGCAATCGATCTTTCAATGCTTCGCTTACAATCTTCTGCAAAATGCTTGATAGAAACGATAAATCCAAGATACTTTCATCTTCCTATTAATTTCAACCGTTTAGCGGAAGTACTTTCCTGAGGCTAAAGATGTGCCTTCAATTTGTACACAAGCTCCTATACGTAAGTTCATCGGGCTTTCTTAGAGCTCCCACCGTTTTCGATATATTGCATAAATCATCTTCTCCGACACCAGTTAAGAATGAGACTTTATCATCATCTCCCGTTATTTTATTAAGTTTAAGCAAATGATTAAGCCGCTTAATATAAATATTAAAATAATCACGTACTTATATTTGATTCTTCCTATGAATCACGTTTAACCATAACTGTTTTAAACTTTCCATTTTCCTTGTCGCCAGTTTAATGTATCATCGGATGAGAATGAAACAAACGAGATTTGACTTAAGACTAATTTCATTTATTTACACCTAAACTAACTTACAGCTAAGGATCAAGGGGCACAGTAGTGCCCAGCCAAGTTCTCTAGCAACTTTGGCACTACACCCTTATTTACAGGAAACAAATCAGGGCATTTTCTACACCCCTCTAACTTCTATACCAAAGAAGCCAAAAGTTTCAAACTGACATTATTTGTTAAGCTAGTCAAGAAGAAGCACCTAAGTAAATTTCAGATATTTAGCATAAGTAGTTTCTAAGATACAATGTTCCAACATCACGAAAACAGTAACTGACTGTCTGATTCACTGTCTGATTCACTGTCACATGTGGTAAATACAATAGAAACAATCGAAAATTCGAAATTTTTCAGTGTGGTAGCCGCCTACTCTTACACTATTTATTAAAATTATATTTATTTAAATTATATGGAGCACTTTGGGATGCAGTTGCAGAATCAAGAAATTTGGCACAGTGATAGGTCAAGAAGTACATACAAAGTAAAAAATCGAAAATTTGAAAATTTTCCGTCAGGGGTAGTGGTAGCCGCCTACTTTAACATTATTAGTATAAATTTTATGGAGTACAGTAGAATCATGAAATTTGGCATACAAGTACAACGTGCAATAAAACAAATACAATATAAAATTTATGATTTTTAACTGAGGGGGCGTGGTACCCACCCATTTAAAAATAAATTTTATAAAATATATGAGGCACCTCTGATCATCGTAGAATATTGTAATTTGGCAAACTACTAATTCTGCCAGTCAATATAAAAAAATCTTTGCAAAAAGTAATGATATCACACCAAAACCATAAATTTTAAAAAAAGAGCCAAGTTCTCCCGTACAAAAATTCTGCCTAACAAATCAGCCACGAAAAGTAAAGAGATCTAAAAGAACGCCAAGTTCTAAGTTTTAAGTGGACTTACATCGAATCAACCATTAGTTTTCAAAGAAACTTGTAAAATAATGTAAATTAGTTAATTTGTTTTACTTGGCAGGTTTTCTCTTAGTAACCTACTATTTAAAAAGTTTGGAAAACTTGCTAAGTAAAAAAAAATAACTAATTTACATTAGCTTACAAGTTTCTTTGAAAACTAATAGTTGATTCGATGTAAAAAATTCGGAAAAAATTAGAATTAAATTCTATAAATACATCAAGTGAAGTTTTTATTTTTAAGGATACATAAGGAGTGATTTAATTTCAAAATTAATTCTATTGTTTATTATCTGGACATGAGGGAACACTCTTCAAACTTAAAGCCGTGGTAGAATGGAGATACGCCTAAAACCAGAAATTTTTCGATGTTTTACATGCGCTGTTAGTACAACTTTTCATATTTCATCTCTTCCAGCCAAAACCAAATTCCTACAGGTATGATATAACTAATCTTCGTTGCCTTTTCAGTCCTCTAATTTAATTTTAATTTTAATCGAAATACAAAAAATCAGCATTTTAGTAACACGGGTTTTGTCATTGAAAATGCCTTGAGATTAAAAACAAAAAAACAGAGGCGGTTATAAGATTGATTTCTTTGCTCTTCGATTTGTTACTCGGGAGACTTTTTTGCCAAGTTTCAGGCTATATCGGGTTCTATTTTCATAATCTCCACCATCTTCCTAAATTGCTCTTTTTGTTGTCCGTTTTCTTTAAACAAATATTTAAAAAAATACGATAAATTTAATTTAACGTTTTTCCACTTTCCAAATTTGTTTGTTCTTTGATTTGTTTTGGATTGTTTCTATTAATACAAATTCTTCCGATTAGTAACAAAACGAATTTAGTAATACGAAATGAGTTGAACAGAATGTCGGTCGTTCAAAGTCTGTTACGGACAACGGTTTTACTTTTTTTCGTCAAATTCTTTAACAGGGGTGAATATTAAAATATGAACATTTGTAACCAAAGGAACTCTAATTTTTATAAAAACTTATAAGGAAGATATTGAAAAAAATATGAAAAAAAAAGGTTGTATTTATTCTATTTTGTCCACAAACTGTGATGCTTGTTTTCTAAGGCTGAGGTATGCTCAGTCTGTCCAGGGTGTTTTCGACTAAACACCTAACGTCGAGTATAAAGATCCAAGCCAAATAACACAATCAACTTTCACTTTTCGTTTAAAAGCTGTTTATTTAATAATTAATTGTTTACATATCATATAGCTTATAATACCTATAATACCACAACGACTATGAGTTCTTCCTGGCATCTAAGCTCGGTGTCTGGATAGTCGCGGCTCCTCCTCAGTGAAGCAGATTATACGACTGTCAGTGTTACCACTGAATAAACGATGGCTTTCGCCCTGTCTTTGAAACGCACGGTCGGTGTGGGTCATAGAATAAACCGAGTCTAGTCCCAGACTCCTGTTCATAACGAAGGCTGTGAAATAAACGGTTGAGCGATTGCCCCTGTTCATTTACTTTAAAGAAAGGAAGAGTAAGCGAAATAAACGATCGCGTGGAAACTCCTGTCAGCGAGCAACAAAACTCAGGGGCCGAATTACGGCATCCGTTATCGAGTGAGTGAGTCTCATCAGTTATCGAACGAACGAGTAACCTCATTGGGATTATGACATTCGATAGGTCACGTATCGTTTAAGAATACAAAAATGTAGTAGTTTTATCGAGTCTCTATTTGTTTTGAAGGCATTTTGAAAGGTTTGACAAATAAAAAAACAAAACTTGAGAGGAAGAAATATAATTTTTTTTAAATGAAATAAACACAGTTTGGATTTTAACAGAGGACGAGATTGATGAAGCCATGAAGCTTAAAATCTTGACCAAAATAGATTATTGGCAATGAATTTCATAAAAAAATAACTTAAACAGTAAAATTTAAACTTTTTCTCAGAAAGTTTCTGCCAGTGAGGTGTTTGTGTGTCGAATGAAATTACGCTCGATAGCTGAGCAGAGAATTTAAATTATTGTACTAGAACCTCGATACATAGCTCGATATCGTGAGAGATAATGCCACAAACAACAGCGAACTTTACGGGTTGTACAACGACATGGACTTAGCCAGAAGGGTCAAGGTCCAGAGACTCAGATGGCTCGGTCATTTAGAGCGAATGGACACCAATGCTCCGGCCCGGAAAGCCTTCGACACTATTCCCGAGGGACGTAGGAGGAGAGGAAGACCGCGACTCAGGTGGCGCACTCAAGTGGAAGAGGACCTCAATCAACTCGGAGTGCAAAACTGGAGACGACTAGCTAAGGATCGAGCTAGCTGGCGGAGCCTGTTGATTGAGGCCCAAGTCCACAACGGACTGTAGCGCCACCTTAAGTAAGTAAGTAAGTAAGTAATGCCACAAACACACACAATTCAGTATCGTGTTATTCGACAACGGATGCGTTTATTCGTCCCCAGGTCATTATCATGTGTTGCCGTCTGTCGCAAGTCGCTTTGATAATATTTCGTTTTGCTGCTTCGGTTGTTGCTTTTTGTTTTCTTTTCTTGCGTTCGGTGTTTATGTATTTTGTTTTTCATTATTATGGTCGGTGTTTTTGCTTTGTTTTTCTCTTTTTTTTTCAGGGGCGGATCCCGTAAGTAACTCTCATATGGGACGCCTGCCCTTTTTATACCTTTTCGGTTTTTGTTGTGGGTTCGCACCTGAATTTTGTTGAACAAAATATATGGAGGTGAAATCATGGACCTGGAAATTTAGAAAGGAAACATGTTTCCGAGTACATATTCCCCAGTAAGTGAACGTGCTGACCTACACCTTCAAGTGGTGCCTCTGAGAGGTTCTTGTCAATTTATTGGCATGAACCTGCGGACGTAGGCAGCTTTAGTCTAATGGAATTGACGGATTGAAACAGGACGTATAATGAAGATTGATGCGATCCTTAACAGATAATATATCTAAGGATATATTAAATGAGGAAATACGATCAACGAATACCGAATGTGGATAGATGTTAATGAAATTAGACGCCCTGTTGGGT
>CAKKXW010000005.1:56681712-56693688 GCA_920937365.1 Sphaerophoria rueppellii
TGTGACGTCGTTAGCCCTACAGGCGTGCATAAGTTGCTTCATTTCGTAGTTACCGCGATTCATTCGCTGGGCATTTGGGAATAGCAATCGCAATTCCTTGACAAACATTTTTAGTCTAGCCGAGGGACTGTGCGATGTTGTGATCATGATTTTAGGATCTTCGCAACCAGCCCAGCGGTATTCGTCATCAATATTTGCTTCTGTTACTCCATTTGGATCTTTAATAAAAAAAAAATGTTTTTCGATTGGGAAGTCAAGGATTTTAATGTTGTCGTGTGTTGGACTTACCGTCTACATTGTATTTAAGTTTTTCTTGAAGTTGAATTGCTTGTTTTTGGAGATTGCCATGGATTTGTGTATTTTTTTGCAAGCTGTTTTCAAGAAGCTCTTTCTTCTCCTGCAGCTTTTGTTGTCGAACTTCGGCTGATTTTTTGTAGAGAAATTCGCGACGTAAACGGGCTTGTCGTCGAAGCATATTCTTCTCTTTTTTGTAACTATTTATTTAATTAATAAGTTAAGTTAAGTTAAGAAAACTGCAGGAAAAAAGGAACCACCAAGCTTAGCTATTAGCCAAAAACAATTAATGCACGTGTTGACGTTCAAACTTCAGAGAAATGTCAAAATTATCAAACATGTTGGATGTTGCAATGGGTATAATCAAAACGAGACAGTAGCGGTGATGTTTTGTGGTTTTTTAAGATATATGTATTCTTCACACTTCAATTTGATGCTGCCGTTCAATTGATTCAATAGTGTTCAGACCAGAGCTTAAAAGGAATGCAATCATTTTTGTATTGCAGTAAAAAGATTAAAAATACTTACTTTTGAGTATTTTGACTTCATGTCAGGACTTAACTTTTAAGGAAAATTCGCAGTTAATTTTGAAGTCTTTTGCAGAAAAATCATTTAGAGCAGTTAAAAGCCTTGAAGCCAGATAAATGCATTACTTTTTTACTGCTTGAATTTTTTGAAATCTTTAAGAAGCCTTCTGATTGCACTCAATGTAATGCAGTCATTTGACTGCTTTTGTAGCCTTTTAACTGCTTGAAGTCTTTTAACTGCTTTGAAGTCTTTTAACTGCTTGAAGTATTTTAACGGCTTGAAGTCTTCTAACTGCTTTGAAGCCTTTTAACTGCTTGAAGTCTTTTAACTGCTTGCAGTCTTTTAGCTGCTACTACTTAATTTAAATGTGTAGTGCAGAAAGAATAGTAGAAAAGACTTCAAACAGTTAAAAAGACTTCAAGCAGTTAAATGACTTCAAGCAGTTAAAAGACTTCAAAGTAGTTAAAAGACTTCAAGAAGTTAAAAGACCTCAAAGCAGTTAAAAGACCTCAAGCAGTTAAAAGTGAACTACTCTAAATGATTTTTACCCAAAAGTATGGTAATAAGGAATGTAAATGCATTCCCATAATTTAGTTAAATGAATGGGAATTTGACGATGTAATACCAAAAGATTGCATTCTTTTAACCTCTGGTTCAGACACGAAGCAGAATTACAATTGTTGTGTTTTAACGGAGAATAGTTTGTCCCGTTTGTGAAAAAGGACGATTCGGGAGACGATATAACCACGAGCTTTATCAAATATGCCTCAAAGCGACGTGATGGCAAAAAGTTAAGCTTGATAGACTCCGGTGGGCTCGACCCCTGGCTCGTATGAGCGAGTATGAGTATGAGGAGCCGACCCGGGAAGTCCTTTGCGGTACTATTCATGTTAGGACACAGTGCGGTAGACCAAATTTGCGCTGGAAGGATTACGTAGACCAGCATAGGACTGGATGGCGTCGGCCATCGATCGAGAAAGAGGCCGGGATCGGATCCCGGTTGTAGCGCAGATGATTTAGATTTATTTATAACTATAGAATTGTGTCTTCTATCTGCCAACGTGAAAATTTTTCTTCCACGAAAAATGTTACGGATTTTTTACACTAGTTGATTTTGTTTAAGGACGTACGTAAATAAGGAACTTACCATGATAGTTTTTTTTAAGTTCAACAACAGTATATTTGTTAAAACTTAGATTATGCTCTGCGAATATATCAAATAATTCATTGACTTTTTCATCAGAGTTCCACGGTCGAACCTGGATGACATCACCTGGACTCCAAGTCAAACCGTTTGGAAATTTCAACTTCATCAGTCGGACGTCTTGGAAATGATCTTCTGAAGTGGTCCTGGTATTTTCCTTAGAAATAAAAATTTTACAATGAGAATATTTTACCGTTAAGAACAATAGAAGGAAAACATACAATTACTTCAAAAGTGAAAGGCTTTTCCCTCAGTGGCCATTTCAAATGATTTAAATTGTTAGTGTCGTAGACATTCCATTTGTAACAAAACTGCTTTGAGTGCTTTTCATTTATAAAAGGATAAATTGTTTGCAAGGTTGCCCACAGATTTTGTATCCACGGTAGCAAAGTAGCTGCCATTCCATGCTCATGTTGGTCATCACAGAGTCCTTGAAATCAACTTTTGTTTACCAACTTTTTAATACTAATATAAATGGCGCAAAATTATAGTCGGCTAGTGAACAATTTTTAGACAGTTTATGTCGTTTTCCATTGGTCTTTCTTTGACATTTCTTCTTCTACCTCCAATGGAACGGGTTATGGTGTATGTGTCATTCTTCGGACGATTCTGTTTTCAAAGCAGAAGAGTTCTGCTCTTCTCAGAAGCATTCCGTTTGTCAAAGTCAGTCCAATGGAATGGTTTCAGAAGACTTTTGGACTCTTCCGAATGCTTCTGGACGTCCAATGGAAAACGACACTAGCTAAAAATGACATTTGGATCATGACTGAAACGTCAATTTTGCGCCAATGTATTTATTTACTCTACCTATTGGAATTATTGGCGTTGCGGAAAGCTGCAGTAGACGTTTGTTTAGTTTCTTTGCAGCATAATTAAACTTAGCATAGCTTGAGTCTCCAAGACCAACGCAGGCAAATTTTAAATTTTGGAGTGAACTTGTTGGTAGATTTTTGCGAAGGAGGAATTTCCAAAATGTCTTCATATTATCCGGCTCTTCACCCTGTCCCCTTGTCGCAGCAACAAAAATAGCGAGTTGCTCGTGTATTAAGTTTGCAATATTATAATCGTCCATAGCCATAAATGGACCAGAAAACCCGTAGTTTTTGGATTCTCTCCATATTTTTTCAGCTACATCTTGCGCTGTTCCAGTTTGGCTGCCGTACAATACAAGTAGACGCATTGTTGCTTCGATTGGTTATAATTATTGTATAGAACCTATTAAAAGAAGAACTTGTTTTATAATTTTATTTTCAGACCATTCACCATAACCGTATGAAAACACTGTGTAAATTAAGGTTTCCCCCTCATCCTGTAGGATTTTATTGGCTACATTTTGCTCAGATCGATTTCCAAACAATACAAAATTAACTGCAGCCATCTGTCACTACTTTTTTGTCATTAGAGCTCATTTTTGCATTAACATAAGTCGACTCTCCAACTCTGCATACTGTACAACAGCGATTAAGAATCAAATTCCGCTGTCAGGTAGAATGAACCATTCAATGAAGACGAAGCTAGTCAAGATTTCCGCCTACTCGACCTTGAAGAAGTGAAGATAGCAATATCTAAGCTTAAAAACAACAGAGCCACGGGAGCTGATGGCATCACTGCCGAACTCTTCAAAGCAGCCGGCGATGATTTGGTAAGGAGCATGCACTAGCTCATCTGCAGAATATCGTCGGAAAAGAGAATGGCCGATGAATGGAACCATAACACTGTTTGCCTGATCCTGAAGAAAGGAGACCATCTAAACTGCACCAAGTACAGAGGCATCAGCCTCCTAGACATCGCCTATAAGATCTTTTCTGTATTACTATGTGAACGTTTGAAGCCTTTTGTCAACAATCGGAGTGTTTGTTCATATCAGTGTGGCTCTAGACTAGGAAAGTCCACCATGGATCAAATATTAACATTACGGCAGATTCTGGAAAAAACTCAAGAACTCCAAATCGACACTTACCATCTTTTTATCGATTTTAGATGCTGTCATCCATAGAGAACTGTATAAAGCCATGTCCAGTTTTTACATTTCTTCAAAACTCATTCGTCTGAGCAGGATGACAATGGAAAACTCTCGCTGCTCCTTTCGGTAGTCGGTAACGACCTCACCGACGCCGTCAATGTCAAAAAAGGCTTAAGACAAGGTGGTGCACTGTCATTTGACTCCTTTAATATCATACTGAAACGAATAGTTCAGAACTCTCACGTCAGCACTAGGGGCACTATCTTCCAGAAGTCTGTGCAACTATGCACGCGCTTACTCTGATGATATCGACATCATTAAGAGAACACAGTGTGATGTCAACAGTGCTTTTGCGAGCATACAGATACAGACAGAGGCTGAAAAAATGGGTTTAGCGGTCAATGAGGGCGAAACAAAGTATTTGCTGTCATCAAAAAAACAAACGTCTTGGACAAAACGTCACAATAGACGCATATAATTTCAAGGTAGATAGGGACTTTGTAACCCTTGGCTCCATTATCAACACGGACAATGGCATCAGCGCCGAGATCAGAAGGAGAAGAACTCATGCTAATCGCTGTTTCTTCGGGCTAAGAAAGTAATTGAGTAGTAAAGCCTCTCTCTGTTCGACTCTCACCATACCCGTCCTGCTATATGGTGAAGAAGCATGGACCCTGTACGGGCTGTACAGCGCACTAACCTAGAGTGAAGATCCAAAGACTCAGATGGCTGGGTCACGTGGAGAGCATGGACACCAATACTCCGGATCGTTCTATCTTCCTTTACTGAGGTAGGACTCAGTAGAAGAAGATCAAAGCTCAGGTGGCCGCACGAATTGAAGATGGCCTCAACCAAATCGGCCGGCGGCGTGAGAAACTGGAGACAGCTAGCTAGGGACCGAGCTGACTGGAGAGGTTTGTTGGTTGAGGCCCAAGTCCACCCGAACTTTAGCGCCACGTTAAGTTATTAAGTAAATAAAGTCGATCATCTCATTGAAACGGTCATACAGATTTACAAAAAAAAAAAAAAACATCCGCAAACAAAGGATGCAAACTTTGGAATTTTAAAAATTTCGTTAAGGAATATGATTAGTTTCTATAACTATCTGCCATCATGGACCTTTTTATTAAAACCTAACTGTACGCGACGTAAGATTGTTTCCAACACAATGGTTGTATCAAACGGTTTAATCAAACATTTGTTATCTTATTCAATAAAAAACAAGCTATCCAAAACCAACTGAATATTGTTTTTAAACATTATCACAGATTTGTCCATACTTACGTTTCGGTTTCGATTAACAAAATAATTTATAAATTTCACTGCACTTCTAAAATTACTAAAAAATACCAATAATTTTGTATGCTTTTCAGTCTTTATCTAAAAACAAAACAACTGACAGCAATGACAACAACAATTTGGGAAAGTCAACGTAACGTCAACAAAATTGACAAGTAATGTCAGAAGTAGGAATGGGTCAATACTAATATTTTGGGATATTACCTAATACTAATATATTAGTTAAGAAATATTATAGTATTTAAACCGATATAAAAATATCACTAATATTTTTCTGATATAAAATGAATTTCAATGGTTGTTGTTCACAAAATTATCTTATTATTTTATTTAAGTTTCAGGTATTTACATTTAAAAACATTAATTCTCTAACCTCCTCAGGTTTTAGCCGAGCTCTCTTGTCTGAAATAAGTTCACCAGACTTTGAAAAACGGTTACTGTGTTCATACAAAATATAATAATTTCAGCATTACCATTCCATTCTAACAAGATAGGTAAAGAACAAAAAAGTATAAAAAAAACCATACAACTTTTCATATTTAAATTTAAAAACTGAAAAGTGGCAGGATAGGTTGTTCCAACAAAACCACAAAAAAGAAAAGCCTTTATTTTTTTAACTTGCAAGCATATATCGTATGGTTGTATTTAAAATATTCTTTGCTTTGTACATTCTTTTGAGTGGTACTATCGAGATAAAAACATATTGTTGCGCAATACCTTCTCTGCTTATCTGCCTAGACGACGCTAGTAAAATTGCAAAGTTGATGGTACTACCCAGTCTACAAAGATTTTGTCCACTTTCTTGTACTCATATCGAAATATCTTTCTTAGCAAAAATGAAACGAAAGGCGATACGATACATAATACCAATATCAACTTTTGAGTATCAATCCACGATACTAGTATTAACTGAATACATAAATATTATGAATCCAAAAATACAAAAGTATTAGCTTAGAAACTAATATGAATCCAATAATACAAAGGTATTAGGTATTAGCGTAGTTGCGGTGTATCTGAGAGTCGGTATCATTTCGTTAACGGCCGAAGCCGAAGCGAACATTTGTGTGTACGCAGACCACAACTACAAGTAGACTGTAGAGTGCAGTAGATTGAAGTCGTGTTGTTGTGTTGGTTGCGTAGATGTAAAATAATTATTGAAGATGATGTTGTTGTATTGTGTAGGGAGAAGTCAATATCTGCAGTTACTTAAATGAATATCTAAATACTATGATGCCCATGATATTAGTATTAGTGATATTGAATATTTTCGAATATTAGTAATATCTTAGTGAATACTAATATATCGGTCACATGCCTAGTCAGAAGTCAGACTCCCCAAGAGACGTAAACAAAAAACGATTTATTACATTTTCGTGTTAGCTAGTTAGCACACTGAACAAAATATTTTGTTTTTGTTTGTGAAAACAACTGAATCCATATAATTTATAGGACTGACCATGACTTCATTTATTGTTTATGACATGTTTATTATTATGACAGGCCGCACGCCATAATGTTTTGCAAAGAGCAGAGAAAATGTATGCGTGAAACAAATTAAACCAGCAACAGCACCAGCGCCGTCAACAGCAAACAGCACGCTGGCCAGCTTTTAGTATCATGTAATTTCAATTAAAATAAATAAATACAAATATATTGCCACCAGCGACGTCATTTCATCTGTTTTATCATTTGTTTTTCCTTTTTTTCATTATTGCATGTTTGTATTTATACCTCCTCTGTGCTAGTAAAGTAGTAACTTTTCAGATTTTGTTTTGAGTGTATTTTAGTACTAGATTACTCTGAAATAAAAATCTGGCAATTTTTTGTTGTTTTGTTCTGTGGATTTTTGCGTTTGCTCCCCATTTTTTCCCATTCCAGAGTCATTTGGGAAAAAACTTCACTCCGTATTTGTAAAAATCAGCCGTAGCGACGCAGTAAATCAGCTGTGCATTTGAAAATACACAAATCTATTTAAATATACACCTGCAATTGTTAATTATCGTTGAGGTAAGACATCTCTATTCAATCTATTCAACAACAAAGAATTTTCAATAATAAATTCCAAAAGAAAACAGAGGTCCTAAAAGAAAAAGAAAATCTAGCTGTAAATCAGAGATTTTTAATAAAAGAAAGGGAGTGTGCTTTCGAAGACGACGCAAAAAGAAGAAAAATATAAAATGTCGGAAATAAAATCAATGGAACATGCAACACTTAAGGTGCCATACGAGGTTTTGAATAAGAAATTTCGTGTGGCCCAAAAAACCCTCGATCGTGAAGTTGACCAGACATTTAGTGCCACCAAGGAGGTGGAGAAGGCAATGAAGGGACCAAATCCGACAATCGCTGAGATAAGCAAACTGGTTGGAGGTGTTGTAGAGCGATTGCAGGTGCTCAAGCGAAAAGCTGACGAGAGCATTTCGGACGAACTAGCTGCTAGCTATGTGTGCAAGCGAAAGCTAGAACATTTGAAGGCCAATGCTTCGCCAGAGATGAAGACAAGCTATGAAATTTGGCAAGCTTCCGTAGATCAGTGGAAGAGGGTAAGAAATTCTTGAGATTTCATGAGTTAGTAATGGTCTCATTGTGTTTTTTAGATTCGAATGGATCGAATGGTTATTGAACACCTCTTACGAATGGGGTACTATGAAACTGCTGAGAAACTGGCTGATCGCAGTGATATCAGGCATTTGACCAATTTAGGTATGTGAAATATTTTTGTTTCTGAAAACTTGTATGTCTAAGCAAATAATCCTTAATGACGACGGGCTACTCTAATTAAACAGGACTGTACACATAAAGGAGGGTATTTATTGCCAATCTATTGTAATCAATGAACAAAGCAACAGTTTTACAACAAGATACTAGATTCCTAGTAGAATAACTGGTTACATATTTACATAAAAGTCTAGGTCAAAAATTAAATAAACACTCAAAAGTGGTGTCCCTTAGACGGTACTGAAAATAATCATCTCATTACCAACACTTTTTATATCGTTGCAAGTACTGAACAAAAGAAGCGTTTTGTGTTTTAGAGAGACTTTCATGCAAGTCCTACAGGAAGTTCAGTTATTTCCTATCTCTCTTGTCGAAGGTACATATATGTAGCTGCTTCGCCTTAGGATTCTCACAAATGTTTAAAAATAATTACTCTCGAACGCGGCTTAAAGTTCAGAGGCTTGGGCACCGAATACTAGAAAGAATAACAGCTTACTTCCTAATTATGGTCGCGCTACAGTCCAGGTCGGACCAGGGTCTCACCCAACAAACTTCTCCAGCCAGTTCGGTCCCTAGCTGGCTGTTTCCAGTTTCGCACGCCAAGTTGGTTCAAGTCCGCTACCACCTGTGTGCTCCACCTGAGTCGCGGTATTCCTCTTCTGCGACGTTCTTCCGAGTTGGATTCGAAGACTCTACGAGCCAGAGCATTATTTTCCATTCGCTCAACATGACCCAACCGATCTAAGTCGTTGGACCTTAACTTTTCTGGCTAGGTCAGTGTCGCTGTACAGCTCGTACAGTTCTTGATTGAATCATCGTCTCCATTCTTCATTCATGCAGATAGGACCAAAAATCACTCGAAAAATCTTTCCCTCAAAGCAGCCCAAAGCGTTTTAATCAGATGTTGTCATGGTCCATGTCTCTGCACCATACATGAGGACCGGGATGATGATAGTTGTATAGTGTCACTTTAGTATTTAGTTGGTCGGGAGAGGTCTTAACTACTCAATTGCCTTCTAAGTTTAAAGAAGCAGCGATTGGCAAGAGTTATTCTTCGTTTGATTTCAGCGCTGGTGTTGTTGTCTGAGTTGAAAGCAGATCCCAGGTAGACAAAGTCCTTAACTACTTCGAAGTTAAGTCTGTCTATGTTGACGTTTGCTCCAAGACGTCGATATTGGTAGTCCTTTCTTGACGACAGCATTAACTTGATCTTGCCCTCGTTAACCGCTAGACCCATCTTCCTGGCCTCCGTCTCAAGGCTCACAAATGCTCCACAGACATTACGCTGTGTTCTTCCAAGTATGTCAATGTCTACTGCGTATCCTAGTAGCTGGACGGACTTTTGTTTGTGTTTTGCACAATCTTTTCAAGGATGATGGTGAAGAAATTGCATGACAACGCATCACCTTGTCTAAAATCTTTTTTTGACATCAAAAGCGTCCGTTAGGGTTTTTCCGCCGATGGTGGAAGTGCGTGAGTTTTCCATTGTCATCTTACACAGGCGGACGAGTTTCTCTGGGATGCCAAAACTAGACATTGCTCTATATAATTGGTCTCTACAGACGCTGTCATTCGCGGCCTTGAAATCGATGAAAAGGTGGTAGGTATCGGTTTGAAGTTCCCGGGTCTTCGCCAAGATCTGCCGTAGGGTGAATATTTCATCGATGGTGGACTTTCCTGGTCTGAAGCCACACTGATAAGGACCTATCAGGATGTTGACGAACTGCTTCAACGGTTCACACTGCACGGCAGACAAGATCTTGAAGGCGATGTTAAGGAGACTCATACCTCGGAAGTTGGTGCAATTCAAGGGATCTCCTTTCTTGAGGATCGGGAATACGACGCTGAGGTTCAATTCGCGGGCATGCTTTCCTCCGACCAAATTTTGCAGATGAGCTGGTGCATGCTCCTAACCGAATCATCTCTAGCAGCTTTGAACAGTTCGGTGGCTTTGTTCGACTCAAGTTTGAATATCGCTATCTTCACTTCGTCAATGTGGGGTGGGTGGAATTGTTGGCCTTCTGCACCAAATTGAATGGTTCTGTATTGCTGGCGGAATTGTGCTCGTCATTGCCATTATACAGCTTGGAAAAGTGGTCTTTCTATATTCTTAGCACTGACTGTGGTTCCACTATGATGTTCCCATGATGGTCTCTATAGGCTACGGTTAGGGTTGTATAAGCCCTGGAGGTTTGTTTCACCTTTTTGAAGAACTTTCGAACCTCGTTCCTGTTGTGACATCCCTCTATCTCCTCGATCGTGCGTTCCTCGTTCTTCCTTTTTTTTTCTTTATGAGAAGTTTGTGCTCCTCTCTCCTTTTCTGCTCGTAGAGCTCACGAGCTGCTTGTGTCCTTTGCAGCGCCACTTTGTATTCCTCTTGTTTAGCTGCATGTGCTCGCCGACACTCATTGTCAAAATAGGGGTTTCGTTGTGGTGGCCGTGTAAACCCTAGTATTTCAGAGGTGGCATCGAATCGAACGTTCTTTGTAAAAATTCTTAAATTGTTGAGCTGTTTTCAATGAGGGAAAAACGAAGTATATGCTGTCTTCGAGGAAGGACTCCCAACACCGACGGCTCGGGCAGAACGTCACAATAGACGCGTATAACTTCGAGGTAGTAGAGGAGTTTGTCTACCTAGGCTCCGCTATAAACACGCTATAAACACCAGCGCCGAGATCAGACGAAGAATAACTCTTGCTAATCGCTGTTTCTTTGGGCTTAGAAAGCAATTGAGTGGAAAAGCCCTCTCTCCAGCAACTAAGGTAAAACTATACAACACACTCATCATCCCAGTCCTACTGTATGGTGCAGACGCATGGACCCGGACAAAATCGGATGAAAGTGCCTTAGGCTGTTTCGAGAGGAAAGTTCTTCGGGTCATCTTTGGCCCCGTGTGCATTGAAGGGGAATGGCGAAGAAGATACAACAGCGAACTTTACGGGTTGTACAACGACGTGGACCTAGCCAGAAGGGTCAAGATCCAGAAACTCAGATGGCTCGGTCATTTAGAGCGAATGGACACCAATGCTCCGGCCCGGAAAGCCTTCGACACTATTCCTGAGGGACGTAGGAGGAGAGGAAGACCGCGAATCAGGTGGCGCACTCAAGTGGAAGAGGACCTCAATCAACTTGGAGTGCAAAAAACTGGAGACGACTAGCTAAGGATAGAGCTAGCTGGCGGAGCCTGTTGATTGAGGCCCAAGTCCACAACGGACTGTAGCGCCACCTTAAGTAAGTAAGTAACTTAAAACTACTTATTAATAGAAAAAAGAATTCAAATAAGCTTATTATCTAAAATCTTATATTTAACTTACTGGCCCCAATCGGGCGCTCTAGGTAATTCATGATTTTCTTAAAAGTAATGCCTTTCGGCCTATATACTATTTTTTTTAAATTTGTTTTATTGCTTCTTGTTAGAAAAATAAAAAAAAACTAACAATTTATCATTTTATTTGTTTCTTACATGCTACTTTAAGTTAAGTCCTTAAAAATGAAACTTAAAATTAACTAAAACTACCTATTCTGCCTAACAACTACTTACGAACTAGAACAACCACAGCAGCAAATCTCTATCATTTCTATTTCATTTTTTTGTATATTTTTTTTTATTGTTTTTTTAATTTTTACTTGCGACATATATTCTATATATGGCAAGTATTGACTTCGTAAAAAAAAAATTTGAGATGGGGATGTGATATGACATTACGATGATAGTGAAGTCGAAAAAAATGGGTCCGGCGATTCCGTCTGCCTGTCTGTCGGAAAGTTTACAGGCATCTACAGCCTTAACTACTGGTCCGATTGACTTCAAATTTGAAAATTAGAGGTTTGAGCAAAAGTCATATCCCAATTTTTTTATTTTTGTTTTAAGATCAAAATTTAAGGTAGCCACCATACGATTTTTTTGGCCAAAAACCAAAATTTTTTTTTCACAAAAACGGCCCGAACGATTTTTTTTAAACTTCCTCGA
>CAKKXW010000005.1:56805396-56823421 GCA_920937365.1 Sphaerophoria rueppellii
GTTACTACTGGGAGCATTTCCGTCACAAGAGCTATGGCGTGAATTCCGGCTTCCACTTTTTTTTGAATCTTTTTCACTAGCTCTGTCATCGATATCGCTGTTCATAATACCGTCGCACTCTTCATCTTGGTCCATATCCTCAATATCTTGTACTGAAAATTATTGAAAAAAATTAAATTAAGTCAGAGGAAACAGTTGCTAAAAATAATGTAGTAAGTTAAAAAAGCTAAATATATATTGAAATATGTCTGCCTATATATTCCTACTAGGGTTGGGGTCGAAATTCTGCTGGGTACAAAATTATTTTGTCAAAATTCTGCTTCTAAAAGCGCCTGATTTTTAATGTTTTCAATACTTTTCTCGTTTGAGACGAGCAGAAGATTATTTTTTGTTTGCATAAATAGTTATTTCAGTATACAGGGTGATTCACGAGCGTTTTGCCGAAAAGATAGAGCGCGTAGGTTGAGTTGAAACAAGAAAAAAATCGTATGGGAGGGGAGGGGTCTGTTTCCCACCGTTTAGCCGCGAGGGGCAATTGTTTGAAAACTTACTTATTTTGTAAAAAAAAAAAATATTAAAAATCAAAAGCTTCGTTTACATATTAGGTCAGTTCGCGTACTTTCTGCACTAAAATACGTAAAACGAGACATTTTAAGGAGTGGGGGTAAAATTCTCTAACAGAAAAACAAAACTACAAAAAAGTAAGCGAACGGGAAAACAACAAATTTTACCCACATTTTAACTGTCAATTTTTTTTGTATGAAGAATTGAAACTTTGAATTTGAATTTATTTATTTATTTGCTATTTTCAAACAAATTTGACACTTTTTACAAATCAGCCCAAAGAAACTTGGGCTAAAATTCGTAGGTTGGGGAAATATTTTACTCTCTCGTGAGCGCTTTCTTTTACGAAAAATTGCCAAATTTTTGAGTACGCGAACAGGATTTGGTTAAATTTCGTAATTTTTCGTAAAATTGGACTGTTTTAGGAGGGTACGCGAACGGACCTAATAGTTCAAACACTTTTTTTCAAAATTTGGAGTTTTAAAATTTATTTCTCAAACTATTCGTTTAAACAATTTATTTCGAAAACAAAAATGAAAGAAGGCTTTCATAAACTAATTTACATAAGTTTACAAGTTTCTTTCAAAACTAATAGTTGATTCGATGTTAGTCCACTTAAATTTAAAACATTTGCAATGCACCTATGAGTACTTGCTGAATCTTAGAACTTGGCGTTCTCTTAGATCTCATTACTTTTCGTGGCTGATTTGATAGGCAGAATTTTACGGGAGAACTTGGGTGTTTTTTTACATTAATGTTTTAGGTGTGTTTAATTTTATTTCTTTTTATTGACTGGCAGTTTGTCAAATTACAATATTCTACGATGATCAGAAGTGCTCCATATATTTTATAAACATTATTTTTAAATGGGTGGATACCACGCCCCCTCAGTTGATAATCATAAATTTCACATTTTATTTGTTCAATTGCACGTTGTACTTGTATGCCAAATTTCTTGATTCTACGAAACAAAATTCTGAGCGGCTAAGCGGCGCCGCGCAGCAACCAAACATGTTTTAATTGTTCTGAGCGGCAAGAAGTAAATATGGCTATAGGACGCACTTTTTCAAGCAGCAAATCAAAAGATTCGATAGACATACGTAGATATTGCCAGAATCTATCGGGAAATTTAGGTAGATTTAGAAATAAATGATAAGATAATTCTCCAAACTCCGATCTTAATTTGCTAATCGGATGAACACCAAATCGTATTCATTTTTGTATCCGTTTAAGTTATTTGTACACAAACAATTTTCCGACAATAAAATACGGCGAACTGTTCTTGATAACGGCATTTTAACTACTAATCGCTCAAAAGCACGCTTCCTGCGTGGCCAAGGCCTTAGAGCTGCCACTCAGCCGCTTAGCCGCTCAGCCACTTGCTGCGTGGCCGAGGCCTTAGAAACTACTTATGCTAAATGTCTGAAATTTACTGAGGTACTTCTTCTTGTTCTTGACTAGCTTAACAAATAATGTGAGTTTGAAACTTTTGAAAAGTCCTGAGTTGTTTCCTGTAAATAAAGGTTTAGTGCCAAAGTTGCTAGAGAACTTGGCTGGGCACTACGGTATCCCTTGATAAAAAATTATTTAAAAAAATGGATTTCCAAAAATAAGAACCAATGAATTGTAACAACAAAACAGCTCAGTCTTCGTAATTGCCATGTATTCACCAACAGATAGTTCAAGCTGATAGCTTATGAATAACGCTTATCATATTGTGGAAAAAGACGACTTCACGAACAATAACTTCGGCTGCTATAGTTCTATAATAGCTTTCGATCAAGTGAAGCATACTAGATGACACGTATGTTTCGTAGTTTGGCCCGAAAGAAAAAAAAAAAATGTTTGTCAGTCAGTGATTAAAACTCTTAGGGCCAATTTATTGACACTCAATTACAACACCCAATTTTACAACTGCCTCCATTACGATTTCTAAGTTGAAAACCCGGTTTCTAATGAAACTTTTAGATATGAGAGCCTTTTAAAAATATTCCAGTTTTTGAAATATTTAAAGTGAATTGTCAAAACAGTTCGAAGAATTATTTTAATTTAACTTCGATTTGAAGAAAAAAAATGAAATGTGAATTGAAACGGCTAGTTTTAAGGTTGGAGATTCTAATATAGGAGAATTGACTCAACCCTTATCATATACCCTGAGTCTCTAACAAGAATGAACTCTTCTGAAAATAGTTTGGCATGTGAAGCACCTGGCTGAACACATTGCATGCACATTGCACATTAAAAGAGTTCCTTTTCTGTAGCGGAAATTCGAAACCCACCTGCTTACTGGATTTTGACTTGAGTGTAGTAAATAGGTCCAAGGGTTCAAAAAATTCTCTCCACTAGCTAGAGTCATCTTGGAAACAGTTTTTAGGCGTGCGTTGTCTTTGTATTTGTGTTTGTCCAGTCAAGAGAGCAGAGCAGAGAGAGAGAGCACATAGAATAGATTATTCTTTTTCGTTTTGTTTCAGATCGTAAACGATGTTAATCGGGCCGGGCACAATGAGGTTGTTTTTTTGTTTTTTTTTTTTTTTTTTGTTTTTACTTTTATTTTTATTAGATCTCAAACTCGACCGCATAAGTATGTGTAAATAACAAACTTTTTGTTTTCGTGTTAATAGGTACGATTTACGACCTACACGTACGACACGAGTTTGAATAGGATATTTTTAACTTTTTTTCCTTTTATTTGCGCAAACGAATCTCCACTCCGCACGGCGCAACATTTAGGCTCTTAATGTAGTGTCAGTTCCGTGGCTTAGGGCCATTTGCTCAATCAGAACATAAATTTATGTTCTACTTATAGTTCTCCTTTTGTATGAGGATTTTATGTCGAACTTAAGAATTCCGGAACGTCCCATATAAAAATGAAAACTTTAAGTTGAACATAAATTTATGTTCCGAATCAGCAAATGGGCCTTAGTGGTTAGGTGCGTTGGCTTCTAAGCAGAACGTTGTGGGTTCGAATCCTACTAGTGCCCATAAAAGTTTTTATTTCATATTTCACGCGCACTGACTCTTGCGAAGAACTGACAAAACTTCCGAAAGTATCAATCTGTCATAAAAAAAGTGCTTCTCAACATTGCCGTTCGGAATCGGCGTTAAGTTGTAGGTCCCCTCAATGCTTCACACGCACCCAGAAAATTGTTGATGAGAGTAAACCACTCAGGTCTTGGCTCTTCAAGAGCTGTCGCGTCGCGCCACTCTATGTATTTTTATTTTTTTAATGTGTGTGAACGAGGTATGGTGGGAGATTGGATTGCGCATACATGAATATTAAATATTATTTCTTTTCTTTCATTTTTCTCGAAGTTTTGAATTGACGAGTTTATTTTTTGCTTTTTCGCGAGGGGAACACAGAAAATGCAACGAACTTTTATAAACCTTACGGTTAATAAATTTTGGGTATTTGGAGATTATTGTTAATTTTTTTCGATCAAAAATAATGCAATCAATGCGGGCTTTCTCATCCTACTCCTGAAATAATAGTTATACGTGAACTATAATAATTTTATTTCATTAGAGCAGCGACCGAACCTTTCCGTGCTTAGGAGTAGACTCACTCAGCATCCTTCCCCTTCCTACCACTCGATCGCTGGCCTTTGTTTCCACCCACTGGGCTGTAAACACTAGTAGTATACATACAATGCACTATTGAAGTTCTTCATCCCCTTTGTTTCACTAATTTATTCTGTGTTGACAGAGGGAAAGTATAATATTCTTCTCTCAAACATTGTCGCTTCATACTTTTCGCTCAACAATAGTCGTGTTTTTCTTTCAATACTCAGTAGCCAGCACAGAAAAATTTCCCTTGGCAAACAATTTGGATTGCAGTCAATAAAAAGGCCAGTAAAAAAATGACAGTTATACCGGCGATAGAACTTTCAATCATTGAAATGAAGACAGCGATGTTGGCGTTGGATTGGTTCGCATATCTCATGATCTGAGCTTATCTGATCTGAGCTATGCACTCGCTTAGGTTGAAGTACTTGCTAATTTTGTGTAACCCGAGGCACAACCCTCAGGTTCATTTTGCGACGTTGTATGTTACAATTGCCATACAAATTGAATTGGACAGATAAAGTGAGTTGGAGCATTTTATTCGCACTTGATTACTTTGCTGGCTACTGAGTAGTAAAAAGACACGGCTTTTATTTGGAAAAAATATCATAAAATTCTATAAAAAAAAATCAACATTTTTGGGAAGCAGACTTGAAGTCACTCTGCATTCCTTTTTATTCATTTCAATAACTTACCAGAAGTGTATTCACTTTGCTCGTCATCATTTCGCGGGCTTAAAACATCCGTATTGTATTTACAGCTTCTCAAATTGAATTCATCCGATAGGTTCCGTTGAAATGTTGATATGGTTTCCTTCCTTCCCGTAAATTTATTTGGATCCAATATATTTTCTACAGAAAAAGTCAAATGTTTTGTTGTTCCTTTATTTGCTGCAGTACAAGTATTAACAGAACTTGTCAAATCGATGGCACACACCTATGATAAAATAGAAACTGTTCCTTTTATTATTATATTATAATACATAACTGAATTAATACTAAAAACTAAAATATTGATAAAGCAAACACATTAACATGTTCTTTTGTTTTTAAAGTTTCTAATCTCTCATCGGTGGTTGGGCAAAATCTTCGACTTCATGCACGGTAGTAAGGGAGTTTTCAAAATTATTTACGACAAAACAATGATCGGTGAAAAAAAGGTGCACGACTGGGTCGTACAAACTTGCTCCTTTATTCCAAATTATAATTCATAAAAAACATTAAAAGCAATAAAAAAAATCAAACTCATAAATAAAAATTTAGGTAAATTGAAATACCTCAAAAAGAGGTTCAATCTGAAAAAAATGATGTCATAATGATTTCCAAAAACATTGTTGATTTTTCAAATTAAAAAAGAGCGTTTTTTTTTTTTAATTAACGTTATTTATATACAAATTTTCGAAAATGTCTTAAACATAATTAGGGTATGCAGTATTCAAGAATATATAAATATACATTTTATAAGTAAATTTCCATTTGTAATATTAATCCATTTTTGAGATACAGAATTTAGAAAAAAAAATTTTAAAATACAAAAAAAGTTTTGAAATTTGTTTGAAAACAAAATATTTTTTGAGCAATATATACGTACTCATACAAAAAAAAAATACGCTGATCGGTTTTTTATTTTTTGAGAAAATCTTATAACAAAAAAAAAAAAAAAACGGTTCTATGGGAGGAACCGTTTTGGGACAATATAAACATTATCTTAACATAAAATACACCAATCACCAATGTTTTAAAAATAATTTCGAGGAAGTTTAAATAAAATCGTAAGAGCCGTTTTTAAGAAACTTTTGGTTTTTGGCCAAATAATTGTGTGGTGGCTACCCTAAAAAAAAAAAACAAAAACTTACGCGCTGTAGGTGCGTTTACAGACAGACAGACAGACGGACGGAATCGCCGGACCTACTTTTTTAGACTTCTCTATCATCGTAATGCAACATTTTTTTTAACGAATTCAATACTTGCCATATATTCTATATTTCGCAAGTAGAAAAATTGTTGGTAATAACCCTGTACTTCAAAAATTTTGTACTTTAAATCTGTAAGCCAAAATGCTGCGTAAAAAAAATATTTTTTTTATACAGGGTGATTAACGAGCGTTGTGCCAAAAAAGTAGAGCGTGTAGGTTGAGTAGAGGCAAGAAAAAAATCGTTTCGGAGTGGGGGGTCTATTCCCCCGTTTAGCCCGGAGGGGCAATTTTCTGAAAAATTGACTTATTTTGTATAAAAAAAATATATAAATACAACGTCTTCGTTTACAACACCGTGCCGTGCCTTTTTGGAAAACCATAGAACTTTTCCTTTCATTCTGTTTTTAAACTAAATTATTTTAACGAATAGTTTTTAAAAAATAAATTTTCAAACTCAAAATTTAAAAAAAAAAAACAAAAAAAAAATTTTGAAATTTTTTTTTTAATTTATGTAATTTAGTATTAATTTTGTTTAAAACATTCAATGCCGTTGTTAATCTAAAGTCGAAAACAGAAAACGGGACGTTCTTGAGAAATTTAAAAAAACCCAACAACACCTTTTTTCTAATTTAATTAATTTATGAAACATTAACCTTTCTTTTACTATTTGTTCTGTAATTGGAATTTTATGAGGACTCAATAAAGTAAAAAAGTATTGGATTTTACATGTATAAATCATTTTGTTCATTGGTAACGTATGAGAACTGACCTTCAATTTTGTTCTTATTATGCCTGGGGGCCGCGGCCACCTGCAGGCGAAGGGTTCTACCTGCTAGGAGCCTAAAATAATTGAACCGCAATTTTTCTTGATCGAAAAACAATTATCAACCTTAAGGTAAATAAAAGGCATCACATAGTTAAAACATTAACCTTTCTTTCGAATTATTATTACAAATTTTCAATATGATCCCCATTTCTTAGAAGGCATAGATTATATCTCTTACTAATAATGCCTGCACATAAATTTATATTCGATAGATTTTCCCGCAATTTTACTCCAGCAACTTCAATTCGTTCCTTTAGTTGTTCCAAGGAAACGAATTCCACTTCGTGCACATAATTCTTTATGAATCCCCATGCATAGAAATCTAAGGGTGTTAATTCTGGTGATCTAGGAGGCCATTCTGTTGGGCCTCTTCCCCAATCCATCGGTCACTAAAATGGTCATCCAGTCAGTTTCTCACCTGTAACCTATAGTGTGCTGGAGGACCATCTTGTTGATAGATTAAATTTTCGGTTATAGCCAATGGAACGTTGTCCAACAAATTGGGCAAAAGGTCTAGTAGGTACTCGGGGTCCGATCACGGTGTGCCCAAAAATACCAAGCCAGACGTTACAGCTGAAGCCGTGTTGTGATTTCACTCCAGTGATGCAAATTGTGGAAGTTAGTGACTCCATCGCTGGTAAGCTGTGCCTCATCCGCCCTTTTAAAATAGATGCGTTCAGTTTCATCTCTAAGCAGCAATGATCGACAAAAATTCTGCTCTCAATAACCTGTCGTTTATTGTGAGTTCCAGAACTGGTGGGAAGTGGTAAGGACGTAAGTTTTCCGTGCTCTAGACTGGGACACTCCAAGCATTGCAGCTATCCTCCATGTACTAATGGAGGGATTACGTCGGACCGTATCCAAAATTCTTTCGTCTATGATAATCATGATTGCGAGTCCTGCAATTGACCTTTCACTTCTTCTATGCTCTTGCTCACCGTGCTCTCTAAGACGTAGGTGGATTCTTGAAAACATGCAATATGCCATGTCTTTTACAGACGTTATCAATGAACAAAATGATGAATCCAGGGAAAAATCCAATACTTTTTTACTTTATTGAGTCCTCATAAAAGTCCAATTACAGAAAAAATAGTAACAGAAAAGTTAATTTTTCATAATTAATCAAAGTAAAAGTCCAGATAGGTAAAAATAAAAACAAATATTTTCTTAGAAAAAAGTGGTTTTGGGTTTTTTTTTAATTTCTCAAAAACAGAAAGACATTTCTGCGTCTGTTTTCGTCTTAAGATTAACAGCGACATTGAATGTTTAAAACAAAATTAGTACTTGATTACATAAAATTTTGAAAAAACATGTTCAAAAATGTTTTTTTGTGTTTTTTTTCCAAATTTTAAGTTTGAAAATTTATTTTCTTAAACTATTCGTTAAAGCAAAATGATAGAAGAAGTTCTTGGTTTTCCAAAAAGGTATAACACCGTGTTGTAAACGGAGCCGTTGATTTTCAATTTTTTTTTTTACAAAAAGAGTCAATTTTTCAGAAAATTTTCCCTCCTGGCTGAACGGGGGGGAATAGATCCCGACCTCCTAAACGATTTTTTTTTTGTCTCAACTCAACTTACACGCTCTAGATTTTTGGCACAACGCTTGTGAATCACCCTGTATATCAGAAAACTTTTCGAATAATCAAAAAAACCTCGATTTCATGACTGAGTTCAAAATGCTTTAAAACTGGTATCTTAAGCTCTTGCAAAATGTTGATGCTGATAATTTTTTATAGATGAATTTTGTGTTTTGTTGTAAGATTAATTAATGTATTTCATATATAACTATTTGTTTATTTATTATTTTATATATTTTATTTTTCAAAATTATGTATTTTTTCATATTGCTTTATCTTAGATTTATTTATTTACTACGTGTCATATTGTGTGTAAACTTTTTTTTTAATCACGTATATTATAATAAACTATATTTATTGATTTATCTAATATGAAATAATAGTAGTGTCCGTAGCTTAGTGGTTAGGTGTATTGGCTGCTAAGCAGAACGTCGTGGGTTCGAATCCTACTCGTGCACATAGTTTTTCTTTCATCTTTCACGGGCACTGCCTCTTTCGAAGAACTGACATAACTTCCAAGAGTATCATCTGTCATGAAAATGTGCTTCTCAACTTTGCCGTTCGGAATCGGCGTTAAATTGTAGGTCCCCTCAATTCTTCCTACGCACCTAGAAAATTGTTGCTGAGAGTAAGCCAATTAAGCCTTGACTCTTCAAGAGCTGTCGCGCCACTCAATTTATTTTTTTATTTTAATATGAAATCTTATTATAAACACTCTTTCGTACATACTCATTATTGATACATTATTTTCTTTGTTTTGTTCAATTAATATACTATAAGGATTTATTGTTACTGTGATGTTATATTATATTAAATTATAATTATGTCAATGTGGGTTAGTTCACCTGTACATGGCAAAATCTACAATCCACATTATTTTAAAACTCAGCAATCATGTTCCTCTGTGACTGTGGTTCGTCTACTCGTGGACATGGCTTAGAATTATCTGCATCGAGAGCTTTAAGCATTCGGGATCTTTGAGAACATCAACACATATATTGAGATTATATTCATTAGGTACTTGGAGTCTCAAAACAAACACGAAAGCAAATAAAACCTATCGAAATCCTTTTCTTTCTTTTCACTTTGTCTAATTTTTTTTAATTAATATTTCAATATGACGTGTTTCACAAATTATTGCCTCAATCTATACTAATATTATAAAGAGGAAAGGTTTGATTTTTGGTTTGTTTGTTTGAAATTAATAGGCTCCAAAACTACTGGAACGATTTGAAAAAATCTTTCACCGTTGGCAAGCTACACTATTCCCAAGTGATATATGTTATGTTTAATTTGAATTGAACATAAGGCACAATGAACCCAGACTGACAAATATTAGCAGTTTCGAGTGAAAAGTAATACTGAAATTGATGTCGTTCAAAGTTATATCGAGAGAAAAATAAATGCATTGGTCCTATTGAATAACTAAACATTTTGCTACTATTGAATAAGTCGATAGTTTTTATTCGATAGTCCCCAGCACTAATTATTAGGAAAAGTAAGAGATTGGTACCATTGAATAAGAAGTACAGGAAGCGGTGTTAGCTACATGTACAGTGTACGTGAGTGAAGCAACAAAAATGTCTGATGATGTCCAGTTTTAGGGTATGTGCTGTCAATTTTTAGGGTATGTGCTGTCAAACTTTGACTGTGTTCTCAGTCGAGTTCAGGGGTGTATTATTTCTGTTCGTGATGGTAAGGCGCTGCAATTCGTTGAGTTCCCGTAGTGTGCACGGTTGTTTTGAATAGTTCTTCCATCGTGTTTCTAAACGTTTTTATTGGTTGGTTGTATTACAATAGGTGTAATAAACGTGATGAATTACGGATGAAAAATCAAGAGAATGTACTGAAAAATAAAAAAATTAAATATTAAAAACCGTGCAGTGCATCTTTAGTGTTAAAACACCATGCTTCCTCAAAAAAGAATTGAGATTGAAAAAAAAAGTTGAAGCAAAATCGATGAAATCTTGATTTAATCAAATTTCACTTGGCGTCCCTGAGATTAACTATTCAACTGCAGACCAGCCCTGTTGTAATGCGTTTGTGTTTGTGAAACTCACACTACTTAGAAAAATGCTTCAATTCTTGTTCGTAAAACCCCTTCCTGTACTTCTTATTCAATGATTGGTACTCATTGTGCCGTATTTGACATATTTGTTATTGATTTTGAAGATGCTTTGTTTGCTTATAATTATGTTTTTTTTTTTGTGTGAGTGATAGTTTGAACTTAAGTTAGTGTCGGTGATTGTTTTTAGTACTACTTTTTATTGTTTTACATTCTTTTTGAAGGCGATTAGATTCAGTTTAAGATTTTAGGATTTTATTTTCATTATTTCTTAACATATTTATAAATTCCAAAATCAGAATTGGCATGGCAATGCCGTCTGCCAGGTTGACAAGGTAAAATTCATATAATATTGAGGTCATTGGTTTTAGGGTTATGTTAAAAAACAAGAAATCATTACAAAAAAAAACGCAAATATCTATATGTATGTATATTTTACAATTAAGATACATTTTTAACTTCCATGAGTTGATAGGAGCTTTCACTGATTATTCTCTCTCGATATGATTTTGCCACTTTGCAATACGAAAAAAAGTTTTTCCATCGTCATCTCGTTTAAAAGACTTATCATTTCCTCTTCCGTGAGGTAATTAGATCCGAGGAAGACTCTCCTACTTTCTACCAGTACAGGACGTTTTCCTAAGAAGTGAAAAACATCTTATGTTTCTCTTTGGTTGCATAGACTACATTGTCCAGGACGATCCTCCCTATGTGGAATATGGTTAAGATGCATGAGCTCCCCTCGAAGTGTAGGCATCATACAAATAACCTCCATTTTCTAAACTCTTAAATAGCTATTTGGAACAAGGTTATGACTGAGATGTTTGTAAATTAATCTATGCATTGAATTTGAAGCTTCTTCTATACAGCGACTACGGAGCTTTTCATCAACCGTCGCAATTAATTTGTACAGTTTAACTCTGCAATCATTTGCAGTGATATTTAACACCAGAAGGCCAGCTAGTGCCATTCTGCGTACCAACTGCTTCTTTGATTGATAACATAGAGGGCTGCTTTCTTCGGTAATCTTTCACTATGCATCTGCAAAACCTTGAGAATATAGTCTATGTTTAGTTTGAGGGTTTGAATAAAAAGCGGTTATATTCCAGTTTCCAGCAAAACCATGTTATTTGGTGTGTTATAGGTTAGATGACACATTCTTTTAATTAAGAATCTTAGCAGTTTTTCCACTCTCTCGTACTGTTTGTATCCCCAAACCAACGCTGCGTAAAGCATTATAGACTCCGACGCCTTTTCCGGTCTGAAACCATTCAAAGATTTCCTCTCCATTCCAAACCGCGGCTTTGGTATCATTATATATATTTTTTAGAACTATATCGAATTTCCTGGTCATCCCCAGTCCATAAAGCTTATATAAGACCGCATTTCTAACGACCGCATCGAACGCTGCTTTAAAATCCAAGAAGAAACAATAAAGTTTCCTTTCGTTCCGTAGGCAGTTATCGAGAACGCTTTTAAGAACAAATATTTGGTCGACCGTGGAGTAACCGGGACTGAAACCAGCTTGAAACTTCTTTAGTAAACCATTCTGGATTATCCACAAGATAAGTCGTCTTTGCAGAATTGACGTACAAATTTTGTATGAGGCGTACAAAAAACTTATTCCACCATAATTTTCTGGGTTTTGAGTATTTCATATTTGTGGATAGGAAAGATTAAGGACTCCTAATACCATTCGTGTATAGATCCACTATCCAAAATATAGTTAAACTCCGAAATAATTGAATTTATCATCTTACCATTTATCCATCTTACCCAATCGCTTTGACATCCTATAATTTTTTTTAAAGTATTTATAACTTCTTTAGTATAGTTATGCATGCCTCGAGTGTGCTATTTTCAACGCATGGCCCTGTATATCCTATGTTGCATTGATGGTTAGGGGATTCAAAAGTTCTTTAAAATGCAACAACAGAACGTCAGGTGTTAAAATTCTGTGTATCCTTTCCATTCAATCTTATCACCATTTTTCAAATATCCGTTTAATTCTTCCGTTGTGTTAGTTGTGTAGCGTCTTTATTAAAAAAGGTACTTCTTTTACTCCTGCATAGATTTTTGAATTCTCTATTCGCTACCATCTCATGATCTCTGTCTCGCACATTTACTGTCTCGCATATCTATGATATACAGCTGCCTTGTTAGAATTCCATTTCAGTTTTGGTATAATAATTGTAGATTTCTTGTATCGAAATCATCATTGGTAACTACTTGCATCATCGTATGATCCGAGAGTGCTATCGCGTCTTCTTTGAAGTCAAGTATATACTCCACCATTGCTCCTTCAGCTAAAGTGTAATCAATTACTGACTTGGCTTAGAACAAATTTGAATTAACCATCCTTATCTGATGTTGAGATTCCATTCAAAATCCTGGGTCCAAATGTGTTAAACAAGTCAAGAAAATGTTTTCCTCGGGCATTGCAAATTTCATCCTTTGATTGACGTGCTATTTCCATTTTCTCATTTTCAAACCTGGCTTTGGCCTTAGTCCTAACGTTGAAATCAACTACTACGAGCTCATTTGGATTGTTATTCACTAACAAAAATTTGTACAACTTTTCGAAATCTGTTTTCCAATTGTTGCAATTAGTGTTTGTCGGAATTATTATCATTTTTTCGTTCTCTTAATTGTCTCGAACTTGCAGCCTAAGTTTTTGATCGTTTTCTTCTACGCGTAGTAGTACTTATCGCTGAGATCCATACAAATTCGAAATTCTTAAATTTACTTTCATATTTATCAAAATTGAGTTCAGTTACGAAGGTTTCGAGCAGAAAAATTATATCAAAACAATTAACATAATTATAAAAGCGTTATATAAATTTGTATTAACTAAACTTGAAACATTATACGCAATTATTGATATTTTACTAGGTACTTAATTTACATTAATTATATTGGCGCAAATTTATAGTTAGCTCCTATTAGGTAACTTGACTAGATACTAGCCAAAACCATTTTAAATTTAAAACCGGCTACTTATCATATGTCAACTAATAGACATTGAGCCTGCACACACGGGATGAATAATTTTTGGACTAAAACGGGTTTGACTCTTTAGTCCAAGGCCAAGGACACACGAGATGATTTCAGACTGGGGAAGAAATGTATACATGAACCTCTTATAAATGTGTAAGTATTTAGATCGTACCAAAACTGACAGCTTTCGTATATGTGTTAGTTTCTCTTGCCAACTAAACTGATTTTAGTCCGGATGAATTAGTCTCGTTTGTGCAGGCCCATTTTGTAACCTGCTTGTAACTAGTGTAAGCCTTAGGTCGCACCCACAATAAACTTTAGTCGAACAAACCCAAAATATACTGAGCGAATACAAGGAATTCGTATATTGTGCCCTAAATAACGGATTGCTCCGTTTCGTCAATTTTCGTTCAGTTTTGCTTACGGACGTAAACTGCGCTCCTCTTCGCTTTTTACGGTGTATGGGGCATAGGCCCCATGAAATCGATTCATGCGGTGTCCCAAGGTTTTTGAACTTTTTACTTGCATATGAGCCTGCATGGCTTTTGCTTCAAAGCCCTCTATTTTTGGCATATCACACACTGGTTCACATATTTAGCGATGTTCCGGGACATTCTGGCCCAATAATGTAGCCGTTTTATCCGAGCATTTATTTTGACTATTCCCATACGTCCGTCAGTGATGAGGTCGTGGTTTTCTCGGAGTATATTATCCTGCTCGGCATCAGGGACACACCATTTCTATTACTGAGATTGAGAGGCAAATAGATGAGTCCGGAAATTACTGTATACCCGCTCCTTCTATCTTGTAGCCAGGGAAGGGTTCTGGGTTCGCAGTCATCTGATTCAGCAATTCCTGTGTCCAATCAACGGTCTAGTGATCGGGAATGATTTCTAGCGCTTGGATATTTTCTTCTTTGAGGGGTCACGATCTCAGGATAATATATCAGCTACTACGTTCATTATGCCCTAACAGTATTGGATGTCAAAGTCGTTTTGTTGGAGTTCTATCGTCAAACATGCCAGCCTTCCTGACGGGTTCTCTAGTGAATGCTACCAATTTTACGAATGCTGGTTGGTATCCTTCCAAATACGGCCTCACCTTGCGAATTCCCGATGGTATTACCAAACACTCCATTTCTGTAACTGAATATTTGCGCTCTAGATCGGTTAAAGTCCTGCTGGCGTAAACGATGACTCTCTTCTGCCCTTTTTTGTTCTGCGATAGAACTACTCCTAGTTTGCAATGATTTGCATCGGTTTTTTATCTGAACGGGAGCCCAAAATCTGCTTATCCTTGAGCGACTTGAAAGCCTGTATCTGGTCGTTGCTCCACTCCCACTCTTGGTTCCTTTTTAAAAGCTCTGTCAAAGGGGCCGATTATGGAAAAATCTTTAAGGCTGAAAACAGACCGAAGCCGTTAGAACGTCTTTTTTCTTTCGACAAAAATCATGTCGTATTCCAAACCACACCGAGGTCGACAAAAACTAAATGTCTTGTCTTTGTGACCTTCGGTGTGTGTTGCTCCTATACAACCTATACAACTGACACGTTTTTTTTTATCGACTTCTGTTTTTTTTTTTTTTTTTTTTGTTTTGTTCACCGTGGTGTGTTACTTCATAAAACGATGTATAGCTTTAGGTGCTGACATTTTGCCTCCGATTTTTTGTTGCCTTTGGTATGTTTTGATCCTATACAACACCATGTATTTATTGCAACGTAGCGCATCCTTCTCCCTTCGCCATTTCTTGCGCTCTAGCAGAGTTGTCAAATACTCCTCATTCCATCTCGTTCAAAAATGCGAAAGCATTGCCCTCCGCTCCTTCCATACGTTCTTGCCTTGTGTGACCGGTAGCTTACCTGTAATGAGTAGTTAAAGGAAGTGTTAACGGTTCACCTTCCAGAAAATATCCCAGCGTTAACGCCTGAAGGTCATTTGGATCATCGTTAAGCGGATAGGGCGGTCTTGAATTCAGGATTGCTTCTTTTCCAGCTAGTAGCAAGAGCAACTGTTTGTATGTCAATACCTTCACTCCAATCACCCTTCATAAGTGAAACTTCATTGATTTGACTGCCGCCTCGTAGATGCCGCCTCGATGAGGCGCGGCTGGCGTCATGAATCCCCATTCCGTCCAGTTCGCACCAATAAAATCGAGTGCGTACATTTGTACCCGTGCTTTACCATTTTCGCTGTAGATCCTTTCACACCTTCCCCTTCTCGCAATAAACCTTTCATAGCAAGCGATGAACGCCATCGTTGTTAAGCTTGACACAACATCAATGAGTACCGCCCTTGTCTTGAGACATACGAGAATAGCGACCCAGCATTTTTGCTTTACCAATTTCTCAACAGCTCTGTTTATCATTTTGATTTCAAACGGCCCTACGAAATCAAGACCGGATTGCAAGAACGCCTTTCCAGGTACTACTCCCTCTTTAGGGAGTTCAACCATCAGTTGTGTTTCGAAACGATGATTATATCGAACGCAGACTACACATTTGTGTAAGAACCTTCTCAGTTCGTTCCTTAATCTAGGAATCCAGAATCTCTGTCGTTTATGCTGTGCCATAACTTGTATAGCCCCTGCCTGGTTGCCTTATGGGCCCCGTCCATTATAAGCCACGCCTCATTGTAATTTCCTTCAGTTAGTTGCCATTCTTCAAGCGTCCTTCCAGCCTTCTTGATAAGTGAGCTCCTGAGGTAGTCAAACTTATATGCCGGCGTGATCCTACCGTTGTTATGCACGGCGGCCATGAAGAGATCTCGGAAGCCTTGCCACTTCGTAATTATACCGTCGAACTCACCCCATGTGTTCTTTACATCATGCTGGGAGAATGGCATGGACATCTGTACGGTCATTGGAGTCGGTTATTTCGCTTTTGCTGCAGTGGTCATTTCGCTCCTTCTCTATCTTAAAGTGGCGACGGCGAGGAAGTAGCCATCCTCTGCCACTGCTACCCTTCTCTCGACCTCAGCAATCTTGAGCAGGTCTTCGGTTTTGACAAGGACCTTCTCTGCTTCTTTCCCCTGATTCCATGAGTCGATCAGCGCTTCTAGACGTATCTATAGTCCTTCGCCATTTTATCGCTCTTAGCAAACGCTGCCCCTCTCGCGATTGTATGGATGCCTGCGTCGAAAGCGTAGTTACATTTCTCTTCCATATCTTCCCTTTTCTTCTCTTTTTCCTCCTCTGGAACAAACAATTGTGATTATACAAATTGCCATCTTAAACGCTATAAAGAAAGAAATGAAGAGTCCAACTAATGCCTAAAAATCTGACTCAATCCAAAGACAAGGAGAAGATACCAAATTATTCCAACTCAATGGGAGAATTGAAATCGATACAATAGTGAATAAAATAATACGATACCAAAATGTTCCAACTCAATCCGGATTAACTGGGACAGCTAAAATCAATACAATAGTTAATAGAATATTCGATACCAAATTACTCCAACTCAATTTCACACAAACAGGGAGAGTTATATGAATACAATAATTTATATCGCGAGGAATATGGATAAGCTGTGTGTTTGTGCTGCTGATGCTTCTACCGTCACCATTGTTATCCTCCGATTTTTTACCTTTTCCCTTCACTCCTTCCGCTGGCAGGCAAAGTATAAAAACTATATGACATAAATGTACGTATTCATGTGTACATATCCCATCACACAATATAATTTTGCAACACTCTTTGTGCCCCTTCGTAGATACATAAATGCCCAGCTCATCGTCCGTCATCCTTCGCTTCCTTCACTCTTTAGCACAGTCACAAACACAAAAAAAAAATGGTTGCCCAAAGCGAAAAGAAAAGAAAACAAAAATGCAACGCAACCTTCACTGATCATGAATGTCCAATCTCAGAACAAAACTGTTGTTTTTTTTTTCAACAGAATGCCTTCCAAAAAAGCAGAATGCTACAATGCTTCTTGAAATCACAGATTTAGAACAATAGTAAGGTGCTTGTTTTAAATTTTAATTTTTCTATAATTCATTTCAATACTGCTGGAGAAGAAATAA
The DNA here is from genome assembly GCA_920937365.1 of Sphaerophoria rueppellii. Classification (NCBI taxonomy): domain Eukaryota; kingdom Metazoa; phylum Arthropoda; class Insecta; order Diptera; family Syrphidae; genus Sphaerophoria; species Sphaerophoria rueppellii. The sequence goes on from CAKKXW010000005.1 coordinate 56,822,920, forward strand.
ACACTACTTGTTTGCTCCGATACCAAACACAGAATGAATAAATTGAATAAAGAGGCCATAGAGGACATATATTACCTAGAGTCCCGACTTTCTTCGTCCCTTTCCGAAAACACCCGCAAATCTCCTCTGAGGTGAACTCTCACATCCTCTCTTCTTTTCGTGTCCGTGAAACATTTGGAAAGAAAAAAAAAAAACAAAGTTCACCTCAACCGTGGGTAAATTTTTTTCCTGGGCCCAAAGTGACAGAAGCCAATCGTGTGAAAAAAAATCATTTGTTTTTGTTTATTTGTTCAAGATAAAATCAAAAATATATCGATTTTCTGAATTTATCAAGCAACGAATTGTATTTGGAAGAGGGTGAAACGCTCATAACAGAGATAAGTCTTTTCTTCTCTCCTACACTCTCAAGTGGAGTCTCCTCTAAACGCCCACAAAAGCCTTTCCCTGCTTCTTTCAGCCCTGAGATCCATTATATACAGGAGATACCGGAGAAATAAGTTAA
>CAKKXW010000005.1:56825307-56852054 GCA_920937365.1 Sphaerophoria rueppellii
TATCAATTGCAATGATTAGACATGCTCCTCAAAGTATGTTATTATTTTTACTTTCTTTGTGATTATCTACACTCCCATATGTGTCACAACACGGTTGCATCGACTTAGGGGTTAGAATTGAAAGATTTTCCTGATTTGTTTGGTTTACTCCATTTATAATTCACATATTATTTTTCGTGCCTTATCAACACTTTTCCTGATACATTATTGTGCATCTACAAATTTTTCATTTTGTATGTGAATAATAACAACTTTTTCTAGAGGTGCTTACACCAATGGCTTTTTTTCGTCAATTCCATTTTTGGCTGGAGTTGTTAGCGCAATGCGTAGTGCATTGGCTTTTCAACTGGCTGGTCTAAGGTTCAAAATCCAAAGATGAGAACTTAAAAATTGTTTCAATTAACAATGAAAATAGACAGCACCACTAATGAAAGGAGTCTGAAGATCGGCTTGGCAACCGTGAAATAGCTATAACTCCAGCCAAAAATGGAATTGACGGAAAAAAGCCATTGGTGGAAGCACCTCTAGAAAAAGTTGTTATTATTCACATACAAATCAATAATACACTACCCATACGAGCACTTAAGGGACGAAAATTATACACATTGCTTTGTGTTTGTGTTTGGAAGAACTGTCAAAATACATCCATTTTGTTCATTCCCTTGTGTTTTCATAGGAAAAATAGAAACTTTAAAAATTAATTAAAAACAGAAAGAAGTGATTCCTCGCCTCAAATTATTTATATTTGTTTATTAAATACATATATCTTTCAAATAAAAGTGTTTTTTTTTTTGTCAAAATTCAGGTTTCCGTAATGGAAAGTTGAGCCTAAAAAAGCGTCCGTTAGGTTTTTTCCGACAATTATGGAACAGCGTGAGTTTTCCATTGTCATCTTGCACAGATGGACGAGTTTTTCTGGGATGCCAAAAATAGAGATTGCTCTACATAATTCGTCTCTATAGACGCTGTCATACGCGGCCTTGGTATCGATGAAAAGTTGGTAGGTATCGATTTGAAGTTAATGGGTTTTCTCAAAGATCTACCGTAGGGTGAATATTTCATCAGTGGTGGACTTTCCAGGTCTGAAGCCCTATTGATAAGGACCTACCAGGTTGTTAACGAAGGGCTTCAAACGTTCACACAGCACGGCAGACAATATCTTATAGGCGATGTTAAGGAGACTTATAGCTCTGTAGTTAGTGCAGTTCACGGGATCTCCTTTTTTGAGGATCGGGCCTACGATGCTGAAGTTCCATTCATCGGGCATGCTTTCCTCCGACCAAATTTTGCAGATGACCTGGTGCATGCTCCTAACCAAATCGTCTCCAGCTTCGTTCAGTTCGGCGGCTAGCCTATCTGCTCCAGCGGCTTTGTTCGACTTAAGTTTAGATATCGCTATCTTCACTTCGACAATGTCGGGTGGGTGGAATTGTTGACCTTCTGCACCCAAATTGAATGGTTCTGTATTGCTGACGGAGTTTTACTCGTCATCGCCATTATACAGCTTGGAAAAGTGGTCCTTCCATATCCTCACCACTGATTGCAGTTTCACTACGATGTTCCCATTATGGTCTCTACAGGCTTCAGTTCGGATAGTATAAGCCCTGGAGGTTTGTTTCACCTTTTTGTAGAACTTTCGAACCTCGATCCTCTTGTGACATCTCTCTATCTCCTCGATCGCACGCTTCTCGTGCTCCCATTTTTTCTTTCTGAGAAGTTTATTCTCCTCTCTCCTTTTCTGCTTGTAGAGCTCACGAGCTGCTCTTGTCCTTCTTTGCAGTGTCGCTTTGTATGCCTCTTGGCTAGCTGCATGTGCTCGCCGGCACTCATCGTCAAACCGGGGGCTTAGCACTTCAGAGGCAGCATCTCTGATGGCTGCTTGTCAGTGTTGCCACTGGTTCTCTATATTTTGTGCAGGCAGCAAAGGACATCTGAGGAGATTTTCAGAGACAAGATCGGAAAAGGATCTAGCAATCTTTTGCGATTGTAGCAGTTTGACGTCGAATTTCCTCCTAGCATTTTCGAGTGGCCTTGATCGGGATATCCGCATTCGTACCTTGGCTACAACAAGGTAGTGGTCCGAGTCGATGTTGGCACCTCGGAATGTGCAGACATCTTGGATGTTTGATTGGTCAGGAGATTTCCATGTTCCCTTGTGGTAATCGAGATGTGGGAAATGCGTACTTGCTACTATATTGTCTCGCCCCGCAGCGAAGTCGATTAGCCTAAATCCGTTATTGGAGGTGGTGTGGAGTAGGCTATGTCGTCCAATTATTCCACCAAAGATTTTTTCTCTATCCAGCTCAGCATTAAGATCTCCAAAGACGATTTGAATGTCATAGATAGGGCATTGCTCAAAGGTGTTGTCGAGGAGCTCATAGAACCTGTCTTTGGTGCTTGCGTGAGCACAGAGGTTTATTAAGAGTGGCATGGACGATCCCGAGTCATACGCACGTCCTGTACACAAAAGGAACAGAATAGCCGAAATGGGTGGTGGCAGTTGGCTTTTTTATTTCCAAGCTGCTTGCAGTTCCAACAATGGGTACCTCGGTTGTATTTTTCTGCATTTTGAAGCGGTCAGCTTTTGCTCTTGACCTCCCGTGTTGTTCCTATCCGAGAGTCTGTGCCGGGTGCTGTATTCACAGAACTCCGGTTTTCTTGGCATATGTACTCATATTCCTCGGTCAGCTCCATTAGCTGCTCTAATGTGTTAAAGGATTTGGATAACAGAAATCCGGCACATCCGGTTGACGGGTCATGCTATCAAATTCCTTACTGGCGTCATCTTCAGGTTTCTCTTGCGCTGTTGTAGGACTGGTGGTTTGTTCGGCGTATTTTCTGGCGTTTTCCTTTCTTTTCTAAATCTTCGCATAGGTTTTTGGTTGATTTCCGAGCTCGAGCGGCCTTTGAATGCGTGCTAAAACGCGCTCGGAGAGCGTATTGGTATCCAAGTTGGCTTTGGACATACATATGTTCTATTATCTCCTTTTTTTTAAGGAGAAAGATTGCTCTGATGCTGAGGAAAATGTCTAGTTTCTCTGATTCGTGCATTTTTTTTTAAATGTTTTTATTTGCGAGGATTCTTGTTTGTTCAGGAAAATGGATTTACAACCGAAAATGGAAAAAATACATTTTAATAAAAATTGGTATATTATTTGCTTTTTTATTAAGATTAAATCAAAAAACTTATTTTTTTCTTCATTTAAAACCAACATTTTAATTTTATTGGAGGTCATCCTTGAATTTTTGTGCGAAAAAAACTTTCAAATGTGACAGTTTTTGTAACCAAGATTTTGAATATAAGAATAAATCTAACAAAATCCAGTGGAAACACTACTAGATTATTTTTAATCAAACTGGAAGATAATCTAGATTATCGTTCAGTGGAAACGTAATATTATCCTATGTTGGCAGATTAACTAGGGTAGTTCAAAATTTTAATATCGTTTCAAATAAGAGTGAAGTCTATTGAGAAAAAATTATTGTCAGCAATATCAGGCAATATCAGAAAATTGTCTTAGTGGCCTTGACTAAAACAGCCTAAATAAAGAGAATGCTGCTGGAGCTGGAAATGTAACACATAAATAAAACTGATAACACAGTTAATAGACAATCTGATTGCGAAAATCTAAGCACTTAACTTGATTAAGAAGAAGCAGTAGTTTATGTGGTTTAAATTCTCCGTCAATAAGCACATCATTCACTACTGTTTTTTCTATCGAAGCCCAAACCTGGACAGATCTTCAACTTCTCGTAAATTTGATGCTCTGTTTGACTCCATTCTCACACTGAAATCGTTATTACGGGCGATTTCAATGTACACAATTCTTCGTAGCTTCTCCATTCGGGCTCGAGAACACCCGAAGGAATATGTGCCGAAGTTTTTGCTGAGTTTAACCACTTTACTCAGCTTGTCACCGAGCTCACTCGAATATCGGACATTAATGGCCAAGCAGAAAATACTCTTGACTTGTTTCTTACGTCTGACTATCAGTGTATTAACGCCTTTAGGTAGATCAGACCATAGTATTATATCTGCAATAATTTCTCGTATCAAGCTAAAAGAGTTAGAAAAAGAGCTCCGAAAACAACCGTATAGCAATACGAGAAAGCCAACTGGGGCGGTCCCAATAACTTTTTCCGGATCTATAACTGGTCACTATACTTCCTTGATCATACTCCAGCGCAGATATGATTACTAATATTATTATTTTGGGAATGAAAACTTTTATCCCGAATAGGTTTAAAAGCATCAGGCCCAAGGAAAAGTCATGGTTTGATTCAAGCTGTAAAGAGGTTATCAGGAAACAAGAAGTAAAGATCCGGTGTTTTAGAGCCAACCCAACTGTAGAAAACCGGAACAAGTTTTAACAAGCCAAGAAGGCCTGCAATGCCCATATTCGGCGGACCAAATTTTTACATAACCAAAAATTAAGGCAAAAAATACTACAATGTCCCAAAGGCAGTAAGAATTGTTGGTCATTTGTAAAAAAAAATGAAGAATTCTTCTTTTTCCTCGGTTCCTACGCTCGTTGACAATGACACTCCAGTTGTTAACTCGCTCGCGAAAGCTAACCTTTTTGCTAGGCAGTTCGCCGCCAACTCTTCTCTGCCTGAGTGTGTCATGCCTCCTCCAGTTCTCGAGCGCGTCAATTACGCTGGCAAACCCTTGCGTAAGCTTGTCCATCTATCCTATTCTTCTGCGCTCATTCCGAGCAGTTGGAAAACAGCATTTGTCCAGCCTATTCCAAATAAAGGCGAATCTTCTTCTCCCTCCAATTGTTGTCCAATTGCACTTACCTCAAGAAATATCTCGAAGACCGAAAGCTTCTTAATGACCAGCAGTACGACTTTTGCTGCATCAGGTCCACCGATGATCTGATGGTTTATCTCACCGAACAGTGGAACAAATCTTTACATCGTTTTGGAGAAAGAAAGATTGTGGCACTTGATATTTCAAAGGCATTTGATAAAGTCTGGCATCTTGCTCTTTTATCGAAAATGCGTGCCTTCGGTATCGATGAATACCTACTTTGTTGGACTAGAAACATTCTTTCGAACCGTTCAATACAAGTTGTATTGGACGGCTTCAAGTCTGAAACCCACACTATAAATGCTGGTGTGCCACAGAGCTCCGTTTTGTCTTTCACCCTCTTTCACATTTTCATCAATTCATTTTTTAACTGACGATAGCATCCTTAGGTTTTCATATTCGTTTCCAGACTCACATCCCTCCACTTCGGATGTGGAACTGCAACGACAAAATATGACAAGCTCATTAAACTCTAACTTAAACAGCATTATACAATGGGGAATACAAAATTGCGTAGAGTTTAATGCTTCGAAAACCCAATGCTGTCTTTCATCGTTGAAGCGAGATATACCCCCCCTGCCACTGTCTTTGAGTGGAGGAGAAGATTCTCGGTATGTGCATCACTGACCACCTCATGGGGAACGAGCACATAGATATGCGATGTCGCCAAAAATGCCGCAAGATGTTAAGGTTTCTTAAGACGATGAAAGTAATGAAAAAAGACCTTCGCGTTAATTATAAAAAAAAAAAAAACAACTGAGATAGTGGGAAGGTTTTCTTTTTATTTTTGACAAAAAACTTGATGTATGTTCTAACAAAGTTGAATTTCATTTATTTTGTAAATATTGAAATTTGTTTGTAATACAAGAACCTTATTATGTTATTTAAATTAATAATAAAAGCCTAATGAAGAGCGAAACCACGCTTTAAACATTGCACACCATCTAGTATCGTTTTTTATAGACCTAGAGCCTGTTGCAAAATTGATTTTTTATTAGGTAAAAAGGAAAATTATAAGGAATAAAATAGAGTGGCGCGACAGCTCTTGAAGAGCCAAGGCCTAAGTGGCTTACTCTCATCAACAATTCTCTAGGTGCGTGTGAAGAATTGAGGGGACCTACAATTTTACACCGATTCCGAACGGCAAAGTTGAGAAGCACTTTTTCATGACAGATGATGCTCTTGGAAGTTTTGTCAGTTCTTCGCAAGAGGCAGTGTCCGTGAAAGATGAAATAAAAACTTTGGGCCCGAGTAGGATTCGAACCCACGACGTTCTGCTTAGCAGCCAACGCACCTAACCACTAAGCTATGGACACTGCACTACAAATTATAAGGAAGCATCTTGTAAATAAGCCCAACATGCCAAATCGAATCAATGTCTGGATATATCGTTCCAGTGGTTATAGTATTCAGACGATTTTGTTCGACGTTGCTGCGAATTCTAATTGACTTATATTAATATTCATATAAAGCTGAAGATTGTTCTTATTTGAACGCACTTATTTCAAGAACTATGTACTGATTCCAAACTGAACTTAAGGCTATACTAACAGACCCAGCAAACATTGTTTTGCCACAAATGAAATGGCCCAAATGAATTGCTGGGTACAGCTATACTAAAAATGCGCTATGCAAAATAATTTAGCAGTCCTTTTATTCAATATAAAGCTAGTTTGTTGATGAAGAAGGCAGAATTTCGTTTTCACCTATAAACTTAGAAATTATATCCTTAAGAGTTTTTCAGGAATGTTGCTCACATTACTTAAGAGGCTTCTGGGCCTGTAATTCTCAGGATTTTCCAAAAGCCTACCAGCTTTGCATAAAACTGAAACTCACCACATAAAACTGAAACTCACCACAGCCAAGGTGAAAGCTTTATTTAAAAACATGGCCTTACTCACAGTGAACATAGGAGTCGTTGGAACAAGAGAACGATTTATAAACTGTCTGGGTTGTCCTAGAAAGATGTAGTTTACCTTTTTTCAATCAATGGAACATCCATGATCCATACAACATAAAATGCATAATTAGTAAATTTTTCAGTAATGCTATGAAATATTTATTATTATTATGAATCAGTTTCAGTATGTATCTACATTAACCAAATGAATATGCACCATAATCATTTCAACTTCCATTTTTTCACTACTCAAAGATCAAAATGTCAAATCTCAAATAATTTGCTATTTATGACCTGCTCTGAAGGAGATCTCAATTTCGATTGTTTTGTGAATCTCACAAGTATGTGACTTTAGGGGAGAATACGAAAAAGGCATAAGATCAATTTTACTTCTTCAAATGACTTGTGAGGTATCACTGTATCAGTGATGATGGAGAGAATCGAGCTGTAAGTCTCTTATGATTCTTTAGGTTTTTAGCAGAGCTTATGCATGGCTGGATGCAATGTGACCGAGCCAATATAGTCGTCTTTTCTTGGCCTTCTGAACTACATCCACATCTTGGTACAGCTCATACAATTCTCGGTTGAACCTTTTTCTGCATTAGCCATCGTCGCATATGGCACCGAAAATCCGTCGAAGAATTTTTCTCTTGAAAGTGCCCAGTATCAATTCCCCTTTTTTACTTATCGTCCAGCACTCGGCGCCGTAGAGTAGGACTGGTAAAATCAAAGTTTTGTATAGCAGACACTTTGTCTTTCGAGTGAGGAGTTTTGAACCCAGTTGTTTGGCCAAACCGAAGCAGCGGTTCGATAGGGCAATTCTTCTTCGGATCTCCACTAAGGTGTTACTCGTGGGATTGATGTTTGTTCCAAGGTAGGTGAACTCCTGAACTGCCTCGTAATTGCTGGTACCAACAGTGACATTTCGTCCTAGGCGGTAGACAGATGTTGCTTTGTTTGTTGATAGCATGTACTTTGTTTTGTCCTCACTTCAAGACCAGCGAGTTTCGCTCTCTTGGATCGACCGATAATGTTAATGTCGTCCAAATAGCTTAGGAGCTGGGTGGACTTGTTGAAGATAGTCTTTTCCGTGCTCACACCTGCCTTGCGTACTATCTGCTCCAGGACTATGTTGAAGAAGCTACAGGACAACGCATCTCCTTGTCTAAGCCCTGCACATGTTTGGAATAACTCGGATGAGCTGTTACCCATTTGCACACTGCACTGCATATTGTTAAGCGCCATGCGGCACAGCTGAATCAGTTTGTTCGGGGTCCCGAATTCAGACACGCTATCATAAGCTCTTGGCGGTGAATGCTATCATACGCAGCTTTAAAGTCGATAAAAAGTTGGTGGGTTTCGACTTGAAATTCGTTGGTCTTTTCCAGGATCTGCCTTAGTGTTAATATTTGGTCTATCGTTGTTCTGCCTGACCTAAAGCCACACTGGTACGTGCCGATTATTGTGTTGCAGAAAGGTTTAAGACGGTCATATAGTACGTTGGATAGGATTTTGTATGCAACATTAAGCAGGGATATGCCACTGTAGTTTTTACATGACATCGGATCGCCTTTTTTGTAGATGGGACATATGGAGCTTATCGACCAGTCAGTGGGCTTGCATTCTTCCTCCCACACTTTGATGATGACCTGGTGCATGCGGTTCATCAAAACGCCTCCTCCATATTTAAAGAGTTCCGCAGGTATGCCATTCGACCCGGCGAAATTGTTATTTTTTAGCTTTTGCATGGCTCTTTCTACCTTTTCTACTTTGGAGGCTGGGACTGGGTCTTCATTGACTGGTCTTGCTTCTCTTTCGTCATAAGCTCGCTTGACATTTTGCGCATTCAGCAGCTGTTCAAAGTGCTGCTTAACAACATCTACAATTCTCTGTGCTTCGATGACTAGGTTTCCTTCACTGTTTCGAAGAGCCTGTGTGCCGAAGCTAATTGCTTCGACCTTTTAAAGAAACGCCGGGTGTTGTTCTTTGCTCGAGACTCTTCTAGACCTTTGAGCTGAGAAACTGCGGAAACTCTTTTCTTCCTTCGCATGGCCTTTTTTCTCATTTCTCCTTTTTTTCGATACTCTGCTCTTGCTGCTCTTGTTTACCTTTGCAGCATCTGCAAACGTGTATTCTGTCTCTCTCTGCAATAACGCGCACTCATCATCATACCACGGGTTCTTTTCAGGGATGGCTGGTAACCTTTGGTGGTCTCGGCTACATTTTTTATTATTTCGCGACATTGGTTCCACCAGGTGTTGGCATCTATGGTATTTGGAAGTACGACGGAGAGTCACTCACTCAGGCGCTCACTGTAGTCTCTGGCATTATCCGGAGTGCCAAGAATGTTGAATTTCTGGTTTGGAACCGCACGTGTTTTTTTATCGTTTGATAGTTGAGCTTTAAACTGAGCCACTACCAGAGAGTGGTCAGAGTCAATACTTGCTATTCGGAAAGTGCGCACGATCAAGATGTTGGATGCGTGCCTTGCACTGATTAGCACATGGTCGATTTGGTTGGTAGCTCGACCATCCGGAGATCGCCAGGTTGCAGTGTAGATCTTTCGTCTTGGAAACCTAGTGCTACTTATCACCGTATTATGAGCTGCAGCAAAGTCGATTAGTCGGAAGCCGTTATCTATTGTTACTTCGTGGAGGCTGTGCTTTCCAACTAAACCGCCAAAGTAGCCTTTCTACCGAGTTATGCATTAAAATCTCCGAGTACGATTTTGATGTCGTACTCTGGACAGGCTCCGTAGGCTCTATCCAGGAGTTCGTAAGAATCCTCCTTGCTTGACTCCTCGCCATCATGGGTAGGGGTGTGTGCACATATTATACTGATGTTTTGTAGTGTGGCCTTGATGCGGATTACAGCCTGGAGTGTAGAGGGTTCTTACATTCCAGGTACAAACTCTCAATATATATTCCGTTGTCGTTCCGGGTCTGGTTACCATAAGAGGGGTTCATTATCCGAGGCTGTTTCTCTCTCATAACGTTCACGTTTTTTTTTTTTACTGTGGAGGGGTTTTTAGCCCCTCGCACTTACCTCCAAATTTGTTGGGCCGTTGATATGGTGCTTCTGTTTCTCCGTTTTGCACCCGCGCTTACAAGTTTCGCAAGTTACATCTGGAGATAAAACCAGTACCCGGTGGTTACTACGAGGAGGTAAAATAAGCACTTGGTGTGTAGGAAAAATTACAGCATACGCCCCCAGAGCCTACAATATATTGACATCGTCAACATATTTAAGGATAAAATAATTTCATCCTTTTCGGGTTTCACGTATAGGCAATAGTCTGAAGAGCAATGTTTGAAACCTATTTGTAAAATGAATGAATTAAATTTCGCATTGCATACGCGCGAAACTTACTTTAGACCATATAAACATTTTCTTTTTTCAATTTGAAAACTCTTAAGTCCTTAGGTTGGAGTGGCTGTCTTGATGTTACTGATCCACTTAGACCTCAAGGGTCCATTGTGATACCAATAAAAAAGTTACTCATGGGAGAGTAACAAACTTAAGCAAACTATTTTGTACTTCTAATGAAGTAAGGCGACATTGTGTATCGATCGTTGCCAGTTCACTGGTATTATCGAAGAAAGTATTACCGTGATAGTAATTTCTTTTATTGGACATGTACACAGAAGGTATTGGACTGTTTCTTCTTCCTCCTCGTCCATGCAGCTTCTACAGAAGTCGTTTGCGTAGACCCCTAGCCTTAAAGCATGTCTACTTATGAGGCAATGTCCTGTTATGACTCCAATTGTAAGGCTTATATTTTGCTCGCTCAGGGAATCAAGCCTTTTGTCCGTTTCAGGTCTATGCTTGGCCATATTTGTTTGGTTGCTAGGCAGGTGGTACCCTGTGACCATCTAGCATTTGTTGAATCTAGACCATATTGTTTGAGAAGATATTTGCATGTAGCGAGTGGTTTTCCTATGTTATGTCATTGCCTTACAATAGACAGAAGCGTTCCGAATGATCTCCAAGTGGAATAATCATGTCAGAGCATTTTCGTAATTCGGCCGGAATGATTCCGTCTAGTCCTGGAGATTTGTAAGGATCAAAGCTATTTACAACCCATTGCAGTTTATCCCGCATTATTAGATCAAATTTATCGTTTGTAATGGGTTGAGACTCAGATCTCTAATGACAGATTAAAAGATTCTTCATCTGTGGTAGTCTACGGGCCCGCTTCTATCTTTAAAGCACTGGGTGTTGTTGGACTTTTTGAAAGAATTTCCCTGAGTCTTGAGGCTTCTGATGTATATTCTATTTTTCCACAGAAGTTTCTCCAAGAAGACTTCTTGCTCTTCCTAAATTCTTTCTTATATTGCTTTAGAGCATGTTTAGTCCCAGTCAGAGGGAGATCTAGTGTACTTAGATCTATTAAAGAGTTTGCGACAACTCTTATTGAATGGTTCTTTGTGCCACCAGTTAAGTTTATTTTTACCCTTTTTCGTTACAGGGCATGAAGTCCTCATTAATTCGTTGAGGGCTTCGGTGAGATGATTCACAGAAAGGTCAAGTTCATCTTTAGTGGAGGAGCTTTTAAGAAGTTTGTGGTCATGTAGTTATGTTAGTTCCAAGTTTATATTACGGTGATTGCGAATACCCGTAGATATATTTACCACATCATTGAGATCAAACTGAATATATTTGTGGTCAGAGAAAGAGTTATCTTTTGAGACATGCCAGTTTGAAATCAGATTATGGATCGAGTCAGAGATAAGTACTTCTTTCCTGTTCTTGCTTATGAATGTGAGTTCATTACCAATGATACAAACAAGTAGGTTTGTGCTTAGTATGTAATCAAATAAGAACTCACCTTTTTCACTAATGTCAGAACTACCCCACACCATGTGATGGGCGTTAGCGTCCGTTCCAATTAGGAGATCCACTTTCTTTGATGGCGCGTCCACAAAAGTTTTCCTGAAAGTGTCTCCTGGGATTCGGCTGTCGTGGCCAAGGTAAGATGATATAAGCCAATAGATGGCTTTACCTGTTGTTAAGCAGTAGTAGTTTCCTTGTTGCTGTAATTGGGGAGTTAAATTTAAGTCTGTTTTTACTAATATGCATGACCTTGGTTCACCTTTCTCCGATGCATATAGTAGATTATAACCAGGAGTCCTGAGCCCTTTAATAGTGGATTTTGAGACCCACGGCTCTTGTATAAAGACGATATGTTCCTTGTTCTAATGCAGTCGGAGTATCAGGTTGTTTATGGCCATGATAGGGTGATGGAGATTAATCTGAACTAATCGCATCATAGCTACTTTTAGCCAGATCAACCTCCACCACTGCTTTATGGGCATTTTCATCGTCTGAGGGGGAATGAAGTAGGACTTCTTCGCTCACAGTGATGCCTAAGGTGGAGTCTTCCGTATCCATGTCTGATTTGCTGCCGATTACAGGATGAGCCTTCGTATCGGATGGATTGTTAGTGGCTGAGGAGGTCGATGGTTCCACGTGCGGTGTTGTTTCTACCTCCATTTTTGGGGTTTGTGAAGCGTTTCCGGCCGCTGAAGAGGCTTCGTGTGGGTGGCGCGTTTAGTGAATCCCCAATCAAGCCTTAGGTCGCGGCCAGTGGAACTAGTGATTCCCTATTGATCATCAAGAGAGCTGATCTCTAGTGACCCACTATCTCTTTCTCAACCTTAAGGACTTTTCAGTCACGCGTAGGCAGGTTTGGATTACTCGTTTTAATCAATTTCATGATCATATCTGGGCAGTTGTGTAGAGCCGGGACCATTACACGTGCTCTTGGTCGGCAAGGAATATTCTCCCTTGTAACAACCTTGAGCTTGGCACCCGGCCAGACTTCTGGCAAGCCATTGACAGCAGCCCTGTACAGATTGAAAGATCTCTGATGACCACAGGTGATGATTTTGATACGATTTTGGTACCATCGTGCATTGGCTGTGTCCGGGAGAGGCCCCGGATTCTCCTCGATGACAGATAAAAATCTGAAACCGAGGTAATTCTTGACGTCTGCCCATTGATCATGAGAGATTCTACCATCCAAATGACTCCTGTCAATGATCGCGGCCATGATCTTGCCTTTGAGGGTGTCGCTATAAGAAAGTCCTTTATTGAAAACTGTGTACTGCTGGAATGCACTTTCTGCCTTTTCGGTTCAGGCTTGTCTGTTCGATGCTTTGTTCATATTGTTGTTCTCACGAGTAATGCGGAAAGACGATCAGCCCCGTCAGTGCCGCTTGCCGGGGCAAGGCAGAAATATGACGGACCTTTCGGATGCTGAAAGAGCTTGTTAATGGCTGGTTTATCCCCCAGCCTTTCATTCTTCTTGTCAGCTATGCCATACATTGGTTGTATGGAACTGTGTACGAAATTTGGATTCCTTCCATTTTACAAAAGTTCTTGAAATCCTTTGACACGTATTCGCCACCGTTGTCAGCACAAACTCTCATTATTTTGCAATTATGTATTGTTTTAGCCATCGACACGTATTCTTGATATTTACTGAATACGTCACTTTTATGTCTCATGCAATAGATCAAAGACGCTGGCGTGTAATCGTCTATAAATGATACGAAGTACAAGGATTCATCATAAGCTGGTTTTGTGATCGGCCCACAGAAATCGGTGTGAATCAATTCTAAGTAGTCTAGTTTGTTTTAAGCTTTGCAGAGTTTAACCCACTTACCCAGCTTGTCACCGAGCCCTCGACTCTTGACTTGTTCCTTACCTCTGTCCCTGATAAATACAAATACACTATCAATGTACTATCTCCTCTAGGCAGGTCAGACCAGTAGTATTATATCTGCAAATTTTTCGTGTCAAACTAATCCAGGTACAGAAAGATCTCCGACGAGAACCGAATGGCGATACGAGAAAGCCAACTAGGACGGTCTTAATAATTTCCTCCGTATCTTTAACTGGTCACTATGCTTCTTCGATAGAGACGTAGACTCCAGCGCAGATATGATTACTTATATACTTATATATATATACACTTTTATCCCAAAGAAAAGTCTTGGTTTGATTCAAGCTGTAAATAGGTTATCAGGGAAAAAGAGGTAAAGTTCCGGTGTTACAGAGCCAACCCAACTGAGGAAAACCGGAACAAGTTTAAACAAGCCAGGAAGGCCTGCAATGCCCATATTCGACAGATCAAATTCTTACATAATCAAAAATTCCCAAAGGCAGTAAGAATTTTTAGTCATTTGTAAAAATATGAAGAATTCTTCTTCTTCCTCGGTCCCTACGCTCGTGGACAATGACACTCCACTTGTTAGTTCTCTCGCGAAAGCTTACCTTTTTGCAAGACATTTCGCCGCCAACTCTTCGCTGCCAGATAGTGTCATGACTCCTCCAATTCTCGAGCACGTCAATAATACCATGGGACAAATCTTCTTTCGCACTAGTGCTTGGGTGAGAGTACTAAAAGATCTCAACATACAAAACTCCGCTGGCCAAGATGGTATCCCCGCTATTGTTCTGAAGAGGTGTTCTTCCACGCTGACAAAACCTTGCGAAAGCTTTTCCAGCAATTAAAAAAAAAACTAATCTTCTCAAACTATTGTCCAATTCCACTTACGTCCCTTCTTTCTAAGGTCAAGGAAACACTGATAAACTATCAGCTCAAGAAATATCTCGAAGACCAAAAGCTTCTTAATAACCGGCAGCATGGCTTTCGCAGCAACAGGTCCACTGGTGATCTGATGGTTTATCTCACCGAAAAGTGATACAAATCTTTACATCGTTTTGGAGTAATTTATATCGTTGCACTTGATATTTCAAAGGCATTTGATAAAGTCTAGCATCTTGCTCTTTTAACGAAAATGAGTGCCTTCGGTATCGATGAATCCATCCTCTATGAGACCGAATATCTCAAGATTCTCGGTATGTGCATTACTGATCACATTTTATGGAATGAACACATATATATATGCGATTTCGCCAAAAATGCCACAAGATGTCCTCCTCCTCTCCTTCTGATCCTAGACTTGAGTATAACGGTCATGTCTGGGCTGGTGCTCCAGTGACATACTTAAGCCTTCTGGACAGTATCCAAAAATAAACATTCAAAATGATTATCGCTCGAACATCGGCGTAATGTCACTACCTCACCCTATTTAAACGTTATTTCAACGGTATATGCTCTTGTCAAATAGCCAGTTGCATTCCTCCCCTTAAGGTATTCAACCGTAATACCCGCGCCACCAGGAATGCCGATCAGTTAACCCTAGAGCCCAACTTCTGACGTACTATTATGTACAGAGAATCGTTCTTTAATCGTACTAGGCGAATGTGGAACTAACCAATGTTTACCAATGTATCTCCTTTTACATCCTCTAGCCTTTCCCTAATACTCGCACAGAGCTCGTGGCATATAAAGGGTAATGAAAAAGCCCTTGAGTGCGCATTGATTATAAACATGCTGGTCCGTCCAGCAGTCAAGCAAAGCAAGTCGTCTCACGGAGGTAATAGATTTAATAAATATTATTTCGTTGGAACTTCCTCCCACCAGTAGTAAGGAGTTTCAATGATATAAATATTTAAAAATCACACCGAAAAATAATATTTGCGAGTCTGTTGGTTGCCAGCAGCAGAATGAAGTAGGTCGTCTCCCGAAGGTAATTGGTTAAAATATTATTATTTCCCTGGAACTCCCCCCACCTGTGGTAAGGTGTTTCAAGGGTATTAGGTTATTTTCGTGCCACCAGGGGCTGAACTAGTATCTGCTGATCCACCAGAGCTATTGCCTGCTGTTCTGCGTGCCACCAGGGGCCGTACTAGTACCTACTGATCCACGAGAGCTATTGCCTTCTGTTTTGTGTGCCATCAGAGGCCGTTTTAATACCTGCTGACCCACTAGAACTTTTGCGTACTGTTTTGCGTGCCACCAGGGGCTGTACTAGTATCTGCTGATCCACCAGTTCTACTGCCTGCTGTTTTGCGTGCCACCAGGGGCCGTATTAATACCTGTTAATCCACCAGAGCAACTGCCTGCTGTTTTGCGTGCCACCAGGGGCCATATAAGTTCCTGCTGATCCACCAGAGCTATTGCCTGCTGTTTTGCGTGCCACCAGGGACCGTTTTGCGTGCCACCAGGGGCCCTTTTAGTACCTGTTGTGTCACTAGTGTTACCAAATTCCTTTTTTATTAATTACGGTTATATATTCATAGAGTTATACCTGTCAGCCGACCCAAAGAATATCCCACGATATTCGAGAAGTGTAAACCCACCACTCTATAGCCATAGACGTATAAACACAGAAGAACCCTATACGATAATATAAACACTAGAGAAAACATAAAACCCGATTTAAAAGAAGGTTTAATAATACTTAGTTTATGTAAGTTCATTTTAGAGACTCATTATTTAAGAATAAAAATAATACAGGAATTGTGGACCTTATTGCTGAAGTTAAGTGTTTTTCTTCGGACGGAACCTTGGCGATTAAACGAGCATAACCTCGGCAGGAAAGCAAAAAAGCACATCACAATATATAAGTAATTCTCAGAGCTAATCCAACCGAGAATAACCAGAAGCAGTTCAAGCAGGTCAGGAGTGTCTGCAATACCTATATTCGACGGACCAAGTTTTTACATGACCGATCATTTAGGAGAAAAAATTCTGCAATGTTCCAAAGCCATTTAAATATGTTGGCCATTTGTAAAAAAAATATAAAGAATTTTTCATCTTCCTCTGTACCCACGCTCGTTGACAATGACACTCCAGTGTCGAGCTCTCCCACCAAATTTAACCGTTTCGCAAGGCAATTCACCTCGAATTCAACGTTGTCAGAGAGTGTCATATCTCCTTCACACTCGTGCTGTAGTGAGATAACTAAAAGAAACCTGCATACAAAATTCCGCTGGTCTAGATAGTATCTCCACTATTAGTCTGATGGGATGTTCATCCACGCTGGAAAAACCCTTGCGTTGGCTATTCATCTATCCTTTTTTCCTGGGCTCGTCCAAAAAAAACTGCGAATTTTCTCCAATTACCGTCCGTTTGCACTTACGTCCTTCTTTTCTAAGGTCATGGAAACGCTCAAAAATTGTTATCGGCTCAAAAAATATCTCGAAGAACGAGTTCTTAATGATCGCCAGTACGGCGTTCGTTGAAACAGATCCACTGGTTAAATGATTGTTTATCTCACTGAATAGTGGAACATGTTTTTACATCGTTTTAAAGAAAGTAGACTTGTCACACTTGTTACTTCAATGGCATTTTATAAAGTCTGAAATCTTGCCCTTTTAACCAAAATGTGTGCTTTCGGTATCTACAAATCCCTCCTTTGGAAACGAATTAATTTGTATTTGACGAATCCAATCTGAAACCTGATATGCCCAGCTCATTAGAGTAACTAGAGCTTTTGTCTATTGAGGGTCAGTCGATTTACTATCACAGATCGTACCAAGATTTTCTATTTAACTTTGATTATTTTACTAGTATTATTCACTAATTTAAGAATTACTGATGCATTGGTTCTCTTCGTGCATTGCCAAACAAATATTGGGAAAAATTTTACTTAAATCTTTCTTTTAATTTTAGATTGCTTTAGTTTATATTTTCGATATTTTTCGCAGAACCGGTTTAAAACTGCACGATTAGTGATCGTATTCTTGACATTTTCATTTTCCCAAAGCAGTGATAAATTTGAGAAATGATTTTGATACCACTCTTGGCAATCTACTAGTTTAGGAACTACGATTATTAACCATTTTCAACATCAATTGTTAACAAATGTACATAAAAGCAAACAGTAAGTGCAAAAAGTGCTCTGTCTTCCCAGAAATGAACTGTTCCTGGACGATGGCGTTTCGTTGTTTTCCGTGATTATAACTTATTAGAAAATAAACGTGTGGCAAACAAATTATATAAACTATTTAAGGCACGAAATATATTTTAAGCTAAAAGAAAAAAGGGACTCAAATGATATTAAACCGCGAAAGCTTGTTGTGATTGATTGATTTTTTTAGGGTTGGCCATAGATTTTCTAGGGTGGCCCGGGCCCACATTACCGTTGAAATAACGGTAGAAGAGGGTGAGGCCTGATACATTACGTCGAAGTTTAAGTGACGTAAATGTCTCAACGATGTTATGGTCACCAATCTTCTTTAATGCTCTGCTCTGGATACTGTCCAAAGGTTTCACGTACGTTCCTGATGCACCAGCCCAAACGTGGATAGATAGAAATGCTTACGCAAGGGTTTTGCCAGCGCGGAAGAACACCTCTTCAAAGCAATAGAGGAAATACCATCCGGGCCAGCGGATTTGTGTATGTTGACATCTTTTAGGACTCTCACTTCAGCACGATTGCGTAAGAAGATTTGTCCCATGGAATCATTTACGCGCTCAAGAACTGGGGGCGTCATGACACTCTCTGGTAGCGAAGAGTTGGAGGCGAAATGCGTAGCAGAAAAGTTAGCTTTCACGAGAGAGCTAACGGCTGGAGTATCAAACGAGCGTTGGGACCGAGGAAGAAGAAGAATTGAAGAATTCTTCTGTGGTTGAAATTGGTAAGCAACATCACTTCTAATATAAACGGCGAGGCCATGGTGGGAAAGGAATAGTGGCACTAAGTTATACCCCTAAACGTCGTACATCCCTCCATGACCAATTATGTTGCATGCTGAAAGCATACTGAAATTACTGATCGTATTTCGTATTCTTATTTCTTCTCTCATTGTGAGAAATGACAGCATTGCCATTACCCTTTGGAAGCAAACATCAAGAGCTTTTTCAAAGGATTTTGTGAAAGAGCTTTCTGTTTTAAAGCTTTTGAGACAACATTTATTGAGGTGAGAGCGTTAGGTATTACCGCCTCAATTTTATATTTTTGAATTTTGAATTTTTTTTACTTGCTTGTCTGAAAACGGTACAGGAATGCAGTTATACATTTATTGTTCAGATATTTTTGTTCATATGGTGTCGTAGTTTTATTTTTTGTGGAGAAAAACTGGCCAAACAATGCCGTGATAAAATGAAAACAAAATTCGTTTATATCTAAATGAAATTTAGATATTAATAATAATGAAATTTGTAAGTAAATTTATTGAAATAAATTTTATTGCAGTGAAAATAGTGTTTTAGAGACATAAGATGAATTAAAAAGTGCAGTGATACAAAATTAAATTTCGTCGCGTAGCGTTAAAAAAGTTTTTGAAAACATAAAAAAACTGATTGGCCTACTACCCTTTAAAAAAAACGCACCTTTTAGTTTACCTCTTGGTGGTGTGGAAAAAGATAAACATTTTTTTATTAAATTAGTTTGAATCGCCAGCAGGTGGTAAGCATACATACACTACTCTTTGAAATCCAGTGATTTAATTTACAAAGTATGGCAATCACGTCAGAGCATTTGCTTGAAATAGACATGTAGAAGCTATTGCTACCAGAATGAGAGGCAAATGCCCTATCTTTCCTTCACTGACATTTTTTACTGAACGAACTATAGGCATTTTGTTGTTGTCTTGAAAGTGCTGTGTACTGTTTTTGTATCCTTGCTTTAGATTTTTTTTAATTTATTGCGGGATTAAACACTGATGTATGTTTATGGATGGAACTATTTTATTGTTTTTTTCCAGGTTTTTTTATTAGTTCATGGTCTTTGTTTTTGTTTTTATTATTTTGTTTTATAAGTGGATTTTTTTTTTGTTTTTATTATTTGATTTGCTTTTTTGGGTTGATTTATTTTAGTTTTTGTTCTATTTTTTTCACGACGGATACGACGAATACGACGGACACGACGAAAATTAAACATGAAGAGGGGAGAGCGAATGAGCAGACGAAACACAACATAAGGGGGACTTTCCCCAACGAGAGCACTGATAACACTGTGTATTTAAGATTGAATGGCGGCAAAATATTTCGTATTGTCCACAGTAAAATTATTTTTTCTTATGTCAAATAATTTATCGAAATGCAACAAAACGACATAATGTAAATAGCTAATTCCATATTCCAAAGATATTTTCATGACTGCGAACTGCTTAAAGCTTATTTTCCTTCTGCTTCATTCACTTGGCAATCCAAACCCCACTTATATCATGGAACACTATTTCTGTTTTTTTTTTTTCTTTTTATTCTTTTTTTCTCTCAGCAGAAAATCATTAACCGCTGGCTATTGTAGCGGATACTGTATCGACACCGTTATTCTATTTTGTTGAACCGCACACTACAGAATTTTTTTTTACCGATAAAAGCACCGAACACTTTTACTTGAATGAAAACTATGGGAAATGTATGAACAACGGTTTATCACGAAATGAACATATCTGACTTATAAATGGCAACAAATTAGTTTTTAAAGCAGATATTTTCTACTTTTCCACTTACTTTACGCAAAAATGTCGGCCAAAGAATCTAGCGAAAAACGAACGACGTGACCGCGACACGACGACGTACGGTGGAGCGGAACGATATAAAAAAGGACTTTACATTCGTGGTCCTTGTTCAAAATATCGAACCTTCTTTTTATTCTTTCATATTTGTTCTTGTTGTATTTTACATATAGTTGTTTTTTTTTTTTTATAATTTTCAATTCAAATTAAGGTTTTAAGTTTTAATCTAAGTTAAGCTTTCAAAGTAAAAATATTTAAGTTGCTGAGTAAATCTAAATACTTACTTTTTTAAGTAGATTCAACAGATACCTAAATCTCAGCTAAAAAAGAAACACTGATCTGCTTGTTTCACATTTCTGTGATCTGTTCAGTGATATAAAGAAAAACGCCAAATGTCAAACTAAAAACCGGAAATATTCAGTGTGAACAAATTTCGAGCGATAGAAAACTTTCAGCCGAAAATTTCGTTTTTCCATTTTACATTTTTGAAGTTTTTTTTAAAACATATCAACAACAAAAGAGCGGTAGATGAAATTGATTTGTTGAAGATTAAATGGAAAATTATTAATTTCCTCAAGTTTTATGCAAAAATTCATCCCAGAGTAAGAGTTTCTCCTTATCTTTAAGCGAATTGAGTCTTTCCTGAATAAAGGCAAAACTTTTGCCTTTCAAACACTCGGTATTATTAGCTGACAAACTTTGAAACTCTATCAACTACAAACATTAACGACTAGCATGCCGATGCTTCATCCTTGGACTTATGGAGAAAACTTCCCCATTTTTGAATAAAACAAATGAAGTTCGATTCAAAATAAGTCTAGTCAGTTACTTGCTGGTATAAAGGTATTAGGGATTGCGAATTGTAGCCTTCTAACTAGGACTTAATGTTCAATTTAATTTTTTTTTTTTTATTAAATAGTTGAGAAGAGTTTGTGTTTCCAAATATCTATCATTCATTTATGAACCAATTACCTATCGCTTTATTTTCATTCGTGGTAGTATTAGAAAGTAACTATAATCTTATGATTTAAAGTAGTTTAAATAAGGATTAATTATGTGTGTTGCGTATTTATGTCTTCCAAAGCGTCTGAGAAAATTCACCCCCGGAACAGAAAACAAGTTGTTTGATAAAAGAAATATCGCTTACCGTTGGAGAATATTGTGATCCATCATGACTATCCTCATTACCATCTACATCCAGTTCTTCGCTGCTTTCACTTCTTGTATACATATTGTTTTGTCCACTGATGGCTGATATTCCTGTTGCTGAAAGCTTTTGTAAATGTATTCGCAATCCACAGTCACCTAGATTGATATCATTTGAAGCTGATATTGCCGCATTTCGAACGGCTGTGGCGCTAGCAGTTGCTGCCTTCATTTTTTTCATTTGAAGGTCGTTCACCACACTTTCTGCGCTGGAGGGCGACAGCGTAGTTGAAATGGAGGTCACAGAAGAATTGACATCTACGGCTGAAATTGTAACATTAGCAGATGGTGGTAAATGCGTCGCTGAAATTGGAGGCAGTTGTTCTAAACAACCTATCTTGGAATTCTTTTGCTCCGCTATATTCTCCGTAGAATTTGAAGAAACTAAAGGATGCTGAATAAGATGCATGTGATGGAATTGAAATTGATTATGTGGCGAACTGAGGAAATGATGCTTGTGAGACTGCGAAGATTGATACTGATTTTGATGTGTATACTGTGGATAATTTAAAAAAGTACTTAAGCCATGATTGTCCGGTTCAGGTTTTATAAGCTGTCTTACGTTCGAGCCAATTTCAAGTGCTAACAGTTTTATTGGATTTAATAAGTCATTCTGACGATTAATTGAAATGTTGCTTTTGCAGCTATTATCATTACTTAACACATTTTTACAATTATAACTGCCGATAGCAGAAGATAACATTTTAGCTTCTTCACATGTTGGAATATGGGATGGGGAACTCAGATGATTAAGAATACTTTCTTCCGCCAACTGCTTAAGACAGTCAATTGCAATTCCATCAGCTTTGGAATCATCTTTTGTAGGCGACTGAATCTTCAAATGTTGAGTTGGGAGAGGATTATCTTCGGGCAACATATATGTTTCACATGAGCTTGATTTTGGACTTATCTTGCCATCACACGTATATCCAGAATTCGATTCAACAGTTTGCATAGTTACCATATTAGGCTTCAAGGTTTCACTGTCTTTTATCTCTTGTAACTTTTATAAACAAAATTTAAACTTTAAAACAGAATTGGATTCGATTTATCGCGATTGAGTTGTATAATATGGCATATCTCTAGCTACGCAAGATTTCATCACAGAATCTTAAATCTATTTCTTTTTTTATTTTTAAATGGAAGACCTTACACTCCTATGCCAGCAAACGCACTAAACTAAAACCAACTCGTCTAAAATTATTTCCATCCCTTTATTCCATATCGAACTCTTTAAGGAGAGAATCAACGCTGTCCAATAAAATGTGGGGTATACAGGTCTTTCATTAAAAAACATTAGTGACTGGTGGAAAGCAAATTTTACAGCATAAGAGAAAGAGAAAATTCCTTAACGCAAGGGTGTGTTTTAAACTTATATGTATATATTTTCTCGTGAACCACGCCCTTCACTGATATTTCTCCATTGCTTTTTGAGTATTCAATGCTGAATAGTGTTTTCATAACCCCGCCTCTAATTATTCAGCAACGAATGGATTTGCGTTAAAATTGGGTTCAATTGAGCACGACAGTTATAACAGGAAGATGTACAGTTTTCAAAAATTCTATTTTCTCTCCCATTAAGAATGTAATAGTCCGAATGCCCAACTCAACTATCACTTTCTTTAAACACTTATTAAATTAGGCTTTTGGTATTTATTCGTTTTTGAATTCTTCTTAAGTAGCTACATATTCTCTTAGGAAGACAGGTAGGTATTATTAAATTATGTACGATTATTGTTCCTTGGACTTTTGAGTTAAGGGTGTGTGACAAAATAGTGAGACTGCTCGAGAAAAGTGATAATATTTCGTTATTTTGCAAATATTTCAAGAAAACAAATATTAAAAAATAAGTAAAGTCAAACATATGATTAGTTGACAAAAAAAATTAAAATATTGCCTATTGCCTTAAATTCTGACATTAAAACAATAACAATGCCATTTTCATAGATGTTTGTGGAAAAGTGCGGGAAATGCAAAAAAGACCGTTTTCGGTTTTCATGTATTCTACAGGACGTGATGAAGCTCTTTAATAAGTCCTTGTTTTTGTTTTTAGATTGCTCAGCCAGATTAAAAAATGTGCACGACTAGGTATTCCAAAACTGAACTCTAAAAAAGATATTTAGAAAGAAAAACATGTAATTAAAATTCATAAATAAACATTTATACTGAAATATGTACCTCAAAGACAAATTTTGTCTGAAAAAATCATGCCATTTCTTAAAAATTGTTGATTTTTTAATTAAAAAAAATCGTTTTTTTTTTTTAAATTAATTTTGCATATACATATAAAATTTTAAGAAAATGTGCTAAGATTGATTTGGGCTTGCAGTACTCAAGAGCATGTTAATTTACACATTATATTTGAACTTCGATTTTTAATATTGATCCGTTTTTGAGATACAGAATTTAAATAGAAGATTAAAACAACATTTTTTTTTCAAAAAAATAAGTATGTACGCTGATCGGATTTTATTTTTTGAGAAAATCTGATAAAAAAAAAACGGTTCTGTGAGAGGTATGGTTTTGGTTTTGGCCGAAAACAATGTAGGTGGCTTAACTAAATTTTGATCTTAAAAAAATAAGAAAAACAACCCACGCGAACTTGCTCAAATCTCTAATTTTAAAGTTTGAAGTCAATCGGACTAGTGGTTAAGGTTTACAGACAGATGGACGGAATCGCCGGTTGTGAACTTATTTTTTTGAAAATAACATTTAATTAAACAGATCAGAGTCCATTTGCGAAAGGGGAACATTTTACTTCTGCCAAATTTATGGTTAGGCAAAATGCTTCTGCATTTTCTAGAAACATTTGTTTGCAGGAGCGGATTCAAGGAGGGGTCTAAGGGGTCATGGCCCCCACACCAATGTTTTGAAAGCCGAATAAAAAAATAACCAAACGAACAAAATATAGTTTTTGTAGACTTTAAAACCGGAAAATGAGCAAACGACCACAATTAACTTACTGTTTTGCCCTCTGAAAAAAATACTAGAACCAGAATTTTAACTGTAGAACCAATACACACGACCAATGGAAAATGTTGAAAAAACTGCAAAAGCGATAATCTTTTTGAGACATTCAAAAATTAAACTGTTTTAATAATTTAAAATTTAATTTAGGAAAATTAAGATACACATATATCTTAATTTTTCTTTACAAACAACCCCAGTATCCGTCAAATTGAAATTCTACGTGTTCTTGCCACTATACTCTGTCTGATAAAAATTGGCAGTACAGGAAAGATAGGGATACCTGCATCTCGTTCGCGCTCTTTTCCTACCCATAAGTACATTTCTCAAAAAAGCTCTTACAAAAGCTAAAATAAATAACTGCAGGGTTACCATTCTTCTTTTAAACAGTGAAATTTAATTTCGTTTTTTATTATTTATGAATATGAAATAAAATGCATCTTTTCCCACACCACCAAGAGGTAAGATAAATTTATATTCCATTATTTGAAAAAAAAAACTGATAAACAATTTGTCCGTACATTGTACATTGTTGGTTCAGATACAGAAGAAATATCAAAAACCTGCTCTACAGCCTCGGTTTTGCTTTGTAGGTTTTTACAAATGACATTTGTCGTCTTAACTATTTCTTTTTTTTCGGCACTCAAGTCCTTTGAGCATGTTGATGTTGAAGACATTTTAAATTTGCACAACACAACAAAAGCACAACAATAAAACACAAACAACGCAACAAAATCACAAAGACAATATACAAACAACACAACAAAAGCACAACAAGAAAAAACAAACCACACAACAATAGAACAACAACAGAACAACAATATTATGACAATAATGCACAAAAATAACTCGCAAAATCAACAAACCTACCGCCCGGTACGAGAATCTACGCAAATAATATTCGTCCTCAAATAAAATGGTTATTTTATAACTGCATTTTAACTTATTTGCAAAACTTTAAAAGAAATGCAAAAGTCAAACACAACACGATAACACTCATCGTTAAAAACTTTTTAAAAAGCTCTTGAAGCAAAAGCTCCTCAACAGAAATCCCTTCAAAATGTATGAAAAAATTACGAAGTGAGTTACGAAATAGAAAAAGGCAACTCTGAACATGTGTGATTAAATGAGGGTTGAAAAGCAGCAGAGAACGATCTGTGCATGCTCAAGTGTGTGCCAGGCAGGTCGCTGTGAGTTTTACGTCGGATGGCATCAAAAGTTCATGGGTGTTTTATAAAACTTTTTAAAGGAATTTCCTTCAATTAGGTATGTTATAGAGAACAGCGCAGCACTGAGTTTTAAAAAGCTCTCCCATAAGGCCTGCAATGCCAATTTTTATCGGACAGAGTATAATAACTGTAATATTTGATTACAAGAATGGTACATATACTGCAAGGCAGTGTTGAAAAAACTGTGAACAAATAAAATCCATGTAATGTTTAAAATGATTCTATGGAAAACATCACCTCAATTAAAATTTCAAAACTAGACAAATATGGTGAGATACATATTTGGTCCTCTCAATATTATACTTCATATATTCAGCCTTATTACCGTACCCGATCGGAGAAAAATTCTCTCCGATTCGAACAATTTCTAAGAACTACCGAACACCGAAGGAGCCCTAGCATCCAACCCAAACACCGATTTACCACCGTTACCGTCGCTGATATCAACATCCCGACTCAGGAACCCGAGTCAAGGAAAACAAAAAAACAGAGCCAAGGAAATATAATAAATAATGTCCGAATCAGAGGAATTTGACATTTTTCCCAGCATTGGAGCAATCTGAGGTAGCAAAAAGGAAATAAAAAAGTAAAGGAAAAGCCAAACTAAATACAGAGGGTACTCCAGGTACCCTCCGCGCCCGATTTAGCTCATAATTGAAGGCCGCTAGAACTCGGAAGTCAAAAATTATACGAGGAATTGGGAAAGGCAGTAATCGCACGGGAGTACGCCGAACAAAACGCCAGCCAACACAACTCCAGCCAGCAAAACGCTCAAGAGGAGACCGAAGAAGATCAAAACACTTAAGAGGAGACCGAAGAAGACACTGCCACAGAGTTTTTTAGGACGACCCGAAAACTAGATGTGCGGAAATTTCCCGAAAAAGGCAAGGCCCACGGGAAAAGGCTAAGGACTATATCCGAGCAATGCAATACCTCATCCATCAACACCCAACGATGTGCCGCGAAAATGATAGTGATAAAATCTATGATCAACTACGCCCCGAGTACCACCTCTAGTTCGCCGCCGGGATTTCAATACATTGGAGGAGTTAATGGAGCTGACCGAGAAGTACGAGTACATGTAAAAGCGCCGTGTAGCAACCCACAACTACCTACTCCATAACGTAACGAGCCTATATCAGGAATCGGAAAAGGGCACCCGGAACGGAAAAAGCCCTTTAAAGGCGTGTAGATCAAAAGCCCAGCAGGATTTTTTGAGACACCGTCACAGAAGAAGCCAGAGGAGAATTCACAAAACTAGAAGAAGCCAGAGGAGAACTCGCAAAACGACCGACCTCAACACAACCGACCG
>CAKKXW010000005.1:56877619-56949258 GCA_920937365.1 Sphaerophoria rueppellii
AAAGTTAGCATCGATGCTATTCAAAGTTGCCGATTAACGTAGACCGGCTCGTTAACGAACTAGCCTGTGCTATCCATAAATTTCCTCATGTTTGCCATTGAGACATGTGCTAGATCATCCAGTTCCCCAACAAACCTGTTCCCGAAATGACGGAGTCGGTTAGTTTGGAGGTTCGGACAGTCACAGAGCAGGTGTTTCATGGTTTCTATTTCCTCCTCATCCTGACAGCTCCTATAGAAATCGGGTACCAAAGCCCCTCTCTTGTTGGCCATTGTGCCAATGGCGCAATGACCCGTTAGTACACCTATCAGTATTTAAATGTTCCTTTTACTCAGCGATAAGATATAACGAGTTTCCTTTTCATTAATGTTAGGCCATAAACATCTAGAGATTACGCAATCGTCCCTGGATTTCCAGGAATTATTAATTATCTCTTTTGATTTAAGGTATATTTTCCTCTTGAGTACCCCAATCTGGACGAGTCCCCTATCTGAATGGTCGCTACTACTTGTATCTGCTTCTGACCTTTTCCTGGCTAATTCATCTATTATTTCGTTCCCTTCTATATTGCTGTGTAGTCTCAGTCATATCAAACATTATCATTCGATTTAGTTACAAGCGGCATGATTAATGGAGTGGTGATTGTAAGCGCTTTTACTTTCAATCAGTAAACTCGTTTGAACTCGGGATAATTTGTAAAAATTTTACTCATGAATAAAAAACACTCGAAATTATTTGTTTGTTCGTTGACTCAGTTTGTTCAAACTAGTAAATACTCTAAACTTAAAAACGTTACATTACTCATTTTAATTTCTGGTACTTATGTACAGGCGAGCCTAAAACAAAGTATAAGAAATTCTAATCGGTAAATTCACACAACATTAACTATAGTAGTGTTTTTTCACTACGCAGTAGTCAGCACAGTGATCAAGTTCGAATAAAACGCTCCAACTCACTTTATCTGTCAAATTCCATTTAAATGGCAAATACTTCAACCTAGGGAGTTCATAACTCAGATAAGGTAAGATCATATTAAATTTTACCTAGAAAAATTACTTTTCTTAACGCCATCAGCGCTGTCTTCATTTCAACAAATGAAAGTTCTATCGCCGCAAGAGCTGTCATTTATTTACTGGCCTATTTATCGACTGCAAAAATTCAAGCGAACTTATTTTATTTTCACACCCCAAATTGATCCTCTTTTGGAAACATTTTTTTCGCATCGCTAGCAATTATTGTACCTCCTTCATTTTTTGGTTCAAGCTCCAAATCCTTTAATGAAATAATATTTTAAAACATGTGAGACTAATTTAAGGTTTTGTATTGCAAAAATAGAACTAACGTCACAAAGGTTTACAGCATGCGGTATGTAAGCCCTGAAAATATGTTCATACTGTCCACTCAATTTATTGTTTTAAAAATATTGAAAATTAATCACGGAGGTCAGGGTACCCGAATTTAATATCTGGACTGGTCCCAAAGTAGAATTCGGCACTTGTGTCCCACCATAGTTACTGTGCGAAAAAATTATATTACATTATAAATTATGTTCATATTCAATAAATTGGTTGAATTTATCACATTTATTTGATTGCATTATAATTAATAACATTCCTCGTAAAAAACTGTATAGCTCAGTTTAATGCTAGGAAATAATTCCACCAAGAAAATTTTGCAGTTATTTCCCACTCGCAGTGAGAATTTATTCCACTTTAAAAAGTCTAGAAAATTACCGATTTCAGTATAGTTAATTCCCGCGTGGAGCAGATTCTCGTGGAGTTATTTTCTTGCACCATGTCAAACGCCTAAACGTTTCAAGATGCTATAACTTACACATTATAGACTCAAATAATAACGTTCAATTCTATATATTTGTGGACGCAAGCGAGGTGGTCTATTCAGCTGTTGGATATTGGCGTGTTGGTTATGGTAGACAAGTTGCAATTGGTTTTGTTATGGGTAAGACAATGTAGCCCAATGAAGATCCTATCAGTACCCAGACTCGAATTCAAGCAGCACGCTTAGGTGTCCGTTTAAAATATATAATTGTGTATGCGCATGATATTCAGCCGAGCAAAATTATCTTCTGGTCTAATCAAAAACAGTGATTCATTGGATAAGATCCGAATGTCGTTCTTACAAACAATTCGTAACTCATCGCATATCCGAGATTTTGGAGGACTCCGAAGTAAAGGATTGGAAGCGGGTGCCTGGGATTCTAAATCCAGCCAACGATGCTACAAGGTCCACCAAAAGGCATCTATTGACTCTGCGTGGTTAAATGGGCCCACCTTTCAACCAACCGACATTCCCTCGAACGAAAAACGATAAAATTTGTTTTTACGATGTTCGATGAGGACGATGATTAGAGTTGATAAATCTGAACTTAGTCCACTTATGTCGTTTTTAATTGGCAATCTGGAATCTGAAAAAAGCATTCTGGTTTTAAAATCAGAAGGGAATTCTCTTCTTTTCGGAATCAGAACTATCACTTTTGCCCAATTGAACGCATTCAGAATGTTTTTTTTTACTTCCAGATTGCCAATTAAAAACGCCATTACAGTTCAAGAAATAAAAGATTCCGCGAAACTGATTTGCCGTCTCGTACAAGAAGAGGTGTTTTCTTAAAAGTGTATTCTCTCTTGTCAAACCAAAAGAGTAAGAGTAGTTCGATATTCAAGTTAACACCAGTACTTGATGAAGACAATGTTATACGATTTGGAGGTTTTGGTTTCCAAATATACGTCAAATGGTCAAAAAGTAAAAAACAAAAGAGTGTAAGAACCCAAGCATTGTACCCGAAACACCACAGATTGGGCAATTGCCAGCTGATTTACGTCCGATCTTTCCGTACACCAGCCTTGAATTTGTCGGGTCATTCTAGTCACTAAAGGACGCCGTCAGGAGAAGAGATGGGTGGTATTATTTACATGCCTTTCGGACGTGCAGTACACTTGCGACCTGCTAAAGATTAATCAACTGAGGCAGTGATCTTATGTTTACGAAATTTTATAAGCAGTCGAGGTATTCCAGTTCGATTACAGAGCGGAGAGGCAAGACTAAGTTAATGTTGTCAGCAATAAAGGGCAACCAACATCGACGTCTTAGAGCAAACGTCAGCATAGACAGATTTAACTTCAAGGCAGTTAAGGACTTCGTCAACCTAGGATCCGCTGTAAACTCAGACAACAACGCAAGCGCTGAAATAAAAAAAAGAATCATTCTTGCCAATCGCTGCTTCTTTGGACTTAGAAGGCAATTGAGTAGTAATATCCTCTCTTGAGCAACTAAAGTGTCACTATACAAAAATCTCATCATCCCAGTCCTAACTCATGGTGCAGACACATGGACCATGACAACAACGGATGAAAATGCTTTGGGCTGCTTTGAGAGAAAACATTCTTCGATTGATTTTTGGTCCAGTCTGCATAAATGGAGAAAGGAGACGAAGATTCAATCAAGAACTGTACGAGATGTTCAACGACACTGACGTAGCCAGAAAAGTGAAGGTCCAACGACTAAGATGGATGTAGAGCGAATGGAAAACAATGCTCTGGCGCGTAGAGTGTTCGAGTTCAACACGGAAGGACGTCGCAGAAGAGGAAAACCACGACTCAGGTGGAGCACACAGAAAGTAGAGAACCTACAAACCTGGCGTCCGACACTATAGATAGCTAGCTAGTTGGATGAGGCCCTGGTCTGAAATTGGATTGTAGTGCCAGCATAAGTGAGTAAGTAAGTAACTTATGTAGAAAACAAAAATGCCGTCCTCTGCTCGTAATTCGATGGCGTGAGTATAAATGCCATCTTGATAATACCTGTCAAATAAATATACAAAGATTCACTTGCATTTTTAAGCGAATCATTTTCTGTCTGATAGCACTGCTTTAGTAGTACAAAACGCGAAGTCATTATTTTGTGTTATTAACAGTGCATTACAAAAAATGTGCACGACTGGGTCCTACGAACTTGCCCCTTTTTTTCCAAATAAAAAAAAAAAAAAAAAAAAAACTTTTTTGTTACCCGACGTTTCGCTGGCTGTTTTCCAGCTTCTTCAAGGGATTTTCGAATTTATTAGTTTTACGTTTACTATACTATTGCATTGTAGGTTGTATATAAATGTTGAATAAATAAATAAATAACAAAAATAAAAAGATAAATAAATGAACAATTTTAAACAATGGAACAAAAAATACAACAAAATTAAAACTAAAATCACAATTTATCACAGCTTCTTATGGCAACACTATACAACGACCTAAGCCTTGACGTGGCGGAGCGGATTACGGTAACTACTACTATGAAGGTTAGAGCTATGCGATCGCGAAACTTGATTTCGCAGAAGGGCCTCCCATGGTCGACAGGTCGAAGCGGAGTTGGTTGTTACTACCAATTACCCCACAACGAAGGAGTGTTCCCACCAAGACCTGGTGCTCCAGGTTGGGGGTTGTGCGTCGTCGGGGTGACTTCCCGACCACGTAGCAAAAAATCTTAGTTGCGAAGCAACAACAGGCCTCGGAAACGGATGGATACACTGATGACGACCCAAGCAAATGTACAAAGGACAACGATTTTCGGATATGCACGTGGAATGTTAGGTCCCTTAACAGACCGCGTGCTGCTGAACAGTTAGCGAGAGATATTAACACGCTATCCAGGAAATGCGATGGGATGAACCGGGCAAAAGGAGGATGAGAAACTGCAAAATCTACTATGGTGATTGTTACCGAGAGCAACAACAGCGACTCTTTGGATGCGGATTCGTCGTGGGAAGCAGACTCAGGCAAAAAGTCTTGAGCTTCAAATGCGTGAGCGAACGCATCACGACAATCCGAATCAAGGCTAAATTCGGCAACATTAGCTTAATATGTGCGCATGCCCCCACAGAAGAGAAAAAGGACGACACCAAAGACGAGTTCTACGAGCTCCTTGACAAAACGTACGAGCAATGTCCTAGTTATGACATAAATGTCCTCGGCGATTTTAACGCAAAGCTGGGAAAAGAGGACAACTTTGGTGGAACAGTCGGAAAGCACAGCCTGCACGACACCACTTCCGATAACGGATTCAGGCTGATCGATTTTGCTGCGGGGCGAAATGTTGTGGTAGCAAGCACCTGGTTCCCTCATCTCAACATCCATAAAGGTACATGGAGATCTCCTGATCAATCAACCGTCAACCAGATTGATCACATGCGATCGACGGAAGGCACTTGTCCAGCATTTTAGATGTTCGAACTTTCCGAGGAGCTAATACGACTCGGACCACTACCTCGTCGTAGCCAAGGTAGTGCTACGAATATCCCGACAACGGCCAAAACAAGTGAAATGGTGCAAGCACCGTTCGACGTCAGCTCAACATCCATAAGGTACAGGAGATCTCCTGATCGAGTGCAACGTCAACCAGATGAGTCACATGGCACTGCCAGCATTTTAAGATGTTCGAACATTCCGAGGAGCTAATACTGACTCAGACCACTACCGCGTCGTAGCCAAGGTAGTGCTACGAATATCCCGACAAATGCCAAACAAGGACAATATTGCAAGAAAATCGACGTCAGACGGCTACAATCGCAAGAGATCGCCAGATCCTTCTCTGATCGAGCGTCAAGTAAGCCTCATTAGGAGTCGTATGCCGCAGGTTTTACCGAAAGGTTAAACAGCTGGCTCAAGGTCATCGAGCAAGAACCGATGCCTGCAGAGATAAACAAGGGAACATCATAGTAGAATCGCAGTCAATGCTGGGGATTTGGAAAGACCACTTCTGTAGATTGTATAACGGCGACGACGAACAAAACACCGCCGTCAGACAGGAGCCTTTCATCGGACACGATGATAGCCAACAATTCCGTGAACCCGACCTAGAAGAAGTGAAAACCGCAATATCACGGCTGAAATCCAACAAAGCCGCTGGAGCAGATGGACTAGCTGCTGAGCAGCAGGCGACGAGCTAGATAGGAGCATGCACCAAATCATCTGTAAGATATGGTCAGAGGAATGCATGCCCGATGAATGGAACCTCAGCATTGTTTGCCCGATCCTGAAAAAGGGAGATCCTCTAAACTGCGCCAACTATAGAGGAATAAGTCTACTAAACATCGCCTACAAGATCCTCTCTGCCGTAATATGTGAACGTCTGAAGCCTTTCGTCAACAATCTGATTGGTCCTTATCAATGTGGCTTCAGGCCAGGAAAGTCAACCATCGACCAAATTTTCACGTTGCGGCAGATCCTGGAAAAGACCTATGAACTCCAAATCGATACCCACCACCTTTTCATCGATTTTAAGGCCGCGTATGACAGCATCTACAGAGACGAACTGTACAAAGCTATGTCTAGTTTTGGCGTCCCTGCCAAGCTCGTTCGCTTGTGCAAAATGACGATGGAGAACTCACGCTGCTCCATCAAGGTTGGCAACGAGCTTACGGAATCTTTCGACGTCAAAAAAGGATTCAGACAAGGCGATGCACTGTCATGCGATTTCTTTAACATCGTTCTTGAGAAGATAGTGCAGAACTCCAACGTCAACACCAGAGGCACTATCTTCCAAAAATCTGTTCAACTTCTCGCGTACGCCGATGATATTGATATAATGGGAAGAACACAGCGTGATGTCAATGGCGCCTTTGTGAGAATTGAGACAGAAGCGGCAAAAATGGGTTTAGCGGTAAATGAGGGAAAAACGAAGTATATGCTGTCTTCGAGGAAGGACACCCAACACCGACGGCTCGGACAGAACGTCACAATAGACGCGTATAACTTCGAGGTAGTAGAGGAGTTTGTCTACCTAGGCTCCGCTATAAACACGGGCAATAACACCAGCGCCGAGATCAGACGAAGAATAACTCTTGCTAATCGCTGTTTCTTTGGGCTAAGAAAGCAATTGAGTGGAAAAGCCCTCTCTCGAGCAACTAAGGTAAAACTGTACAACACACTCATCATCCCAGTCCTGCTGTATGGTGCAGAAGCATGGACCCTGACAAAATCGGATGAAAGTGCCTTAGGCTGTTTCGAGAGGAAAGTTCTTCGGGTCATCTTTGGCCCCGTGTGCATTGAAGGGGAATGGCGAAGAAGATACAACAGCGAACTTTACGGGTTGTACAACGACATGGACCTAGCCAGAAGGGTCAAGGTCCAGAGACTCAGATGGCTCGGTCATTTAGAGCGAATGGACACCAATGCTCCGGCCCGGAAAGCCTTCGACACTATTCCCGAGGGACGTAGGAGGAGAGGAAGACCGCGACTCAGGTGGCGCACTCAAGTGGAAGAGGACCTCAATCAACTTGGATGCAAAACTGGAGACACTAGCTAAGGACGAGCTAGCTGGCGGACTGTTGATTGAGGCCCAAGTCCACAACGGACTGTAGCGCCACCTTAAGTAAGTTAGTAAGAAGCCGTTTTTGAGAAAATTGAAGCCAAAGCAAATTGTATAGTGGCTTCGCTAAAAAATAAATAAACCGCCCACGCGAGTTCGCTCAAACCTCTAAATGTCAAGTTTGAAGTCAGTCGGACGAGTGGTTTAGGCTGTAGGTGCGCTTAAAGACAGACAGACAGACGGAATTGCCGGACCCACTTTTTTCCATTCCTCTATTATCGTAATGTCATATTGTCACTTGCCATATATATGTGCAATAAACAACGTATGATTTCATTTCAATTAATTTATCAATGGTAAAAATAAGACGGTTTTAGTACTTGATAAGGACAAAATAAATATAAGTTATGTATTAATAAGTTAAAAAAAACTGAACTACAAAGTCATGCTATAAAATTTTGAAAAGCCAAAACGGTGAAGAGTGATTTGCATTGTTCGATTAGGCTAAAAACACATCGAATCAGACAAGACGTCTTTTTGTCTTTCGACAAAAAATTGTGTCTGATTCCATTCACACCGAGGCGACAAAGCCAAAATGACTTGTCTTTATCGGCTTCGCTGTATGTTGCTCTGACACGTTTTTTGTTGTCGAATTCTGTTTGTTTGGCTTGTTCACTGTGGTGTGTGTTACTTCATAAAACGGTGTATAGTTTTAGGTGCTGACATAATGTCCCGGACTTTTTGTCTTCTTCGGTGTGTTTTGCTCCGACACAACCCCATATATTTACTGCAACCGACGAGCGGACAAGACTTTTAATCGTGTCGTGTCTTTTTCGGTGTTTGTTGCCTCATAAGAGCAATGGGCACACATAAAAAGAAAAAAAGACGTCTTGTCTGATTCGGTGTGTTTTTAAGGCTTATACTTTTGCAACGAAGAAAAAATTTGTTTTCTTTTCTAAACATTAGAGAAAAAGTTACGGGACTTTTTTCAATTTCTTAGATAATAATGCCATTAAAAAAACTGCAATCCTCGGTTTTATATGAAAATGAAAACCATTTTCACATGGTGCATTTATACATACTTTTGCAAAGCACTGTGCCTGTGCTTGCTTTTTTTTAATTGTATGTCTTTCTTATATTTGTGTGTACATACATATTTGTACATTTGTGTAGCTATAAGGTTTTAAGAGGATCTTGAAGGGTGACGTGAAATAACGCCCAACAAAATAAGGGCAAAATTCGAAAATTTGGTCTTATTTCGTTTTCGAAAACGAAATAGAACCTTATTTGAAATTTGGTTTTATTTCATTTGCTAAAACGAAACAAGGCCATTTTGGTCTTATTTCGTTTTTAAATATACAGGGTGCGCCAGAGAAACTTACTTATTTGAAAAAATTCCCACGCGGTGAGTTGGGCGGTAAGAGGGGCAAGAGGGGCGCATCTGGAGAGGGAAGTTCCAAAGATTGTTTCTGCCCTCCAGTCAGTTGCCATCATGCTCTGGTCTAGAGAGCAGCGGGCCTTCGCAGTTGAGAGCTTCTATTCTAACGGTCGCTCACTTGTTTCTACGCAACGTGCCTTCCACGCTCGCTTTGAAATTCCTCCTCACAGACTCGTTCCTGGCCGTAATTTGATTCTGTCGTGGGTTAACTCATTTCGGGAGTGTGGAAGTGTCGCTAAACCCAGAAATGGACTTCAACGGACCATCAGAACTCCGGAAAATATCGAAAGAGTGAGGCAGTCAGTTGTGCGTTCTCCCCGGCGGCGTTCGGCTCGCAAAAACGCAGCTGCTATGGGAATTTCTGACACCATTGTTCAACGAATTCTCCATAAAGACCTTCAATTTCATCCCTATAAATTGGCTGTTGTGCAAGAATTAACTGAACGCGATTGCCAAAAATTTCTGTTTCATTAAAAGTTTGTTTATTTGTTGTTAATTTATTGAATTTGTAATTTATTTATTTATTTATTTATTTTTGTGTAGTTGTTGCCCGTCAAAATGCATGTGAAATGCTGATTGACAACCTTCCTGACGACGCGGTCGTTTTTTTTTCAGTAAAGAGGCTCACTTCCACATTTCCGGCTGCTTCAACAAGTAAAACATGCGTGATTGTGAGCGAGTTACTGGTGTGCGATGTCGTTAATGGGAATAATTGGTCCCTATTTTTTTGAAGAAAACGAACGCGCAGTTACCGTGAATGGAGCTCGTTACAGGAACATGATCGAGGAATTTTTTCTTCCAAGACTCGAAGAAATGAACGTTAGGAACGTGTGGTTTCAGCAAGATGGAGCCACAGCACACACAACATTTCCCCGACCGCCTCATCTCTCTCAGAGGCGATCTCCAATGGCCGGCACGCTCTCCAGATTTGACTCCATGCGATTTCTTTTTATGGGGTTATTTGAAATCCCTGGTTTATGTCGATCGACCACGGACCATAGCACACCTCAAGAACAACATTCGCGACGCCATTGCCAACATACCGATTGATATGCTGCGAAGAGTGGATACGAATTTCAAAAATCGACTTCATCAGTGTATGCGCAATGGGGGTCGCCATTTATCCGATGTCACTTAAATTTTTTTGGCGTATAGAAGAATTCGCGCGAATTTTCTGATTTACCAAATAGGCCCCTTTGCAATGGCTTGGTAGGTTTTTTTTTCACTTGATATATATGACTTTGACAGCCTACAAAGTGGATACTTGGTCATATGACCAAGTGTCATAAGGCCATATATCCAAATATGGTCATATGACACATTGTGAAAGTGTTAAACATTGTTAAAGTCATGTGGCCATATTTGCTTGGGAGGTTTGGGAAAAATGGTCACTATAGAAAACATTTTGAACTCACAAGAATAGATTTTAATTTATTTAGGTACTTGATACAAAATTTTAATTGATTCGAGCGAATTTGTTTATTTTCACACCCCAAATTGATCCTCTCTGGGGCAAACAAATTTTTCCGCTGCACGAATGACGATTATATTTCTCTTAATATAAATTTCATATCAAGTGAATACGTAAATTAAAATCTATGCATTGAAATTCATAATTTTTTCTATAGATAAATTCATGTTAAATTAATGACGCCATTCTCTCCAAAATTTGCAGAGGAATAATATAAAACATCAAAACTGTTTAGAGTTGAAATATGTACATGTTAATATAATACTTTAATTATGTTGATTACTCGAAAACTGGTTTAGTTCACATTTTTTTATTAATTATTATCATTTTGTCGTTTCTATAGACATTTTTTTTAATTTAAACATTGGAATTTTTAAAGTTTCTTTTTTCAGGAAAAAAAATGATTGGAAGTGTCATTTGGCTATAATGTCCATATGCAGTTTTAGAAGAGTACCATATGGCCATATGTTCAAATATAAGAAGCACTTGAACTTGCTTTAGTGTTTTTTTTTTACAAAAATTGCGGTGCGGCATTGCAATTTAATTAAACAACAATAGTGGTTATAACAAAAACTGCACTGTTATGCAAAGAAAATAAAAACAATATTTTGTACAAATTTTAAACAGAAATCAGCTTTTTTGTTGTCAAAGAATTACTCGGTTTTAATTCTTTTTTAAGATTGCAATAAAGCCGAAAAACTTGTTTTGAAAATTTGTTCTTATTTCCAAATTTTTTTTGGTTCAATTTCTAATAGATCTAAGAATTAAATCCAAATTGGGGTTGTTTCCTTTTTGAAAAGGACATAAGGCCGAATTTCAAATTCGGTTCTATTTCGTTGGGCGTTATTTCAAGTAATCATCTTGAAGCATACATGCCATAAACGGTTTTTATGCAGTAAAGGATTTTCAAAATATGTCCGTGTCTTAAAAAAATAATATTGTGAAAACCTTTTAAATCTTCATAGATTTTAGGAAACCTTTACCAAAATTGTTTTAATGAACGAAATTTAAACAATAATTCCAGTTTCAAATTATTTTTATCATGGCATATTGCCCAGTATTAAGTTTTTTCGATGTTCGCTCTGGGTCGCTCTGTGGCGCTCTGATTTCGCACTGAGCTGTTCGATGTCGCCCTTTTTTCGCTCCGGTGCATTTCCACCGTGTTCGATGTGTATTCAGTGCTCGCACCGGGATCGCTCTAAATCGCCCCAAGTTGTTTTCGGGGCAAACATTTCGGAGCTGTTCGAATCAGCTGTTGCTATACAAGGCCTTGTTCACATGTGAAGAACGATTGTCTTCATACGTGAGTATTTTTCTTCTGTAGATTTTGCTTACTCCCGGGCTGGTTACATCGAACAAAACTATTGACATTATAAATTAATCACGGCTATAATTATGAATCTATTCAGTTTAAGAAATTCATTTGACACAAAGTTTAATTTATGTTCAAAACAGGAATATAATAATTTACTGAAAGTTTGACTATAAATACGATATAATATCAATAAAAAGGGCTTGGACAATGATAACTATATTAAATGAATGATGTGAGTTCACTCAAAACTGAGATTAGTTCAGTTCCTATATTTCAGAACAACGAACAACACACGTGAAGCGAGAAACATAAAAAAATCTCGTAATAGCAATAAGAAAATCTCCAATTTTGCCGCCGGGAATTGAGTATTGCTCTGTTAATTGACCGACTGAGAATTTGTTTAAATTGAGGTACTCAAAATAATATGCACCAACATGTGTAAAGGAAAAGGAATCTGACATGTGTCATGAGTCATGACTCAGGAGTAAAAATTCTTCGAAACCTTATTGGTGATTTCAAAAGCTCAATAAAACTTCCAGTCAAGTGCGCATGCTTATTGAAGGAGAAATAATCCCTCTCTTACTCTGTACATTAGACTTTCAGCTTTCAGTTTCTATCTGAGCAAGGTACTCTTAATATATTATCATCTACTCAATAATGGTAGTCGTTTATAGCAATTAGCAGTGTAATTATTTGGTGTTGCAGGTTAGTGGATTAAAATTTTACAGGCTTGGATAAATGTATGACTTTAACAAGAACTTTTTCAGAACTTATATTCACGAATATTAAATTGGGAAATGGAGCAACTTCTTATTGTTATACTTAATTTTCGCTAAGGTATCATTAGTTGGGCATTTGGACCTAAGCT
The DNA here is from genome assembly GCA_920937365.1 of Sphaerophoria rueppellii. Classification (NCBI taxonomy): domain Eukaryota; kingdom Metazoa; phylum Arthropoda; class Insecta; order Diptera; family Syrphidae; genus Sphaerophoria; species Sphaerophoria rueppellii. The sequence continues at coordinate 56,890,026 of CAKKXW010000005.1, forward strand.
AAACTTCGAGTAGGGTGGTCCATTTCATGTCGAAAGGGGGATGAACAGCTCTCGAATGTTTTTATCTTCTATTTTTGTTTATGTATCCATGATTCGAAAATTGGCTAGCACCATATGTACCATCGATGCCCTATGTATTTATATGAATTGCAATTTTTCACACTCAAGAGTAGAAGTCATTTAGGCTCTTCGAAGCCGTCACTCCACCCTATTTATAATATAATATTCTGTTTTGTACTCGCTTTTGGGTATTATGCCTGTATTGAGTTATATTTTTTTTCTGTTGTTTGTGCATATTAAAGGTTATAGTTATTTTTTCAGCGTGGTTATATCATGTTTACTATAAGTTTTTCTTAATAAGCTTGATATTTTTCTGTCTGTTAGACATTTTAACATTGATTGATTCACATGAATGAGAATCATTACTATTAGTTCACAAAATCATTTACATGTCTTGATAAAATATAGCAAAAAAGGAGAATAAATGTTTCCGACCAGAGAAAAACAGAAAAAAAGTAGAAAAATATTGCTCAAACAAACGAGTAGTGCAAGAGCGTCGTCGTCGGTTCATCGTATTGTTGAAAAAAAAACAAACAGATTTCATTTATTCTTGCCACAAATCGATGTTGAAATCTCTAATTATGGGAATTTATCCAAGCTTGGATTAAGTTAATCAGACTGTGGTTTGTAAATGCGTCAATTTTAATGGATGCATTTGATTATTTTACTCACTCTTCGATAAGGTGATATGTAAAAGGCAACTATGTATTATGACGAGCATGAATGATTTGTCTACTCATTCATTCGTTATAATACTACAATCTACCATATTTATATAAAAGGTATATATATAATCAGCTGTAAAAGCATGCAATCTTTTGGTATTGCATCGTCAAAAGTCCCATTCGTTTAACTCAATTTTGGGAATCCATTTACATTCCTTATTGCAATACTTTAACTTCGAAAAAAAAACGCAGTTAATTTTGAAGTCTTTTGTATAAAAATCATTTAGATCAGTTAAAAGACTTGAAGTCAAAAGAATGCTTTACTTTTTTACTGCTTGTATTCTTTGAAATCTTTTCAAAGTCTTTTACATTTGCAGTCATTAAGTCTTTTGATTGCTTTTCAATGTAATGCAGTCGTTTGACTGCTTTGAAGTCTTTTAACTGCTTGAAGTCTTTTAACTGCTATCTTACTGACTTTAATTCAGCAGGTGGCCATGGATCGAGTAGTTGATTTCTAAGCCGAACGCTACGGGTTCAAGCCCCAGCTTCTCCAGCATTCTTTGTCTACCAGCCAGCTTGTCTGAGGCCACCTGTGCGATGATATCAGACAATTAAAACCTGTGTCTCCTCCTCTGTGCCACGTAGGTTTATGTTATGTGTTCTTCATAAAGAGATCAGTGGTTCTTCCTTTCTATTTTTTTTTGGTTTTTTATTGTTTTCTTGTAATGACTGATAATTTCAGAGTTGATTATTGTAATATTCGTGGGCTAAGAATTAATTTTCTTGCTGCGTATATCCACACTGTTTCGAACAGGCCAGCTGTATTGGCACTGAGTGAAACCCAAGTAGGTGAGAATTCCGACCCTACTGAATTTTTTATTCATGGGTATTGCTTAGTGCCTTTATTCTTCTCCCACCATGGTCTCGCCGTCTACATTAGAAATGATGTTGCTTATCAATTCTTACCACAGTATGGACGCTGCTCCAACCCTTTTTTCAATTTTATGTGGTCCAAGTTTTCCGTAAATAAGCACATCATTCACTACTGTTTTCTTTATGTTTATGTTTATTTATATTTATAATAATCTACGAAATACATTCAACAGATTATAAATTAAAATACAATACAGACAATATATTTATAGATAGGTATACATCTTTCATACATAACATAATATAAACTAATTAAGTAATGAATAAGTTTCTAGACGTAGATATATCCAAACATGAATAAAACTGGTTAAATAAATTACAACATGCAGAAGTCGGTTCACGAAGCCAAAATTCGGACAGAGCTTCAACTTCTCGCGAATTTGACGCTCTGTCTGACTCCATCCAAAGAATTGTTTCCCTGTATCCTCACCTGAAATCGTTATTACGGGCGATTTCAATGTACACAATTCTTCGTGGCTTCTCCATTCGGGCCAGACAACACCCGAAGGAATGTGTGCTGAGATCTTTGCTGAGTTTAACCACCTAACTCAGCTTGTCACCGAGCCCACTCGAATATCGGACATTAATGGCCAAGCGGAAAACACTCTTGACTTGTTTCTGACCCTGATAAATAATACACTATCAGTGTATTAACGCCTCTAGGCAGATCAGATCATAGTATTATATCTGCAAATTTCTCGTGTCAAGCTAATCCAGTTAGAGAAAGAGCTCCGAAGAGAACCGTGTGGCAATACGAGAAAGCCAACTGGGACGGTCTCAACAACTTTTTCCGGATCTTTAACTGGTCACTATGCTTCCTCGATAGTGACGTAGACTCCAGCGCAGATATGATTACTAATATGATTATTTTGGGAATGAAAACTTTTATCCCGAATAGGGTTAAAAGCATCAAACCCAAGGAAAAGTCATGGTTTGATTCAAGCTGTAAAGAGGTTATCAGGGAAAAAGAAGTAAAGTTCCGGTGTTTTAGAGCCAACCCAACTGAGGAAAACCGGTACAAGTTTAAACAAGCCAGGAAGGCCTGCAATGTCCATATTCGGCGGACCAAATTTTTACATGACCAAAAATTAAGGCAAAAAATACTGCAATGTCCCAAAGGTAGTAAGAATTTTTGGTCATTTGTAAAAAAATATGAAGAATTCTTCTTCTTCCTCGGTCCCTACACTCGTTGACAATGACACTCCAGTTGTAAGCTCGCTCGCGAAAGCTAACCTTTTTGCTAGGCAGTTCGCCGCCAACTCTTCGCTGCCTGAGAGTGTCATGACTCCGCCTGCTCTTGAGCGCGTCAATGATTCCATGGGACAAATCTTCTTTCGCACTCGTGCTGTGGCGAGAGTCCTAAAGGATCTCAACATACATAAATCCGCTGGTCCGGATGGTATCCCCGCTATTATTCTGAAGAGGTGTTCTTCCACGCTGGCAAAACCCTTGGGCTCGTTCCGAGCAGTTGGAAAACAGCATTTGTCCAGCCAATCCCAAAAAAGGCGAATCTTCTTCTCCCTCCAATTATCGTCCGATTGCACTTACGTCCCTTCTTTCTAAGGTCATGGAAACGCTGATAAACTATCAGCTCAAGAAATATCTCGAAGACCGAAAGCTTCTTAATGACCGGCAGTACGGCTTTCGCAGCAACAGGTCCACTGGTGATTTGATGGTTATCTCACCGAACAGTGGAACAAATCTTTACATCGTTTTGGAGAAAGTAAGATTGTTGACTTGATATTTCAAAGGCATTTGATAAAGTCTGGCATCTTGCTCTTTTATCGAAAATGCGTGCTTTCGGTATCGATGAATCCCTTCTTCGTTGGATTAGAAACTTTCTTTCGAACCGTTCAATACAAGTTGTATTGGACGGATTCAAGTCTGAAACCCACAATATAAATGCTGGTGTGCCCCAGGGCTCCGTTTTGTCTCCGACCCTCTTTCTCATTTTCATAATGATCTCTTGTCTGTAACTTCTAATCCAATAATTGTTTCGCTGACGATAGTACCCTTAGCTTTCATATCGTTCCAGTTCACATCCCTCCTTTCGGATGTGGAACTGCAACGGCAAAATATGATAAGCTCATTAAACTCTGACTTAAACAGCATTGTACAATGGGGAATTAAGAACCGTGTAGAGTTTAATGCTTCGAAAACTCAATGCTGTCTTGTATCGTTGAAGCGAGATATACCCCCTTGCCACTGTCCATGAGTGGCACTTGCATCAATGAGACCGAACATCTCAAGATTCTCGGTATGTGCATCACTGACCACCTCTTGTGGTCCGAGCACATACGCGATGTCGCCAAAAATGCCGCAAGATGTTTGGGTTTCTTAAGACGGTGCAAGAAATTTTTCTCCCCGTCTGATCTGGCGTCCCTTCCAAGCTCGTTCGCTTGTGCAAAATGACGATGGAAGAACTCACGCTGCTCCATCAAGGTTGGCAACGAGCTTACGGAATCTTTCGTTGTCAAAAAAGGATTCAGACAAGGCGATGCACTGTCATGCGATTTCTTTAACATCGTTCTTGAGAAGATAGTGCAGAACTCCACCGTCAACACCAGAGGCACTATCTTCCAAAAATCTGTTCAACTTCTCGCGTACGCCGATGATATTGATATAATGAGAAGAACACAGCGTGATGTCAATGGCGCCTTTGTGAGAATTGAGACAGAAGCGGCAAAAATGGGTTCAGCGGTAAATGAGGGAAAAACGAAGTATATGCTGTCTTCGAGGAAGGACACCCAACACCGACGGCTCGGACAGAACGTCACAATAGACGCATATCAACTTCGAGGTAGTAAAGGAGTTTGTCTACCTAGGCTCCGCTATAAACACGGGCAATAACACCAGCGCCGAGATCAGACGAAGAATAACTTTTGCTAATCGCTGTTTCTTTGGGCTAAGAAAGCAATTGAGTGGAAAAGCCCTCTCTCGAGCAACTAAGGTAAAACTGTACAACACACTCATCATCCCAGTCCTGCTGTATGGTGCAGAAGCATGGACCCTGACAAAATCGGATGAAAGTGCCTTAGGCTGTTTCGAGAGGAAAGTTCTTCGGGTCATCTTTGGCCCCGTGTGCATTGAAGGGGAATGGCGAAGAAGATATAACAGCGAACTTTACGGGTTGTACAACGACATGGACCTAGCCAGAAGGGTCAAGGTCCAGAGACTCAGATGGCTCGGTCATTTAGAGCGGATGGACACCAATGCTCCGGCCCGGAAAGCCTTCGACACTTTTCCCGAGGAACGTAGGAGGAGAGGAAGACCGCGACTCAGGTGGCGCACTCAAGTGGAAGAGGACCTCAATCAACTTGGAGTGCAAAACTGGAGACAACTAGCTAAGGACCGAGCTAGCTTGCGAAGACTGTTGATTGTGGCCCAAGTCCACTACGGACTGTAGCGCCACCTTTAGTAAGTAAGTAAGTAACTTAACCACAAATGTATGATATATACCTATGTATATATATTTAATTTGTATTCATACATGTTTCGTAGTACCTAATGTAAAAAACATTTAAGATTTAAAATAAAAAAAAAAATTAAATTATTATATATTTATTGAACACCTGCCCCTTCAAAATTTTTTCTGTGTCCGCCCTTGAAAATGATTATTTTTGAATTAAAAGACGTGACATTTATATTCAATATTAAAGACATAAGAGCAATTGTAAATGCTGAAATAATGAAATCATTGTTACTGTTGCTACTTGTCAGTGATCCCATTGACACATCGGAATTTAAAATTGCCTAATAATTTGAAATGTGTACTATCCATGTTGTAAGGTTAACCTTGTAATCTTAAACAAATACACATTTTACGAAGCAAGAGCAATAAGTCGGAAAGATAGTAAACTAATAATGATAGACAAACAAATTATAAAATGAGTCTCCTTATACAAAATTGTTAAAGAGTGTTAGAAAGAAAATAGAGCATGCTTTCTGTATTTGCAAGTTTTTTATCTAATCTGCTTAGCGAAAAAAAAGTTAATAATTTACAAACAACGCTTCAATTTTAATATTTGGGGAGCATACATAATGTACCAAATTACCTTTCAAAATAAAACAATTAGTATCGACGGTTATTTACGAGAATCCAACATAACTCGAAGTCGAGAATTATCTCAAATGATAAACGCTGGCGCTGGGCAAATATAAAGTGGAAAATTATTTCGAGCCATTAAAAGAAGCCTTCAAATTGAACAACACTTATTAAATCCAATCTTTAAAAAAGAGGCCACAGACAGTCCCACGTCTGGGCTACTGGTGCCCAGATTATGATACAAAACATCTACGCATGCTTAGGATTTAGAAAGTTCAAAGCTGAGCCTTGACCCTTGAGTGCATGGTCGAACCAACCGTTTGGAAAATTGAAAACATCATTTCAAAAAAAAAAAATCGGTTCAGCTTGTTGAATTTTTTTTTTTAAGTGAATTATCTCTTTCTTTTTTGGGGAAAAATAGAGCAAATAACTCTTAATAGCATTTAAGCACAAAACTCAAAACCGTATTTTTGAATAAAAAGCTTGAAAAAACCGGAACCTCACTATTTTTGTATTACATTATGCATTTCTGAATTCAACTTTGGGACGAAAAACGTAAACCTTTAGAAAAGCTGCTTTTAACAAAAACTAATGTTTTGCAAAATAGATTGCCAAACAAATTTGCGTGGAGAATTTCATTGTTCATATAAATAGTTTTCTAAAAACTCATTGCTATATTTGAGATTTCGTGTAGATCCAAGACAGTTCAGGAACTTATTTAATTTACGTTAAGTTCATTAAACATTTAGTACTAGGAAAGGATCATATCAGAGATGAAAAATAGCTTACTATTTTACGAAAATCCGTACAACTGCATTTTAGAATGTACACAAGTACATCTTTTAATATTTCGTACAATTCATACAACTTATTTACATTATTATCTAAATATTCACATACCATATTTCAATATTTTTATGAAAAAACTAAACTCAGTTTAGTTTCATACAAAATCCTACCCAACGTACTGTGTGAGCGTCTTAACCGTTCTGGAACACATAATAATCGTCACGTAGCACTGTGGCTTTAGGCCAGGCAGAACAACGATAGACCAAATATTCTTGGAAAATACCACCAATTTCAATCGACCTCAAAGCTGCTTATGATAGCATCCACCGCCAAGTGCTTATGAGGGTGATGCGCTGGGTTTAGACAAGGAGATGCGCTGTTATGTGATTTCTTCAACATAGTCCTGGAGCAGAGGTGTGAGTACGGAAAACACTATCTTCAACAAATCCACCCAGCTCCTACGCTATACGGACGACATCATCGCTATGCGACGACAGAGCTGTGCTTGAGGCCTTCACAGCGATTGAACAACAGGTGAAACTCGTTGGTCTTGAAGTGAATGTGATTAAAACAAAGTACATGCTATCAACAAACAAAGCAACATCTGTCCACCGCGATGAAACGTCACTGTTGGTAGCAGCAATTTCGTGGTAGTTTAGAAGTTCACCTACCTTGGAACAAACATCAATCCCACAAACGACACCTTAGTGGAGATCCGAAGAAGAAGATCCTCGAACGGCCGCTGCTTCGGTTTGGCAAAACAACTGGGTTCAAAACTCCTCACTCGAAAGACAAAGTGACTGCTATACAAAACTTTGATTTTATCAGTCCTCTCTCTCTATACTCTACTCTACAGCGCTGAGTGCTGGACGATAAGTAAAAAAAGGGAATTGGTTCCGGACACTTGCGAAAGAAAAATTCTTCGACAGATTTTTCGTTCCCGTATGCGCCGATAGCTTTGGAGAAGGATGTTCAACCGAAAATTGTACGAACTGTACCAAGATGTGGATGAAGTCCAAGAAAAGACGACTAAAATGGCTCTGCCACATCGAGCGAATGGACAACAACGCTCCAGCCAAGAAAGTCTTCTCATCCCAGCCCCCAGGTTCAAGACGACAAGGAAGACCGAACCTAGGGTAGGGACCGTTTACGATGCAAGGCTGAAATATCTCAGGCTGAGATCCTTCACGGATTGTGAGCGGGATAATTAAGTAAAGTAAGGATTAAGAATGCTTCTAGATTAGAGAATACCAAATAAATACGCAATTGAATTGAAGATAAAGACTGTTGATATTAAAAAAAAATGCAATTGTATTTTAAAAATCGCTGGCCGTTGACCACCCTTTTATTAGAGGCTATTATTTATTTCTGTTACTGATTACAAAATTTAAATTTTCATAATCGTTGCTTTTTTTTCTGTAAGAAATGGTACAACTACGCGCGATTTCGTACACTTTTTTTCAGCTGTCAGAACAATCGGAAAATGTCGTTTTTCATCACTGGATCATATCGTTCGTCCTTTTCTTTTCGTAAAATTTACACGCCTTGAATGTCGGATGCTTGCCTTCCATCAAATAGTACATGTCCGTCTTGTCTGATAATTGAACTATTTAGCCAGTAAGCTTAGCTGTGTTTTTCCTTACTACTCAGTAGCCAGCGCACCAAAATTACCCTTGGCAAACAATAACAATTTGGATTACAGTTGATAAAAAGACCAGTAAAAATATGACAACTGTTCCAGCGATAGAAAAGTTAGAATTATTGAAATGAAGATAGAGCTTATAGAATTAAGAAGAATTATATTGTTACGCGATTCTAATGATCTGAGTTATTAACTAATCAAGTTTTTTGCCATTTTTTTATCGGAGACGCAACCCTCAGGTAAATTTTTATAGACGTTTTATGTAACAATTGCCAAGAACTGATCAATCAATTGATTTTAACATATAGAGTGAGTTGTAGCGTTTTATTTGCACTGGAAAACTGTTAGTAAAGAATTAGGGATGTATGCACATATATTCCAACGTGGCCATGCTCGGATTAAAATCTATTCAAGCCGATTTACCGGAAAGAACACACTTTAATAATGTTATGCAATTTTCTTTTTCTTATACCAGAATTATCTCTCCAATCTATTGAACTATCCTACCGTAACAGCTGCGTTTGGGTCGCAGTTTTTAGTAGCTAATTTCACCAATCTAGCAAAAGCTTGAGGAATAACATGTGATGGAAACTTTTTTGTGCCTTTATTAAGCTAATTGATTTGGTTTTAAATTGGTTTGCGCCTTGTTTTTTTTATTGCTTCTTTCGTGTAAGGCGTGTTTGAAGACTATGTTAGGAGCTAAAGCGAGTCAATCGATAGTACATAATTTATTTATTTTATTTATTTAGAATGCCTTATGGCATGAATCTCGTAACAGGCTGTATAGTAGCTACAATAATGTTTATGTAATTATGTAATTTTAAAAAGTGTTTAATTAAAGAACAATAAGTATTTTTGACAATGGGAACAACAACAATTTTAATAAAAAGTAAAAATTGAAACAACAAGCAACAATTGAATAGCAAAAAAGAAATTTGTATGACATACTAAGATACCGTAGAGACAAAATTTATTCTTACAGTTTATTCAATGACAATTAACATTGATCTCTTAAACATTGTATTTAGATAGTAGCATGGCTTTAACGTGAAGTTTTAATGTTAAAATATTAGATACATTTCATTGCATCAGAATATTTGTTATATAATTCTGAATAGATTTGTATAAAACTGAGCAGTTTCCATATTTTTTGAGTGTATTCTGTCTAGGTGTATGTTATTTCGACTCCTTACGCTGTATTGGTATAAGTTACTTCTTGTAGTCAGCTGGGTGTTTGTATGAACCTCCGTAAGCACTATCTTGTGAATGTGACTCACCATATTTATTTCAATTTCATCTTTGACCATTAAAATCTGCAACTGTTTATAAATCCAATGGGTGTTTGTTAGCCAATCAAATCCGAACAAGTTTTTTAATGCCTTATTCTGCACTACTTGCAAGGTTTGTAGAAGGCCATGAACTGTTGTGCCCCAAATGTTGATTCCATAGGTCAAATGGCTATGAAAAAGAGCAAAGTATATTGTTTGTTTTAGGTTTTCAGGAACGCTGTATCGGATTCGACCACAAACTCCTGCAAGCGAAGACAGTATTTTCAATCTAATGCTGAGTCTACCCAGAGGTCAAGATATTTGAATTCACTGACTCGTTCAACTACATCTTCTTGGTATACAACTCGTAGTGGGGTATTTGATATGGTGCATACGATATACTTCGTTTTGCGGGCATTTACACATAGTTTTTGCGCGTTCATACAAGTCTCAATCCTTGGGTGAACCACGCTTAACACTTAGGCCTCGGCCACGCAGTAAGCGGCTGAGCGGCTAAGCGGCTGAGCGGCTACCGGCTGAGCGGCGGCTCTAAGCGACGTATGGCCAGGCACTGAGCGACTGCTTTTGAGCGATTAGTAGTTAAAATGCCGTTGTCAAGAACAGTTCGCCGTATTTTACTGTCGGAAAATCGTTTGTATGTGTACAAATAACTTAAACGGATACAAAAAAGAATACGATTTGGTGTTCATCCGATTAACAAATTAAGATCGGAGTTTGGAGAATTATTTAATCATTTATTTCTGAATCTACCTAAATTTCCAGATAGATTCTGGCAATATCTACGTATGTCTATCGAATCTTTTGATTTGCTGCTTGAAAAAGTGCGTCCTATGGCCATCTTTACTTCTTGCCGCTCAGAACAATTAAAACATGTTTGGTTGCTGCGCGGCGCCGCTTAGCCGCTCAGAATTTTGTTTCGCCGCTCGCTCATTGCGTGGCCGCTTCTATGTGATTTCATATGTTTTATATTTTTTTTCCGCTCAGCCGCTTACTGCGTGGCCGAGGCCTTAGGTGTGTAAAAATTAGTTATGAACCTGTTCTAATATCTACTGAATATACAAACGAAATTTCATCAAAATCGGTCAAACCGTTTCGGAGAAGTATAAGCACTAAAACTGAGATATAAGAATTTCATATATTAGATAAAACGTGTCCTTGCTTGGGCACTTGGGGTCTTATTCATTTCGAGTTGTTTGAGCTTCACAATGTCATGATAATTTCTTTGTAATTAATACCTCCATAGCATCTTCTAACAGCACACAACTTTAGCTACTGCAACTTCCATTTTTCATATACTCGTAGGTAGGTTTTTCCCAACCTTACTTGGGCTTATAGTCCTTTCACCTAGGAGTTCGGAGACTTAGAAGCTCATAATTGAGTATGTGAAAAGTAAAAAAATCTCTCAGATTTCCCCTGTTTATTCGGTATCGATGACGATGAAATAATAAATCCTTAAAACCAAAAACTCTTTCCACCTATTCGGAGTGGCTTTGAAGATGAAATTACTTTTCAAAGATATCTTTTTACAATCAGGGTTAAGCAGTCTTTGTTCCTGCATGCAAAATATTAAGGGTATTCACGTAACGAGATAATTTTCTACTTTGCGGAAAAATAGAAAATTCGACAAAAGATTTAAATGAACACCCCAGCAGAAAATAGTTGCTTAAACAAGGGAAGCAAACAGCTTTTTGTTAAATGTCAAAGTGAATTTGTTCAATTTACGTCATTCGATAATTTCTGTTAAAGTGATTCTTTTTTATTCTAATTACATTTTAGTTTTTGATCTTCAAGATGCCAAGAAGTAGTTTTAAAACAAAATTCATTCATTCATTCATTTGTTTGTTGATTCTGATTGATTTTGTTTTGTTGATTTAATTTGACGAGAACTTCCCGCTTATGTCAGTTCAGTTGGAGAAAAGATGAAATGAGCGCCAAATTAAACGTCAAAATAAACGTCATAAATTGTATCATTTTTTTTTCTGCAGTTTCTGCTTCAAATTTGTGAGATAAAATTCTACAATTTGCAGAAAATTTTTCCCATACAAATTTTGACAGCTCATTTCTACCGATAGAAAAATCTACGGTTTCTACGGTTTCTATGGTTCTTCCGCGTTTACGTGAATACCCCAATTATAAATTAATCGTTGAGGAAACAGACATCCATTAGGAAAGACTAAACAGGGACTCGCTTTGATTGAATTGAAGTAATCGATGCCTTTCACCTTAAATGAACCACCATGTCTTCTTTCGAGATGAACGGATACATTTTTTCCCAGTTAATCTTAAAACTTTTGAAGCGTCAAAAACTGCTGTCGAAAATCTTGTCTATGTTCCATTCGAAAACCCATTTTTAAATTTTCCACTTTTCCATTTGAAAACCAAATTTCCCAATTTTCCATTTAAAAACCAATGCACTTACGATTACATGCAATTTTGCCTTTGAAAGCCAATGAGTGTTCCGACTTTTTCATCAAGCACTTTCTATTTTCCATTTGAAAACCCATTTCTTTCCAAATTTTCCAGTTGATTGAAAACCAATGCATTTTTTCCACTCTTCCATGAGGTTTTTCCATTTTTCATTTTTCACAGAAACAAACCACAGAATACAACAGTATTAACTATGAAAATTTCACACACATCTGTTGGACCGTTTTAATGCCTAAATAAAGCCAACGAACGGTGCTATATTTTTATAATATGTGTAGATTATATAGAGATTGACCCGCAAGATTCTTATATTGATTTTTTTAAACAGATTTGTATTCCATTGGAACCCAACTCCGATTTTCAATTATGTTTTATGTAAGTTAATAATTGTTTCAGCTTTCATTGATTTTGAGCTTTTCTTTATTTGATTATTGATTTAAAAAAATTTAGAAAATGTGTTGATTGCCGTTTGTTTTCATATTTTCAACACAAAACTTTTTTTTAATTCGTTTTAAAATTAGGGAAACTTTTTTATTTCTCAAAAGAAAGAAAATATTGTAAAAAATAAAACATTTCGTACAAAGAAAACGTTACAATTTTTTAAACTTCTTTTTTTGCATTTAATGTAATAAAAACCGAATTTTGTTTAATTTTTTGTTTGTTATGAAAATAATGTTGAAAAAGATGTGTAGGTGGTAAAAAGGCGGAGTTTTCGGGGAAAAGGTTTGGTTTTAGACTTCTAGAACAATTTACACATCATCAGGAGCTAGTTCGCATTTTTAATACTATCCACCCCAGAACTGCCAGTCTTCGGAAAGCTTTTGTTTAGTTCTTTTTCAGATCCGATAACATGTATGAGTAAGTTCTATTTTTTTTTTTTTTTGTCTTACCGCGTTGCCTTCAAATCCAAGTAGATCGTTGATCTGGGATCGGTGTTTTGAAGAATTTCCCTTGCAAGATGTCCAGTTAAATTATTTGATGTTACGTCTCCGGGGTGCGGAGAGAAAATGGGTTTCGGTATTGTTGTGCTTTGATACGACGATTGCCAGTCAACTTTGCTTCTCAGGAATACATTGCACTCCCGTTCCAAAGTGTAATTGATTGACATTTCTTGCTGGAGAATTTTCAATACATGAATGTTAAGACAATTCTGGATGCATTCAAACGACCAGCGCTAGCCATCCATAATCTTTGAAAGCTGATAGCGAGCTTCTGCTCTAAATTGTTTTACTAAAGAGCCAAAGACGAGTCCGTCAATTCTTAACCAATTCCTTTCGGATTCCATCTTCGAGCAGCGTTTTCAGATCCAATTTTATGACAACCATAAGTCTTTTTCATCATCTAAATTCCGATTGGTAGTGCCTTCCCGAATTCGACTTCCCGGATAACGATTGCCCGGAAATCACACCTTTCCGCACTACTTTTTCCAGTCCAACGATTGCTGGGAAAAAATCCTACCTTTTTTTCATAGGAAACTAATCCTTTCTTGTCACAAAAAGTTTTGAGAATTAAGGAGATCGAAATCTGATACATTTTTAGATTTTTCTAACAACCTTGAATTAAGCCACACCCTTTTTGAAAAACAGAAATTTTGTGAGACACCAAGTGCTGAGAATCATTGAGAACGAAGCATTCCAATTTTTCGTTCAAATATTTCTATATAAGCAGTTGCTTTTTTGGGAAATCAGTCACAGTCAGTTCCAGATTAGATTGTTCATGCTAGGGAGAGACACGCCGATGTTTTTTATTTTTTTTTTTTTGATAAAATACAAAGTTTGTTTAAAATTCGCGCGAATTTGCCTCAAAACATAAAGAATTCTAAGAAAAATATTGGTCTCAGCCTAAAATCAAAAATAACAAAATTAAAAAACAACAATTTTACATATCATACATTGCAATACGAAATGGTAATTTCGGAATAAATTTCCAAAACAGTGCTAAATCCCAGAAAAAAATAGTTCCATTTCTTTTTCCAAATAGTAGTAAATCCCGCACCCAAAAATTTTCCGGGCAGTCGTTATCTGGGAATCTACTTTCCGGGCAGTCGTTATGCACCGCAAAATTCCCTCAGTGAAGCTAGCATTAGAGAAGGTCAACTTCGATACTGCTTGACGTTCTTCTCTAAACGTGTTTGGATTTCTTTGATAATGGAAGTCTGTATCTGAATTATCTCAGCCAAAATGCAGAACATGGTTTCGGAAATGATTTGGACTACTTAAACGAATCTAGTTTGCCAGTTCTGTGCTGAAGCATTTGGAAAAGCAAGATTTTCACGTTTTGCCTCATTAGTTTCAAAGGCACTGGCCAATGTGTGCAATGCGAAAGCAGATCGCATCGAAATTTACTGTAATTGTAGTTATATTAGTAAGCGAAAGCTTAATGTAGCATTCAATTCAACCGTAAGGTATGTATATGGGTTACGTAGATATGATAGCTTTTCCGGTCTTGCAACACAGCTACTTGATATGTCTTTTGACAATTATGTTGAATTTCGTAGTTTGATTCTGCTTGCTGATATAATGTTTTCACGTCAACCACAATACTGCTATGAAAAAATAACACCCACATCTTCGCATAAATCTCGTCAATTAATTGTCCCTCGTTTTTCGTTCTTAACATCCGAACGTCAATCGTAATATTAAAGACAATCTAAACGCAATAAATTTCAAAAAAGTATTAAAATCTCATTTTTCTGCTAACTTGTTAACGTAATTATAACTCAAATTTTATTAAACTTTATAATTTTTAGTTTTATTTTTATTTTTTGTAAATAGTTTCAAATTAATTAATTTCTAACTTCAATATTTGCCGTGATTTGTAAAACTAGCCTACTACAACCTAATAAGATTCCATATTTTACAGTTTGTTAAGCATTCACGAATAAATAAATAAAAAATAAATAAATAAATTATTTTCAGCATTTTTTTTTTAATTAGAAATTAAATGAGCTCTAAAATTTAATTTAATTGAAATTGAAATGAATTTTGTAAATAAACACATTTACGATTATTACTATTGATAAGGCACTACCTTATCTGCTCTGGTGGCGAACTGTCCGGTGGTGGATCGGCGGTGGCTAACTGTCCGGTGGTGAACTGGGGAGGTGATCTGTCCTGTGGTGAACCGGATGTGGTGAAAAGTCCTGCTTCGTAAGACTCTGTTATGCCTAAGATATTATTAAATAAAAAGCTGTTAACCGAATAGTGAAGGTTGGTTGTGTTATTTGGTTTGGATCTTTAACTCGGCGTAAGGTGCATAGTCGAGAACACCCTGGACAGACAGAACATACTTCAGCTGTAGAAAATAAGCATCAGAAAGTCAAATATCATTTTATTCATGACAAAAGCATAAGGAAGAAATTTGTTTCTAAAGGGCTAACTATAATGAGCAGAAGCTAGTGTCAGAACCGAACGAAACGCTCCCTTCCAAACTGCCATGTAAACACCCATAATGAAAGGATGTGTACGGAAGTATATTTCAAAATAAAATATATATTTTTTATTTCCAATAATTTCGGTTGCCATGCGACAAAAGAAATTTCAAGAAATTCTTCTTCAGAAAAATCAATAAAACCAACTTTCTGCACCAGGTTTTTCAAGACATGACCTGATATTTCTTGCATTCGATTTTCATATTTCTTCATATTTAAGAACATTCCAGTATAGGGACTTAAGAAATATTAATTTAAATGCATTGGAACACCAAGCTAGAAATGTAAATTGGGAAGCTTTGTATTATATGCATTCAACAACTGAACAAGTACAATACCTTAACGAAAATATTAAAATCTTGTACGATGCTCATGTTCCTTTAAAAACAGTAAGAACTGACGTTTATAGGCCTCCTTGGTTCTCTTCCAAAATACGATTTCTTATACAGAAACGTGATGAAGCTTATAAATGGTGGAAACGATATAGACTACAGGAACTAAGACAAGTTTACTGCTCCCTAAGGAATAAAGTAGTACAAGAGATAAAAACTGCTAAGGCCACGGTTTTTTCTACACGTTTAGGTTCATCTTTGAACAAGCGTCAGTTGTGGAAGAATTTAAGAGAAATTGGCATTGGTAAACTTAAAGGTGACGCGGTTGACAATATCGATGGCAACGTCTTAAATCGTAAATTTGTTTCGTTACCATCCATACCCGTTTCCATCAACGTTGAAAACTCAAACGATGTAAGACTGGGCGAGAGGGCCTCAACATTAAGTTTTGGCTTTACCACCATAAACGACACAAATATAGTAGAGAGCCTTTTATCTTTAAAATCTAATGCTTCTGGCGTTGATGAGATTCATCCCATATTTTTAAAAGTTATTTTGCCGATTCTCTTACCATACATAACTCATATTTTTAATTACATTCTTACAACAAGTGAATATCCTCCTCAATGGAAACTTGCAAAAGTCATCCCTATCCCAAAAAATTCAAAAATGGATGATTTTAGGCCCATAGCCATTTTGCCTTACATCTCAAAAGTTTTTGAAAGATTGGTACAAAGACAAATGAATACGTATTTAAGTCGTACGAATCTATTAACGCCAAACCAATCTGGTTTCCGTAAGAGGCATAGCTGTATTACCTCGCTCATAAATGTGACAGAAGATTTGCGACAATCGATGGATGAAGACAAAATCTCGTTTCTAGTTTTACTAGACTTTTCCAAAGCATTCGATTCCGTAGACTTCTCTGTTCTGTGCAACAAACTTCATAATGAGTTTAGTTTTTCATCCAATGCTGTAAATTTAATCAAATCTTACTTGAGTGGAAGAAAACAAGCAGTTGATATAAATAAAAATTTATCTGAGTTTTTGTCAACTACTAGGGGAGTTCCACAAGGGTCAATTTTGGGTCCACTCTTGTTTTCATTGTACATTAACGCACTTCCTAGTATTGTAAAGTACTGTAAAATCTGTATGTACGCTGACGATGTGCAGTTGTACCTTAGTTGCAGAGTCGGTCTCATTGAACATCACGTAGCTTGTATAAACGAAGATTTGGAGAGCATTTCACGTTGGTCTCAATCTCATGGTCTCTTATTAAACCCTTTGAAATCAAACTGTCTCGTTATTTCACGAAAACCATTAGACTTATCCTACTTTCCATTGGTATTCCTTAACAATACTCCAATTATATACTCTGAGACAGCTAGAAATCTGGGTATTCTTTTTAATCGCTGCTTGACGTGGGATAATCATATAAATTCAATCATAGGAAAAACGTATGGTGCTTTACGTTCCCTTAAAGCCTCTCAATCTTTTACCCCTATCAAAACTCGAATTATGCTGGTGAAAACATTAATAGTACCAATTCTTATTTATGGCTGCGAAATATATAGTTCGTGCAGTTTTGAAAGCAAGCGTAAATTAAATGTAGCTTTCAACAGCGCAGTTCGTTATATCTATGGTTTACGAAGATATGAGCATGTTTCAGTGTTTTCAGTTAAGCTTTTCAACATGACATTTAACAGTTTCCTAGAGCTTCGTACTCTACTTTTGTTTTCTGACATTTTACTAACGCATGAACCCCGATATTTGTTCGAAAGAATACGAACGCCTACTTCGAGTAGATCCGGACAACTCATTCATCCGCGGTACTCATCCTTAACATCGGAGCGCCAATTTTTTATAAATAGTATTCGTCTTTGGAATAGTCTTCCACGCGATATTAGGAGTATTGAAGATCCGCGAAGGATGAGCATTAATTATAATTAGAATTAATTTAATTATTTTTCTTTGTTTTTCTTTGTTATAGAATAAATTGTAACTACTTTGAATTATCTTTTATACTACTTATAAAAATACTTATTTGTAATAATAGCTTTAATATTGTATCTTACTGTGTTAAGCAAACGATAATAAATTGAATTATGAATTATTAAATTATAATTTGTACTTTGTATAGAGCTACTCGCCCTTTCAGTAATTTATTCAAAACTATATTAATCTCATTTTACTTTTCATTTCAAGTTTCTATAAATTTGTAAAATATAGGTATTTTGCCTTCTTCCAAGCTTTATACCCTAAAATACTTATTTTATAATAAATTTGATTCTTTCTTTTTTCTTGAATCTCCGAACAATCTGAATATATTGAATATCGGCCAAATCATTCACTGGCACAACAATTTAATTAATTCTTTTTTTGTATGCAGTTACCATTAGCAGCCCTGGTACCAGTATAAAAAAAAAGAAAAAACAACTATTCCTTCTCCCACCCTGAAAATTATTTCTGTGATAATTATCTGTTAAGATACACTTATGTAGTACATTGAAGAACAAAGAATTCAGTCTTCACAGTAATCTCTTGAAAGAACGTGCATTCTCTTCATAATAGAGAATCATTGGTACCGAAATCGTAGCGTCGATTGACGCATAGAATCTAATAAAAAATTTATTTAAATAATTAAGAAACAGAGATTCGTAAAACGTGTATATCGTTATCATTGACGTTTTATCAGAAATAAATTGTAAAAGGTTAATATTGACATACATATATATTGTAGAAAAATACAGAGAAAATGGAGCTAAAAGCTGCCACTTCAGTTAATCCTGTAAGTTTTTTTCTATTTCATTAATTTTTAAAAAGTTTTTATTTTTATAAAATAAGGCAGTACATAATCAATTCAGGGCTGTGTAAAAAAGCTATTCCAAACACTTTCACCCACGAAGTCAATAGTGATGTAGCTATGCTAAAAAAATTATCTTTGTAGTGAGAAAATTTAAAATTAACAGTAAACACTTGTAACACTATTATAATACAACTTAAAAATATTAGCATAAAAACGACTTAGCGATTAAGATAAATATGTGAGTTCAATAATTGCAGAGTAAACAACCGGTCTGTGCACGATTCTGTGCATGCACGTATTTTGTTTCGTGCAAACACTTAATTTTGTATAAAATCATTTACATTAAAAAAAAAAACATCGACTTGATTCAAGAGTAAGTAAGCAAGTAAGTAAGATTCAAGAGTCCCACCATATTTCCTTTTACTTATTAAGAAACCGTTTAATAATAACGTTAAATTACTGTCTGTGTCTATAAATTAATAATTAATGAAACAACATCAATATATCTTATCATGGTATTGAATCATATGCTTTTCAAATATACTTATTTTACTATACATAAACATACCTCTGTGGTAATAACCCATGACAGCATAAGTCAATTTTCTTTACTTTTCATTTGAAGTTTTTGGCATCAGTTAAAGCACTCTTAGGCCGTGTGCGAATTAGGTTAAAAAGTGGTTACAAGTTTGGTTAAATTTTGACACTTCGCATTGAATAAAGATGTGTTATATAAACGGAGCAGGGTGGCATTTTTTTTCAAAAATCCCTCTTACCAGTCTCCAAATTCCACTTTTTCCCACACATCATTTAATTTTTCCCTTTTTATTTGGCACAGAACCAAGAACTTAAGGACAAAACGTGTGGTTGCAAAAACTTGGGCAAAGTTGTTTTGATCTTATCGTTTTATATTTATCTCAACAAAGAAATTTGCGAAGACTAGCAAGTTTATGCTGTTCGTTCTTTACCTCTGCATGCAGTTTCATCCTTTTTTGCATAAAATCTATCATATTTCATATGAACACATGTTATTTAAATCATTTTTATTTAGAGAAATGGAATCCGGGGGTGGAATCGACGAAGGTAATAATAAGATGATTATCAATTGAGACAATCACATTTTATGTGAAAAAAGAATATTTTTGTGTCCGTACAAATGTCTATTTTTTATGTAATCTTTTGAATAGTTCTCATTGCAATGCGTTTTTGATAAACAATATTTTTGGTCGAATAAGGTCGGGTATGGTTAACCAACACGTTATATGACTACCATGGTGGTAGAAAACTGCATGTGGATGTTACATCTTCACACTTTTATTATCGAAACTAATTAGAACCTGGTGAAAATGTGCTTTTCTTGGTTAAAGGAGAAATCCCCAAAACCAGGTGGTTTTCCTTTTTTCCCTTTTTGGGTCGAAATTCCCACAAAAAGGGATTTTTCCCACGATCCCGCAGCCAACTGGTTTAAAAAATTAGGGGACTAGCTGCGAGAGCAGGATTGAAATATGGCCAGTAGTCGGTTTAAAAAATTCATCCATTTTTAACCACAATTCATCCAAGTCGCACACGGCCTCAAGTGATCTGATTTGAAGTTTTGATTGCATTAAAAATCTTTTATACTGTGATTTTGAGCAAAAAAAAAGACTAATTGCAGTAACTTCAAACAAAATGTATGAATCGATTTAGTGAAAAATTACATACGTCTACTTAGCTGCAGATGTGTGAAATAAGAAAAAAGCACAAGTAGAGATGTGCTTTTATGAATTAAATAAATTTGGAAGAAAAGCGTAAGTATAAATGTGCTTACAGGAGTGAAATTTTTTAGGAAAAATTGCATACGTTGACTTAAGCCTGAACTACATCGGAACATAAAGTACCAAAAAGTACAAAACAGTGGAAGTTATGTTCTGTACTGCTTCTACAAATGCATATCTGAATATCTCCCTCTCATTTTTTAAAAGTGAGCGTGAACAAAAGCTTGACCATGATTGAGCTTTCACTGTGCACAAAGTCCAACACGAATACGAACACTTTTGTATGTGTGAGCTTACGAACATCGAAATTATTTAATCTTAATGACATAATTTTTTTTGGATATTTATGACTTGTGTTGTTTTTCCTTTTGCAAATTCGGAATTTCCCAAGTAAAGTTTTTTTATTATTTTAATGCTATATCTATTCTTGTAACGGACAAAGATTTCTTTATAAAAAATTAACAGACTGAAAAGGGAAAAATTTACATCATTCATTCAATTTGAGCACTACTCGACTAAGGGCTGAACAACATCGAAACAAAGTGTAAAAAGTACAAAAAAGAATTTGTATTTGAGTGTATTCGTTTTGAGAATTTTATGCACAGTGAAAGCCACAGAGGAGGTATACCTAGAGTCGCAACTCAAGGCATTTTGTTCTCTTTCGACCTAAAAAAATAAATTTGATAAAATATCCATATCAATGCGAATGTGTAGGTTTCTCAATGCGCATTTCAAATGGGGTCAACCAATATAATTGATATGGACATACACAGATTCACGGACACAAGAAAAGAGAGTAAATTGCAAATTTTTTTGGGAACAAGTTGCGACTCTAGGTAATACCTCCTCTATGGTGAAAGCTCGGTCATGATCAAGCTTTTGTTCATTAAAGAAAATGAAAGGGAGATATTCAGATATGCATTTGTAGAAGCAGTACAGCACATAATTTCCACTGTTTTGTGCTTTTTGGCTCTTTGTGTTTCGATGTAGGTTAGCCTTTATGCTGTTAGAGTTTACTGACCCAAACCTTAGTTTGACCTGCTAAATACATTACATTGAGGTTAAAATTAAGTCTGCATAGAATAACAATAATAACCAGAATCTTAAGAACATTGGGACAAAGACCATATAACCAGCAAAGATGTCGCACGCAGAACAAAAATCTGTGCCTGTTTTTTTTTCACCATGCCTTTCTTTTTTCAAATGGGTCCAAAACATGAGTCCAGGAACTTGAATGTATAGAAACATTTCACTGTGCGAAAAAAAAGCGTTGCTATTAATAATGAAAAGGTAGAGGGAGAAACAATGTGTTTCATGCACGGATCTCTATATTACAGAGATCAGTGGTTTCATGTTTATGAGTAGAAAAAACAAAAACAAAACATAAGTCTTTTCAATGGGTCCAAGGCATTGTTGCAAGATTTGTTATAATTTTATGAAACAGAAGAGAGAAAACTTATTTTTTTTTGTCGTGTACGTACAAGCAAGCTAGGTTGATGATCGAGTTAAAAGAAAGAACCCAACAAACATTTTGGTGAAGGTTCAGATTTCCTTCAGGAAATTTGATGTATATATATTCGGAAAACCTTCCCTTATTTGAGTATATTCTGAAGATGGACAAAAAAACATAAAAATTTTACTTGCAAAACAAAACGAGCATATTGACATTCGATTTTAATTCATTTATGTGAGTAAAATATAGATGTGCACAAGCAAATCTCAAAAAAGGATATTGGAAGATCCTGTGTATATAAAAATAATGGAAAACGAACTTGCGAATGATCTTTTTTTCGTTATTTCTTTTTGCGAAGGGGCCGTGTCGCGGCAAGAGATCGAAATAATGTTAAACAAATTCTAAAATTCTTCACTTCAGCAAAGATTTTGTTAAGAACGGGCGTGAAACCAAGTCATTAAAATATTGTGTAGTGTTTCATTAAAAAAAAAAAAAAAAACAATGTGTACGTATGTAGATACTGAAAATAAGTAAACAATATTTAAAAAAGTGTAAACATAAGTGTAAAAATCAATAAAAATGATAATCATTAGTAATAACTCTCTCAAAGTAACTACTATGTATAACAATAAATTGGAAGAGAATTCATTCATTTAAATGAATTATATTTGTTTATAAGATTCAGAAAATGTTCATTTATTGGCCACTTAACTGAATATATAAGGGCCTTATTTACATTCGTTTTAATGAAAGACTTTCCAATCATAAATGAGTCTTAAAAATGATTCATACTCGTGTCACGTTACCTACTGTTTCTGATCCTAATCGAATCATAAATGAATTCATTTTCGGGTGTTTCCTTTACTTTTAAGAATCATTAATGATTCATTTTCGAAGGGAAATGTTTGCTGAGAAGGTTGAGTTGATGTCTTACACCTGTGATCTTTTTCACCAACCTGCAAATTGTAGATTACTAGCATTTTTTTTAACAACTTTGTGGGAAAAAACGTTTGTGTTCTGTTTCACAAAATCTTTGTACCACAAAATTGCATTTGTTGCTTACAAAGGGATATTTTTGGAAACTTGATTATTTCAGTTTCACCAAAAGTTAATTTACTTTGTGGCGTACAAGTACAAATTTGTTAAAATTCATAGTTTTTTGTAAGTTTATGTTTCACCAAATCAAAACAAATTTTTTCAGTTACTGAAAAATTCTTGCAATAGAAAAATCATGTGTAGATTTGTTTACCATTTGTAAATTTCGAAAGAAATTGCATTTGAAACCGTACAATTACCTTACGTCTAGGGCACAGCAGCACCGATGGCGATATATGTGACGATTATAAAAGTCCAAGAGAAATATATGATATATCATGACGTTGGGCGCCACCTGTAACAAAATAAGTCTTTAGCCCCTCTACTCCTCGTAGACCACCCTTACAACCTCATACCTACAGGCGATTGAGGCTGGTAAGGACAGAAGGAGGTAGAGGGATATCCAGGCTCCGACCCCTATCACCGGCTGGTGAAAGTCGGATGGGGCGGAGTTCTTGGAGCCGAAGTACTGGACTGATGTTACGTCTTCCTCATGCTTCATCCGACGAGCACCAGCCAGTGATAGCATGCAAAACGGGGGCCGGAGCCTGGACACCCCTCTACCTCCTGCTGCCCTTAACAGCTTCATACGCCTGTAGGTATGAGGTTGTAAGGGTGGTCTACGAGGAGTAGAGGGGCGAAACGCGAAAGACTTATTTTGTTACATACATATATATTGCGACATACCTACAGAATATATGGCAAGTATTGAATTCGTAAGAAACATGAAATTACGATTATGGAGAAGTCGAAAAAAGTGGGTTGGGCGATTCCGTCCGTCTGTGTGTCTGTTAACGCACCTACAGCCTTAACCACTGGTCCGATTGACTTCAACCTTAAAAAGTAGAGGTTTGAACGAATTCGCGTGGGTCGTTTTTTCGATTTTTTCTTAAGATCAAAATTTAGGGTAGCCTCCATACAATTTTTTTTGGCAAAAAACGAAAAGTTTGAATTTTCTCAAAAACGGCTCCTACGATTTTTTTTTTAACTCCCGGAACATTTTAAGAACGTATATGTTGCTCAAATAATATTTTGTTTTTAAAAAAAAATTACTTTTTTTTATATTTAAAAGAAATATTTTAAATCTTTTTTTTCAAAATTCTGTATCAGAAAACGGATCAATATTAAATATCGAAATTTACTTATAAAATGTATATTTATACATTCTTGAATACTTCATACCCAAATTAATATTAAGAAGTTTTCGAAAAATTTTTTATATAAAAACTTAATTAAAAAAAAAAAAAAAAACCGCTTCAAGGATTTTTTTAAAAACAAACATCAATTTTTAATTTAATTAATAGTTTTTGTTTTTTATGAGTTTCAATTTAGAATACAGGAGCATACACTTTCCTTGCCATTGTCTGGGATTGGCCAGGAAAAGAGCACTCTACTTACGTAAAGATTTTTTTAACGGTATTGAGGAACTCGCAGAATTCAAGATAAAAGATTTGATCTCATACCTCAATATCACAAAGTGGCTTTAGCTAAATGGCACTATCAGATAATAGGACGTAGGGTAGGACAATAATACAACATTATATATAGGATTGAACGTGCGGAACATACATCATCCATAACCCATTTTGAAATCTATTTATAATCTCACGAGGTAATGGTATCGAAACGGCGCACTCAGCGCTAATTGTGTCCTACGGAGTCGGAGCAGATGTTGTGATTAAGATTATTCTGAACTAATCGCAGTATTGCTATTTTTAGCCAGATCAACCTCCATCACTGTTTTATGGTCAATTTCATCGTCTGATGAGGAAAGAAGTAGAACTGAGGGGATCTATAATTTTAACGCCGATTCCAAACGGCAAAGTTTGAGACGCACTTTTTTCATGACTTTTTCAGCTTAACCCAACGGTTAAATCTAAGCCACTACGAACGGAAGGATTTAAGCAACCGCTAGGGCTAAAAGCAGCAGCTAGCAACTTAACCAAGCCAGAAAGCCGACCAGATGACTTCAACTGAAACCGGCCCCATCCAGAGGCAAAGGGTAGGATATCGTCCACTGGCCCGGATATGGCTAGCGGTAGTCAGCTGTCACCCCACACCAACCGCCCATCCGTCAGGTCAGCTATCCCAGCACCAGCATCCGCACCCCAAGTCGGCCCGCCTATTCGAGCGGCCGCCATACGATAAGACGAGGCACCGCAAACCGATCCCCGCGTTCCTTTCGTCGGGATAGAATTAAGAGGCACACGGCATCACCGTACTTTCACTATCCAGCGGCCTTGAGGCCACATCTCTATTCGCATGTACAAAAAGGTTGACCAAGCCAGCTTCAAGCAGTAAATAGCACCAATGAACACCAAATAAAATGTATGCTTTTTTATTATATTAAAACGAAATTGTTTGTTTTTCCTTATTAGTTTTAAATTAAATTAAGAATAAAATTGTTTACATTTTTTTTAATTTAATTGTTTATCTGATTAAGAAAGAAAAAAAAAACAAAAAAAAAAAAAACACGAAAACATAAAACAAAAAAATATACATATATATTATATAAAGAGGCAAAATATAATTAAAAAAAAATATAATAATGAAAAAAAGACAAACGAAAAACGAAAAAAAATGAAGACAAAACAAAAAGAAATGAAGACGAAAAGAAATAACCCTCAGTAAACATACCTTAATACGAGAAGGTTCTCGTCTTCCGAAGTAAGTGGGGGAAAGTAATGAAGCGTTACAAATTTTTGCTTCGACTCACTGAAACCGAAAATGAAAATAATAAAGTCGAACCATCCAACCAACCGTTGAGAAAAAATTATCACCCGACGCCCATGCATTTCTTAACCAGAATCTCACGTCAACGCTCATACGTTGATTCGATACGTACCTACTATATGAAGGCCGCTCCTGACCTGTTTTTTCTTATTCCTATTTTTTGCTGGACCGAATCCATCCGTTTATTCTGTGGTTGCCCTTCTTTTAAGCGCGCCACAGACAGGAGCCTTCACTCGGGAACAGCTCAGCCGTTTATTCTCTAGTTTGGTGCAAGATACAGAAGCAGCATTTTGAGATCTGCTTGTTTATTCTTCGATCCACTTCCTCTAATTGTATCGGGGACAGAAAATCCACTCTTTTGCCTGTTTATTCTGTGGCTGTCCTTCTTCTAAGAGCACCACAGACAGGAGCCATCAACTCGGGGACAGCTCGACCGTTTATTCTCTAGTTTGGTGCTAGAGACAGAACCAGCATTTTGAGATCTGCCTGATTATTCTTTGATCCACTTCCTCTAAGTGTACCGGGGACAGAAAATCCACTCTTTTCGCCTTTTTATTCTGTGGTTGCCCTTCTTCTAAGCGCACCACAGACAGGAGTCGTCATCCACGTTCAGACAAAATTCATTGGGCACTTCTTCGATTTCCCAGAAATTCTTCAAAATGACATCGACGTCTACACCAACGTGCAAGGAAGCAAAGGGTTTTTTCTGGCAAACAAATCTGCCCCTAACAAGACATCAATAAGTCCTTGTCTACTAGCTGAAGGTCTTCGTAGAAAGTGAAGTCTCTACACTCAAAAGGAATCGATGCACAAATCACAAGAAAGAATGCAAGCTTTTACTTAATTGGAACGGCCTAGCCCGACTTCAAACTAACATTTGCGGAACTCAACGTCAAACCAAATTCAACAGCAGAGATTTCAGGTATGGGCAAGCGAGCGTGAGACCGATGCAAACCGAGTTTTTAAGCCAAGTTATCAGTCACAAATGAAACCTGAGAACCCTAAAGGCCTAAAGATATGGACGTTAACTAGGACATCAAGCATCTTAACGACAACAGAAGATATAATCCCACAAGAAGGTGCTTAATTTTGTATATGATTACTCACTACGAGAACAGCAGAGTTGGTGAACTATGTAGTTTCTTGACGATGAATGTCATCTGGAACGAATCTTCGAGGCGAAGAAAAAGAAATTGAAAGGTATTCAGGGCATTGAGACAGGTAAATTTCATCCTTGCATTTTGGACATAATGCCTTCACTACAACAAGGCTTTTAATATTGGTAGTATTTAACGAACACGTGTTCCTAAGGAAACGATTATCTTGCATCTAGAAGTTCGGTGAATGTCGACTTTTCTGACGCTTTGCTTCCTAGGGCCCAAGCCTTTCAAATTTCAGAGTCTAATTTACTAACCAATACGAGCCAGGGGTCTGTACCCTGTGCATAAACTGCTTCAAGTACATGGATAGCTTCATCTGCTTTATCAACAAGTCTTTGCAAATTTCCACTTTCACACTTGGTAACTTTAAAAATTGTTCAACTAACGCATTGATCATAAATAGAGAGGGTTATCATATCGCCGTTCTAATTTCTCCAAAGCTTGTTGATAATTCGAATCAGAAACGCTTATTCGATTCAAAAGATGATTTAATCGAATTGAATTCCTTCATTTGGTCCCAGTGCCTTCGCCAGGACCGACTTAAAATTCTGAATCTCATAAAATGTTGGCAGGCGTTTTGGATAGACTTATTATATGTATGTGTATAAGGAAAGTTTGTATGTATTACTCCTTGGCTACACTTCTTTTTAGTGATGAATGAACTCGGTTTTTTTTCAACTTGAGTTAGCTAACTGGGTTTGCCAACTCGGCAATCGATTTATGAAAACCGCATTAGCTTGCTTCTATGTTTTGTAAAGGCAGTTATCTAATTTTCACATTTCATAAGAATTCGAATGGTTTATGGGTTTGAAAATTTTTAATGTGACGTCAAAAATTCAAAACAAGCAAGAAATTAACTCAAATCATTGTATATGGACTCAGGTAGTAGTATCAAGAATGGTGTTTTCGATATTTTGTGCTACATCAAACCCAAAAAAAAAAAAATCCCTATAGAAAACTTATGTAAAAAATTAGCACTGTGCCAGCTCTCAAGGTGGCACCACAATCGATTGCCAGGTCGCAGGTACTAGCTAGAGTACGAGATAAGACGAAGAATAACTCTTGCTAATCGCTGTTTCTTTGGGCTAAGAAAGCAATTGAGTGGAAAAGCCCTCTCTCGAGCAACTAAGGTAAAACTGTACAACACACTCATCATCCCAGTCCCTGACAAAATCGGATGAAAGTGCCTTAGGCTGTTTCGAGAGGAAAGTTCTTCGGGTCATCTTTGGCCCCATGTGCATTGAAGGGGAATGGCGAAGAAGATACAACAGCGAACTTTACGGGTTGTACAACGACATGGACCTAGCCAGAAGGGTCAAGGTCCAGAGACTCAGATGGCTCGGTCATTTAGAGCGAATGGACACCAATGCTCCGGCCCGGAAAGCCTTCGACACTATTCCCGAGGGACGTAGGAGGTGAGGAAGACCGCGACTCAGGTGGCGCACTCAAGTGGAAGAGGACCTCAATCAACTTGGAGTGCAAAACTGGAGACGATTAGCTAAGGACCGAGCTAGCTGGCGGAGACTGTTGATTGAGGCCCAAGTCCACAACGGACTGTAGCGCCACCTTAAGTAAGTAAGTAAGGTACTAGCTAGATAGAAATACAATGACTCAAATCACGCAAAAGTCATCTCACTTCTTGCAGAAGGGATGAGAAAAAAAGATTTGCGAAACTCCTGAAAAAGAAAATAACGTTAATTGATCAAGTGCTTTTTTGACATTTTTTCTTAAAATTAAATGAAACAAAAATACAACACATTTTTTTTTCAATTTTAGGTCGATGAAAAAAAAGTTGAAGTTGAAGCCGTATCTGACGTGCTAAATGTAAAACCTGCCGAGCTTCCAAAATTATTGTATGGGATAAATGACAACCCACCTTGGTATTTGAGTATACTTCTTGCTTTCCAGCATTATCTAACAATGATTGGGGCAGTCGTTTCGATTCCATTTATCCTTACACCGGCTCTTTGCATGTCAGATGAAGATCCTAGCCGGGGAGTTATAATATCCACAATGATATTTGTAACTGGCATTGTAACCATGTTCCAGGCTACATGGGGTGTTCGCCTACCCATTGTTCAAGGAGGAACAATTTCATTCTTGGTACCAACTTTGGCTATTTTATCCTTACCGCAGTGGAAGTGTCCGCCAGTCGATGAAATTTCTAAAATGGATCAAAATGAGAGAGAAGAACTGTGGCAAATTCGAATGAGAGAGTTATCAGGTGCGATAGCGGTCTCAGCACTCTTTCAAGTTATTATAGGCTACACAGGATTAGTGGGGAAAATTCTTAAATATGTCACACCACTTACAATAGTGCCGACGGTGTCATTGGTCGGATTGACGTTATTTGAACATGCTGCGTCTTCAGCATCAAAACACTGGGGAATAGCTGTAGGGTAAATATGATGGCATATTTAATTAATAATAAATAACATAACTTTATTTAAATTTCAAGAACGACGAGTATACTGACTCTGTTTTCACAAGTAATGGTTAATGTTGGCGTACCAATGCTTGCATATAGAAAGGGTTTTGGAATCGAAATTCGACATTTTCATCTTTTTCGACTTTTTCCGGTAAAGTTATTAAAATGTCGTACTAAAGACAGAATATATCAATTCCTAACTTTTCACTCATTTAGGTACTGCTTACTATAACCATAATGTGGGGTATTTGCGGGATTCTTACGCTAACGGATGTTTTCCATGCCGGTCATCCTGCAAGAACGGATGTGCGCATTAAGGTTCTGGTCGATGCTTCGTGGTTTTACATACCTTATCCTGGGCAATTCGGACTCCCTACTGTAACTATTTCGGGTAAGTATGATGAATTTCTTGGAAATCTAAAACGAATAATAAAAGACCATATAACATCAATACTTGTTATAATATGGTCCTTTGTATAATCTTTGTATATGGAGACTATAGTAGCCGCACGCTCTGGTGAGTTTTTGGTTGGGAGTACCTCCACATTTATGTTGAATTTTTGGCAATTCAAAAAAAGGAATTTTCCTGAAAAGTACTAGTTCTGTATTCAGGGGGTTTACTTTAAGACCGCATTTGTTGGTCCAGTTACTGACTGTAGTTAATGAGCTTTCTTATTGTTCGCTTATAGTTGTTCGAAGGGTAGACACGTGCATTCAAGTGGACACAAGCGTCCACTAAAACCTCTGTCTATCAACTCCTACTCTCCACCTCTCCTTGGTGAGCATCGGGTGCGCAGTACCTTCAACCGAAGATTGGGTTCCAACCCCAGTGGAAAGTTGTTGACGGCAGCAAAGAGAGAGAGGGGGAGGAGGTATGCGTCCACTAAGGCATGTCTCCTTTTAAACAGGCAGTAGCGGAAGAATTTCCAAGATGGAATCAACGGTGGCGCCTACAGTTCCAGTCAAGATGAACTACTTAGTGAACACCTTATAGGGCTACTACGACATATTCGCAGCCCAGGCCTATAAGGAATGGTTTGGCCGGCTCTTCGTCTTAGAGTTAAATTAAAGACCTGGCCCTCCAGGTTGGGGGTCATGCGTCGGGGTGACTGCCCGGCCACATACCACCACCAACAAGCCTCGGATACTTACGGAATTAATGATGACGACCCACGCAAACGATTTAAGGACAACGAATTTTGGTTTTGCACGTGAAATGTTAGGCCGAACAACTACCGGAAGCCATTGACTGCTATAAAGCAGATATAGATAACTGCCATCTAAGAAATGCGTTGGGATGATCCGGACCTAAGTAAAATGAACAACTGCGATATTTACTACGGCGACTGCTACCGCGAACAAAATCAGCGTCTATTTGGATGTGGATTTGTAGTTGGGACTCGACTCAGGAGGAAGGTCTTGAGTTTCAACTCAGTGAATGAGCGCATCACTACAATCCGTATCAAGGCTAAATTCACCACTGAGGAAAACGATGAAGACACCAAAGACAGGTTCTACGAGCTCCTCGACAAGACCTATGAGTAATGCCCTAACTATGACATTAAAATCGTACTTGGAGATTTTAATGCTAAGCTGGGTAGAGAAGAAATCTTTGGTGGAATAATCGGACGACATAGCCTACACGACACCACCTCCGATAACGGATTTAGGCTAATCGACTTCGCTGCCCGGCGAGACGTAATGATTGCAAGTACGCGATTCCCACATCTCGATATCCACAAGGGAACATGGAAATCTCCTGACCAATCAACCGTCAACCAGATTGATCACATTGCGATCGATGCATGACACTTCTCAAGCATGCAAGATGTCCGCACATGCCGAGGTGCCAACATCGACTCGGACCACTACCTTGTTGTAGCCAAGGTACGAATGCAGATATCCCGATAAAGGCCAACATGCGAAAATGCTAGGAGGAAATTCGACGTCAAACGGCTACAATCGCAAGAGATTGCTAGATCTTTTTCGTGTCGTGTCTCCGAAAATCTCCTCAGAAGTCCTTTGCTGCCAGCACAAAATATAGAGAACCAGTGGCAACACTGCCAAGCAGCCATCAGAGATGCCGCATCTGAAGTGCTAGGGTTTACACGGTCACCACAACAAAACCACTGGTTTGACGATGAGTGCCGGCGAGCACATGCAGCTTAACAAGAGGCATACAAAGCGGCGCTGCAAAGAAGGACACGAGCAGCTCATGAGCTCTACGAGCAGAAAAGGACAGAGGAGTATAAACTTCTCAGAAAGAAAAAAAGGGAGCATGAGAAGCATGCGATCGAGGATGTCACAACAGGAACGAGGTTCGAAAGTTCTACAAAAAGGTGAAACAAACCTCCAGGGCTTATACACCCCGAACTGAAGCCTGTAGAGACCATCATGGAAACATCGTAGTAGAACCGCAGTCAGTGCTGAGGATATGGAAATACCACTTTTCCAAGCTGTATAATGGCGATGACACCAAAACGTCAGCAATACAGAACCATTCAATTTGGATGCAGAAGGCCAACAATTCCACCCACCCGACATGGACGAAGCTAAGATAGCGATATCTAAACTCAAGTCGAACAAAGTCGCTGGAGCAGACGGGCTAGTCGCCGAACTGTAGAAAGCAACTGGAGATGATTTGGTAAGGAGCATGCACCAGCTCATCTGCAAAATTTGGTCCGAGGAAGGCATGCCCGATGAATGGAAATTCAGCATCGTATGCCCGATTCTCAAAAAAGGAGATCCCCTGAACTGCACCAACTACAGAGGTATAAAACTCCTTAACATCGCCTATAAGATCTTGTCTGCCGTGCTTTGTGAACGTTTGAAGCCCTTTTTCAACATCCTGGTAGGTCCTTATCTGTGTGGCTTCAGACCCGGAAAGTCCACCATCGATTAAATACTCACTCTACAGCAGATCTTGGAGAAGACCCAGGAACTTACTTGATACCTACCACCTTTTCATCGATTTCAAGGCCGCGTGTGACAGCGTATAGAGACTAATTATATTGAGCATCCCAGAAAAACAAATCCGTCTGTGTAAGATGACAATGGAAAATTCATGCTGTTCCATCATGGTCGGAAAAAACCTAACGGATGCTTTTGATGTCAAAAAAGGTTTTAGACAAGGCGTTGCGTTGTCATGCGATTTCTTCAACATCATTCTTGAAAAGATTGTGCAAAGCTCAAATGTCAACACCAGAGGCACAATCTTTAAAAAGTCCGTCCAGCTACTAGGATACGCAGACGACAATGACATAATTGGAAGAACACAGCGTGATGTCAGTGGAGCGTTTGTGAGCCTTGAGACGGAGGCCAGGAAGATGGGTCTAGCGGTTAACGAGGGCAAGACCACTGATCTCTATAATACACTGGATAGCGTATCCATACAGAAAAAGTGACTCCATTTGAAGATTGTTATAATATAAAGTCGAAAAGGGAAAAATTCGTATAACAGTATAACAAAAATAAACGACAAAGAATCCCTTATCTCTATATTACTGATCTCTGTATCGGTGCAAAAAACAGAGTAGTTTGTTTTCATTTATAGGCGTTTTTCTTTTTTTAGTTCGGAGCATTGTATATAGAGAACTAATATTAAGGTTTTTTTTTCATTTTTATAATTGTATTAATAAATGAATAATCGACTTTATTATTAGCAAAACTGATATTCTCTTTCCATAACAACTTGTTTCCTTCACCATTTAAATTATTCGAAACATTTTCGATTCATTGTTCAGACTCATATCAGATGTAAAAAGAAAAACGACTTATTTGTTCTTTTTTTTGTTGTTAGCGTCAAAAAGTCGAAAAGGGACATGACTGTCCATCTTCAATGAGTCAAAAAAACTGTTAACTTTGTAAGTAAACACTAACCAGTGTACATATAGAGAGCCATTGGGCAAGACCAAGTTAATGCTGTCGACAAGAAAGGACTACCAACATCGACGTCTTGGAGCAAACGTCAACATAGAGAGATTTTACTTCGAGGTAGTTAAGGACTTTGTCTACCTGGGATCCGCTATCAACTCAGCCAACAACACCAGCGCAGAAATCGAACGAAGAATCACTCGGCCAATCGCTGATTCTTTGGACTCAAAAGGCAATTGATGTAGTAAAGTCCACTCCTGCAACTAAAGTGACACTTTACAAAACCCTCATCATCCCGGCCCATGTATGGGTTTAGGCAGAGACATGGACTATTACAACATCTGATGATAACGTTTGAGCTGCTTTGAGAGAAAAATTCTTCGAGGATTTTGGTCCTGTCTGCGTTAACGGATAATGAGACGAAGATCGACCATGAACTGAGGAGGTGTACAGCGACATTGACCTAGCCCAGAAAGTAAAGGTCCAACGACTAAATTGGTTGGGTCATGTTGAGTGAATGGAAAATAATGCTCCCGCTCGTAGAAGTCTTCGAATCCAACTCGAAGGACGTCGCAGAAGAGGAAGAACCACGACCTCCCGTGGACACACAGGTGTAGTGGACCTGATCCAACTTTGGGTGCAAAACTGAAGACAGTCAGCCAGGGACCGAGCTGGCTTGGAGAAGTATAGTTGGGATGAGGCCCTGGTCCCCCGGAAACTGGGGGTAAAAAAAGCCGCAACCATAAGTAAATAAGTAATTAAGTTGTCAGGTATTTACCTGTCGCCAGAAGCGCTAAGTCGTCGGCATATGCTATAAGGCTGACACCACTGTTCTTGAGTTTGATGAGAATTTCATACATCACAAAATCCAGGGGAGAGTGAAAGGATCCGCCTTGTGGAGTCCCTCTAGACGTGTACATCCTTATATCAGAGTTACCTAGTTCACAATGGATTTGTCTACTATTCAACATACATGTGATTCATTTTATAAGTATGGGCTCTATTCTAACGTCAGTGAGTGCTTTTTCTATGGCACTGTTGTGAACATTGTTGAATGCTCCTTCGATATCAAGAAAAGATGCAAGGGTTCATTCGCTTACCGCAAGCGACTTCTCTATTGTTCCAACTGCACAGTATAGGACTGTTTCTTCACTTCTGCCTTTTGTATAGGCGTGCTGAAATGGTGATATATCTTCCGGCTGTAGGTACTACGGCTATGCATATCGATTAATCCCAAGTTTTTTGAGTGAAGTGTTTTGGTTCTGTTGACTGGGCTTTGCTGACGACGAAGACGACTTTAACTTCACGCCATGTCTTCGGAACATATCCTAACTTTTGGCTGTTACGGAATATGTTCATCAGATGTGGAGCAATGACATAACTGCTTTTTTTTGTAGCATGAAGGGAAGATGCCGTCTAGGCCTGGAGATTTATAAAGGAGAGAAACACTAAATAGTCCTAGGGAAGTGTGTTTTGAACCAGGAAGTGTTAGACAGAATTCTGTCAATGATTATCAAGCCCTTTTAAGGAACCTATGGGTTTATTT
Source organism: Sphaerophoria rueppellii (assembly GCA_920937365.1). NCBI lineage: Eukaryota > Metazoa > Arthropoda > Insecta > Diptera > Syrphidae > Sphaerophoria > Sphaerophoria rueppellii. The sequence goes on from CAKKXW010000005.1 coordinate 56,924,486, forward strand.
TCTTTGGAGAAGATTTTCCTTAGCCTTGCCGAATGGTTTGCACATTCAATGCTACTGCAGAAGTTTCTCCATGAGCTTCGTTTCAGCCTTTGAGTATCAGTTTTAAATTTTCTTTGACTCATTTTGTATCTTCCTCAGTCGCTTTCTACTCTAGTGCGTTAAGCCCTTTTGACAAGTTTACTTGTTTCTTTTCTAATATTGCTGAGCTCAGCAGTCCACCAGGGCGGTTTATTGTTTTTTTCTCCCCAGTAATAAGTGGACAGCTTTTGTCAAAGGCGTTCCGTAGAATTCCCGTGAATTCCACAGTTAATTCATCTAAGCTATATGTGTTAAGATTTTTATCAGAACTAAGCTGACCTATGTTCTTAATTATTTCTCTGTTGAAAACATGCTAATCGGTACGTCTGTTGTTTCTAAATGACTTGTTTTTACGATTAATATCAAGGATACAGAATTCGATTAAACGATAATCTGCAAAAGAAGCGTCGTCAAATACTACACGCACTTTTAGTGTGTCAATCTGACTTCCACTTCGGTGCCTTCGTTGTTTTTTTCTGCTCTGATATCCTCCCAATCCTGGCTTAGGCTTTGACCACTAGTTTGCCTACCGGTCTGCATAACTCTTTTATCTCTTTCCCCTCGATGAGGCGAAGATCAGCGCCTTGCCATGGAGCTGATTTGTTTTTGATAAACTCTCGGAGCCACCCGAGAGTCACGTCATTCTCACAGTTCATCACTTTGAAACCATGGTTTGTCGTGAGGTTACCAAAGAGTGGCACTTACCTTCTATTCACGATAACGTGATTTCTTCCAGGATCCTTAGTTGAAGGAGCTGCCATTCATCTTGGTTTACCATAATCAGCTATATCGGCTTGGTGACCCTTAACGATAGTCCGAGATATCTTTATCCACTTCGTTTCTATGTGCTGTGAAGAATTGGTTGGTGAGTTGCTGGCATTCCTTGCCCTTTTCGAGGAGCATGTTGCATCTTGAGAGGAGGAGGTGACTGCAAGATGGGAAACAGTCTTGCCAGCAGCTGTCGATCGTACGTCCTATTTTGTCATTTCCGTCGCTGTATGTAAACGCTGTGTGAATTTTTCGAACACTGCTCGCTCCTTGACCGTAAGAGACTCGGGAGTACTTTTCGTTGAGTGTGTCGGTTTTGCGTTGTTTTGTACTGTTTCTTATTACCGTAGCTAAGCTGTCGATTGTAGTGTTAATCGTTTGATTTTCGGGCTCAGATACGGAGATTGTGTTGAGGTTGCCTTGTGAGCAATGGCCTACTAGGTTAACCTCACACTCCCTTGTATCTTTAGCCTCATGAGGGGTGCCTTCCACATTCGCCTGGCTAATTGGACCCCTAGGTTCCGGGATTAGTTCGCCGGATGAGGTTGACTTTCCGATGCGTGTCCGAACAGTATTGTTATTGTTCTCTATTTGGTCTTTGTTCGTTACGTGTTCTTTGTGTGTTATGTGTTCTTTGTTTGTTGTGTGTTTCTTGTTCGTTATTTGTTCCTTGTTCACTAAGTGTTCTTTTTTTGATATGTGTTTAGAGGCCTTAGTACCAGACGTTGATGGGGCACACCCATTCCCGCGCTTGAGATTAGCGTAAGGAGCAGGTAGTCCCATCTGAGTCTTACAGCTCAGGTTTTCTGGAGGGGGTGACTTGATGTCAGGTTATCCTTAATCAAGCCCTCCCTGTCCACAAAAGAACGAGCGTTGTGCATGATGATGAAGTATATTGTATTCTCTTCCTTGCTTATATTGTGAAACTGTTGATAAAAGAGAACTGAATAAGAAGAAGAAAAAAGAAAATGTTTCGAAAAAATAAGAAGGACTGTCATAAAAAATATATAGATATGAAAAAATGGCGTCACTGGTGACTTCTCCTCTCGATCTCGATATTGACTCCCGATATTGAAACCGCGAGGCAAAGTCAAGGCCGGCAGCCGTGACTCCTACCGACCGTTTAGCGTACATCCTCGCTATGGTTTTACTCATTATTTGTATTTATTCCATATTTCATAGGGTGGGCCTCTCTTAGTTTGCTCAAACCCTGGCTGGTAGTTATGAAACCGCTCGAAAGCTAAAAACTGTGACTAGCCTGCTTTAGGTTTGAGTGTAAACCATCTCACCAACGTCAAGGTGGAGACCCGTCAAGGAGGAAATCGATTCGATTGGCTTCAACAGAACACATTATTTACGGAACGGTTTTAGTAATTTAAATTCGATATTTTTTTAATCCTGCACTAAATATTCGCAACAAGAATCGACCGCAGCAAGGACTCTTTACGAAATACAACGCACGTCTCCAGTTCACAAAAACATCAACAGGCAAAAGCACTTCGTTCTCCAATGTTTTGTCCCTTATAGTTTGGTGATCAAATTACTTTTAAAGTTGAAAAAAGATTTTAAAATTAATATTTTTTTATACATAAATCAAACCACGATATGTGAATTCGTCGTCGGAAGCAGACTCAGGCAATTAGCCTAATATGCGCAGGCGTATATGCCCAACAGAAGAGAAAAGAGAAGACAACAAAAACGAGTTCAACGATCTCCTTGACAAAACGTATGAGCAATGTCCTAGCTATGACATTACAATTGTCCTCGGCGGTTTTAACGCATATTTGGGAAAAGAGAGTATTCAGGCAGATTGATTTAGCTGCGGGGAAAAATGTTGTGGTAGTAAGCACGTGGTTCCCATATCTCAACGTCCATATAAGAACGTGGAGATCTCCCGACCAGTCAACTGATCACATTGCGATTAATGGAAGGCATTCTAGATGTTCGAACTCTCCGAAGAGCCAATATGCCAAATGCCAAATGCTGGAAAATTCGACGTTGGACACCAACATCAAGTATCGAAAACCATTGGCAACATCGCCAGAAAGTAGTTAGAGATGCCGCCTCTAATGTGCTTGGTTCCACACAGCCACCAAAGCGAAACCCCTGGTTTGACAAAAAATGCAGGCAGCTACATGCAGCCAAGCGGGAGGAAGAACAAGAGCGTGAGCCCTACGAGCAAAAGAGGAGAGAGGAACGGGGGGTTCTTAGGAGAAAAAAGGTAGATTATGAGAAGCGTCGGTTCGAGGTTGTTGAGAGAGCCAACAGAATGAACCTCAGCATTGTTTGCCCGATCTTGTAGAAGTTAGATCCTCTAAACTGCCCCAACTTAAGAAGAATCAGCCTACTTAACTTAACATAAGAACGTCTGAAATCCAAATTGATACCCTACAACTTTTCATCGATTTCAAGGCCGCGTATGACAGCATTTATAGATAAAAAAAACTGTATAAAGCTATGTCTAGTTTTGGCATCACTGCCAAGTTCGTTCACTTATGCCAAATGTCGATAGAGAACTCACGCTGCGCCATCAAGGTCGCAACAAGCTTACTGAATCTTCCGATGTCAAAAAAGCATTCAGATTCCCGAGAAGAAGAAACTGCACCGTCAACACAAGAGGCACTATCTTCCAAAAGTTTGTTAAACTTCTCGTGTACACCTATGATATTGATACAGTGGAAAGAACACAGCGTGAAGTGGAAAAATGGGCTTAGCGGTAAATGAGAACACCCAACACCGGCGGTTCGGACAGAACGAAACAATAGAAGCATAAAATTTCGAGGTGGTGGAGGAGTTTTTCTACATAGGATCCGCAATTAACACGGGCAACAACCTAGTGAGATCAGACGAAGAATAACTCTAATCGCTGTTGAGGTAATGCTGTACAACACCCTGATCATTCCAGTCCTGCTGTATGGTGCAGAAGCATAGACCTTGACAAAATCATATGAATGAGTCTTAGGCTGTTTCGAGAGGAAAGTTCTTTGGGTCATCTTTGCCCCGTTTGCATTGATGGGGAATGGAAGAGAAGATACACCAGCGAACCTAAGGGGTTGTACAACGTTGTGGACCTAGACAGAAGGGTCAAGGTCCAGAGACACAGATGACTTGACACTTTTTCTGATTAACGTAGAGGTAGAGGAAGACCGAGACTGAGGTGGCGTATACAATTGGAAGAGGGCCTCACTCAACTTGGAGTGCAAAACTGGAGACAGCTAGAACTGGCTGGCGGAGACTGTTGATTGAGGTCCAAGTCAACAACGGACTGTAGTGCCACCTTTAGTAAGTAAGTAAGTAAGTAAATACTTGTCATTAATAATTAGGTTACAATTTAAGTCATTATTGTCGATAGACAAAAGTGGTGAAACTTTAACAACGGGTTGATTGAGAGAACCATTAGACATCTTTATTGTCGACACTTACTTTGTCGTCGTCGCGGGATGAGTTAAAGGGATCCCTCTAACTTTTCATTTGGTTGGGGGCAATTTTCATCACGTATGTTCCCGAATTGTTTTGAGTGGTTCCCCGATCAAAAAGTGACCCGGCGTGAAAACGAAGTCATTCTCGTCTGATGAAATAGGACGCAAGTGTCTCGAAGCAAGCTTCAATTTCAGCCAGTAAAGTTGCGAATTCTTCTTAAGTTAGGAGATTTTCATCAAGTGTTCGACGAAGATATGATACTTAACGCGTTTCACAGCAGCATCCTAATTGCCTCCTATTTGAGGAGCAGCTTGAAAATTGAAATGTCAAATCGTTCCGTCTTCGGAAAAATAATAAGCCAGTACGTCGGACTTGCAGGCATAAGACAACAATAGTTTGAGTTTTTTTTCAGCACCAGTGAAATTCGTTCCGTTATCGCTGTAGAGGTCCTTACAGTGGCCTTGGCGAGAAACGAATCGTTTGAAAACGGAGATGAAAGTGGTCGAAGAAAGGTCGATGCGAGCTCCAGGTGCATCGCACCGGTTGGAACCCAAATAAACACTGAAATGTATCTTTTCGTTGCTCTTCCTTCTCGATCTTCGGACATTCGGAGGTCACAGGTGCAGCAAAATCGACCAACTACTTAGGAAAGCTCTACATGCTGTTACGCGTGGTCTATCCATATAACCCATGAGTTGTTGTTGAAGATGATGGATCTGTCGTCGACATTTGATGAAGGATATTACTATTTATATTGTTATAATTAATATTACTATTAATATTATTATTATTATTATTATTATTATAATTATTATCATTATTATTATTATTATTAATATGTTGTGTGTAAGATAAATGTTGTAACTTAAAATTAACTTACTCAGATAGATAGATGAATTCTTAAAGATTGTATTTTCCGTGTTTCCAAGTCTGACAAACTACCTATCTTTGTTATCTTTTAAATGATTCTCTAAAAAATGCTCTTCTAAATTTCAGTGTTTTTTTTTACAATAATTGTGTAGCTTATTAAATTAACTTACTTTGTTTATTCTTTTGCTTCCATTTCTATGTTTGTTGCTTGACCACATTCAGTTTTCAAATTGAGTTTTCAGTTTATTGACAGCTAGTCAAAATTCAATTGTCAACGCATCAGCGAACGCAAAAAGAAGAAAGTTCCTTATGGGACGCGTTCCCTAAGAACATGTGTATTCTATTGAGTTGTCAGTTGAAAACATCAACGCTGACGGACTCTATGGGTCAGCCCCTTTAACATTTAATACTATAATTTTTTTCGCGTTTGAAAACATATTTGCATTAATTCTTACAGTAAGAATGTTACAAATCATTTTACTTAATTTATAAAGGTGTCCTCGGAATGATGGCTGGTGTCATAGCATGCACAGTGGAGTCGATTAGCTATTATCCAACAGTTTCCCAAATGTGTGGTAAGTAAATATTAAAAAAAAAACATTAAAAATAAACAATTTTATAGGATTACATCGTATTTTAAGAACAAATCTCGATTTGTCTGGGACTTCGGGTAGTAGAATAGTAAACGTTCAATTATTCTACTTTTTGAGCTACGAATATGTACCCTTAATCTTATAAAAGTACAGATTTTTTCTTAATCTACTTCGCTGAATCTCGTGACTAGCGTCAGTGGAATCAGCATAATAAACAATAAACTAACGCTCTATTAATAGTTATTATATACATAAGGTTATTATGCAATATTTCAATATTCCACGTTCTTTGTCTGGAGCTATATCCATTCATTTCGAGTGAGTTATTTTCATGCTTCAACTCCTGTTCAAGGTGTTCGGGATCAAACATTTTGTAAGCATGGTTCACAAGAGCCAATACCACAGATTTCAAATTTGCTGGGTGATGATGAGATATTGCGTGTTAAACACCTTGAACAAGAGTTGAAGCATGTACTAGCAACGCAAGCGCAACAACATCTACGCAATATAATAAATAATAAAATAGACTTTTATAAATTACAAAACTGATATTCTCTGCCATAACAACTTGTTTCCTTCACCATTTAAATTATTCTAAATGTTTCTATTCATTGTTCAGGCTCTGTTCAGTTTTAAAAAAGAAAAAAGCCTTATTTTTTTTTATTTTTTTTTTTTTTTTTTTTGGTTAGACGTCAAAAAGTCGAAAAGGGACATTGACTGTCATCTTCAAATGGAGTCAAAAAAAACTGTTATACTGTTAAACTGTAATACACTATCCAGCGTAATGTTGAGATCAGTGGGTAAAGTATGTTACTAAACAGCCTCAGATAGATCAAATGACAAGCAAGGAATGAGAATAAAAACAGAAGCAACAAAATGTATGCAAGTTTTAAGGACTATTCACATGAGAACAACCAAGGACCGATAAATAAATGAAGAAATGTAATTTGAATTAGATAACAGACTCAGGCCGTGTGCGAATTGCTTTACAAAGTGTGTTAAAACTTGACGTTCGGTTAAATTTTGACACTTCGTGTTAAAAAAAATGTGTTAAAATAACACTAATTTCACTGGCAAACAAGAAATAAAAAGAGAAGATAGAAGGACAGTATTTTCTCTAAGGCCAGGTGTGAATCACTAGTGTGGTGAATAAAATGGGTTAAAATGTATTCAGCTGTGGAGCAGTTTAAATGGGTCTTTTTTTTCTCATGAATGATACAGAGAAGTTTGTTTCTGTTTTGTTGTTTAATTCGTTTAAAATAAAATAATAAAAATTGGTCTTATTTCTAATTATTTTACCTGGAAAAATAAAAACGTTTTTTGTTCAGGCAAATTTCAGAAATGCTAAGGGAAATTTCTGAAGTCTACCCAGAAATGTTGGTTTGACAAATTCCTTTTCAATTAAATTCACACAGCAAATGACTAAATTTGATCCCATTTTTGACCAAACGTCAAGTTTTAATACACATTTCAACGCCATGGAAACACGGCCTGGTAATGTATAAAATGCTTACCTTTAAGAAAACTTACGCACTAATACCAGGGCACGCTTCTATTTGAGTTTTGAGTTTGTATGAATTTTCATGAGACCCCCCATCCCCTACTCACAGAATATTCTACGTATGGTGGCTAATGAGAATATTGTGTACTTAGATACTACTAATAAAATTTAATAAAAATAAATTTCTCAAATTTCTTTTTAGGTGCTGATCCACCACCAATACATGCAATAAACAGAGGAATTGGCACAGAAGGTTTAGGTACAGTCTTAGCGGGACTGTGGGGTGCAGGAAATGGAACAAATACATTTGGAGAGAACGTAGGAGCGATTGGAGTTACAAAGGTTTATACATATTACACTACCTGTCTACCTATACCACTGATCTCTATAATACACTGGATAGTTTATCCATACAGAAAAAGTTATTTCATTTGAATATTGTTATAAAGTCGAAAAGGGAAAAATTCGTATAACAGTATAACAAAAATAAACGACAAGGAATCCCTTATCTCTATATTACTGATCTGGGTGCAGTAGTTTGCTTTCATTTTTCTGCCATAACAACTTGTTTCCTTCACTTCACCAATTAAGTTATTCTAAACATTCCTATTCATTGTTCAGGCTCTGTTCAGATGTAAAAAAGAAAAACGCCTTCTTTTTTTGCTTTTTTTTGGGTTAGACGTCAACAAATCGAAAAGGGACATTGACTGTCATCTTCAAATGGAGTCAAAAAAAACTATTATACTTTGTAGGTAATACACTATCCAATGTAATATAGAGATCAGTGACCTATACCTATTACCTACTAGTTTTCTAAATCAAGTTGTTTTTAAAGCGTGGTCTTTAATTTAAATTTGAATTAACATTACTGGCGTGTTTATTTTATTTTTTGGTATCGTTTAAAAATAAAGAAAAAAAATAGAGTGGCGCGACAGCTCTTGAAGAGCCAAGGCCTAAGTGGCTTACTCTCATCAACAATTCTCTAGGTGCGTGTGAAGAATTGAGGGGACCTACAATTTAACGCCGATTCCAAACGGTAAAGTTGAGAAGCACTTTTTCATGACAGATGATAATCTTGGAAGTTTTGTCAGTTCTTCGCAAGAGGCAGTGTCCGCGAAAGATGAAATAAAAACCTTGGGCACGAGTAGGACTCGAACCCATGACACGTTCTGCTTAGCAGCCAACGCACCTAACCACTAAGCTACGGACACTACGATAAAAACATACCTACACAAAAACATCGGGTGGAATTTGTTGGGAATATCACTGTCACAAAAGGGAAAAAAGGGGAATTTCCAAACCCCGAAAGGGGAATTTCAGCTGAAAAATCTGGTGGCAGCACTGATCCCTTCTCGTTATTAGATACTCTGACAAAAATCGTGACACCTGACACGGTAAAGAGACTACGAAAGAAAAAATTATCTCCTTCGTCACTTATGGTAATAGGCCATAAGGGGACACAATAGCTCCGAAGAACCAAGGACCTTTGTATATATATTGGGGGGTATTATCAAGATTGGTTTTCTGCTCTGTTTCACAGATCTTCTGTCAAACCAAGCAGAGAACACACAATACAAACTTATGTAAAAAAAATGGTTATCTCGGCTTGGAACCAGTTGGCGCTTCAGTCGAATTCCATTTCGATTATACTATACCTGTTAAATTTATATACAAAGCCAAGGACTATGTGGCTTACATTTACAGATTTTATGCCACCATTCGACGCACATGACATAACCATTACGCCACGGGTACTTCAGAGACTGGTACTTGAGGCATATAATTTCTAATTTAAATTATGAGTTTCATTTATTTAAAAAATATTTAAAAATTGCTTTATCTCTTAGAATTAAGTTACGAAAACCAAAATGGACAGTTCTTTCTTATTCTTTCTTGATTTTGAATTATCTTAGATATTTATTTTTATGTTGAATAAAACAAACTGCTTTCGTAGGTCGGAAGCCGTCGAGTTATTCAAGTTGCAGCAGTTATCATGATACTTCAAGGAATCATTGGAAAATTTGGGGCAGTTTTTATAATGATACCTGACCCAGTAGTGGGTGGAATCTTTTGCGTGATGTTTGGAATGATTACTGCATTCGGACTGTCCGCTCTACAGTATGTTGATCTTAGATCAGCAAGAAATTTGTACATTCTTGGTCTTTCGTTGTTTTTTCCTTTGGTTTTGTGCCCTTGGATACAAAAACATCCCAGAGCTATCAACACAGGGAATGATAATATAGATTCAACATTGTCCGTATTACTTGGAACTACAATATTAGTTGGTGGACTGTTGGGATGCTTCTTGGACAATATAATACCTGGTAAAAAAAATAAAAAAAAAATAAATACACAATTTAATTACGTTACTAATCTTAGGTACGCCTGAAGAAAGGGGTTTAAAGCAATGGGCAAATGAAATTCCCCTTACCACTGGCTTGGCAGAAACAAAACACTCATCCGACTATGATTTGCCATACGGTATGAGTTTTCTTAAAAGGTACTCACAGTGTGTTAATATTTATGCATGACGACATAATGTAACGTTTTTTTTTTTTCTTGCATTAGATGGACATGGGCATACTACATACCGTTCCTTCCAACATACAAACTAAAGAAGGAAACTATTAATTTTTGAACAAAATTAATGTCGTTTTCCATTGGCAGTCCAGAAGCATTCGGAAGAGTCCAGAAGCCTTCTGAAACCATTCCATTGGACTGACCCTGACAGACGGAATGCCTCTGAGAAGAGCAGAACTCTTCCGTTTTGAAATCAGAAACGTCCGAAGAATGACACTTTCATCATAACCCGTTCCATTGTAGGTAAAAGAAGAAACGTCAAAAAAAGGACAATGGAAAACGACATAAAGAAAAACAGTTTCTTACTCTAATAGTTAAACATTTGTTAAACTTTTTTTTTTTAAATTAAATTTAATTGATCGAAAGTAAAAACTCGATGTTTTTTTTAGGTAATTCGTATGAAGTTTGGAATTCAGACTGGAGTTAAAAGTTAAAAAAGACACAGTTATATTATGTTTGATCAAAATCTCCATTTTTTTCTGCCCAATTGAGCAAAAAAAAAAAAACAAGTAAAAAATAAATTTATTCCTTGCGTCCCTTTTAACGATCAGTTGTCAGTTCAGTTAAACAAATTTTCTTATTTAGACGTCAGTCCGATGTTCAGTTGAATTTTAGTTGTAAGCAATCGAAATTTATAAGGAAAACTGAGAACTGAACTGAAAACTGATGGGAACTCCATCAATTTCAGTTTCAGTTAAATTAGCATTTACACATCAGTTTGACTGAAAACTTAACGAATTGCTCAACTGCCAGTTGTTGTCAGTTCAGTTTAAAATATTTTGTATTTTAACGTCAGTCTGACGCACGGTGAGTTGAGCTTTCATTTTCGTTGTGAGGAATTGAAATTCAGGAAAACTAAGAACTGAACTGAAAACTGACGGGAGTTTCACCAGTTTCGGTTTCGATTTCAGTTAAAAACAAGCAATTACACATCAGCTTAACTAAAACCTTAAGCGATTGCTAAACTTAAACTGAAACGATCAGTCAAAATGGGGCTTCAGATTTTATTTTAAATAATTCAGACAAACATTCACTGCAATTCTGTGATGATATTAATTTGGTAGCAGGAAGAGCATATAAATATGTTCTGCTTGGCCAATGACAGTTCTCCTTTACTTTGCGTCTTGGGCATCCTTACATCGTAAATTTAGTCTGCCGAGCTAGGGGTCCCTTCCACCGTGGTAAACTATACCAAGCTTAATTTCTGCCATCAAGTCTGCTTCGCGGCAGAATTGGCAACACGTAACCGTCCTAAGAGTTCAGAGTGCCATTGACCAAGCACGCAAGTCTCGGATCCGTAAAGCGTGCTTTACACGATATGGATTTTCCAAATGGACTGTCACCATTTCCATATGGAATATTATACAAATCGTGTAAACGTATTAAAAATCCATATGGAAATTACAGATGGAAATTCCATATGGAATTTTTTCATTTAGAACTGTTTCTAAATTTCATCTGTATACAAACGAAATCGAATTTTTCAAACGACAAACAAAGTATATATTAAAACATGGGAGTACGAAAAGAAGGAATTTAATGTTATTTTGTGTTTCTTTTTCATAAAAAAAAAATGTTTACATTTAGGTACTTTGAACGAAAAAAATGTTTTGAAACTACAAACGAAAAATCCAAATCGTCTAAATGCTTATCGGATTTTACAAACAAAATTCAATTTGACATACATCTGAAAATACATTTGGAAATAAGAAGTGACAGTCCATATGGAATTCGAATTAATGGTAAGATTTTTGGTTTAAAAAAGTCTTATGGCGTTTTTAATTGGCAATGTGGAATCTAAAAAGTAGCATTCTGGTTTTAAAATCAGAAGGGAATGCTCTTCCTTTCAGAATCAGAACTGTCACTTTTGCCCAATTGAACGCATTCAGAATGATTTTTTTAATTTCCAGATTGCCAATTAAAAACGCCATTAAAAGTCTATAGTTTTTTCTGTTGTGTCGAGAATAAAACGAGTCGACAGGAATTCAGTGATGCTTGCAAGCAACGCAAACAGCAGTTGCGACGTGATTTGAAATCGGCTGAGGAATGAAAGGAGATGACCCTGCAAAAGGGAAGGAAATTCGAACAGGAGGTAAGATCAAAGGCTGAAATTTGATATATTTTTCGGTTTTAATTGGGTTCTCTTTTGTCTGTGTATGGCTTTTCTTGAAGCTACGAATGTTTGAATCCGAAATTCGAAACCGTGATTCTCAGTCGGGTACTGAAATGTTAATGTCTGCATTGGCAGCAATGCAGGATAAGAACTGCACACCCGGGAAGAATTTATCAACTGAAACGAGAGTTTCTCGGCCTTGGGCGAGGCTAAGCAACAGCTTGAAATTAAAGAGAGTAAGTTTCGGCTCAGGCAGAACGTCACAATAGACACATACAACTTCGAGGTAGTAGAGGAGTTTGTCTACCTAGGCTCCGCTATAAACACGGGCAATAACACCAGCGCCGAGATCAGACGAAGAATAACTCTTGCTAACCGCTGTTTCTTTGGGCTGAGAAAGCAATTGAGTGCAAAAGCCCTCTCTCGAGCAACTAAGGTAAAACTGTACAACACACTCATCATCCCAGTCCTGCTGTATGGTGCAGAAGCATGGACCCTGACAAAATCGGATGAAAACGCTTTGGGCTGCTTTGAGAGAAAAATTCTTCGAGTGATCTTTGGTCCTGTCTGCATTAATGGAGATTGGATTCAACCAAGAACTGTACGAGCTGTACAGCGACACTGTACAACCGAAACCTCGTTGCTCCACCTTCCCTTTTCGTAGAGAATTGCAGAGTATTTATTCAAAAATCCTAACTCGGTACGCCAAGGTACGAATGCGGATATCCCGATCAAGGCCAACACGCGAAATTGTTAGGAGGATATTCGACGTCAAACGGCTGCCAGCACAAAATGTAGAGAACCAGTGGCAACACTGCCAAGCAGCCATCAGAGATGCCGCCTCTGAAGTGCTAAGGCTTACACGGCAATCACAACGACGATGGTTTGACGATGAGTGCCGGCGTGCACATGCAGCTATTCAAGAGGCATACAAAGCGGCGCTGCAAAAAAGGACACGAGCAGCTCGTGAAAAGGAGAAAGGAGCACAATATTCTCAGAAAGAAAAAAAGAAGCATGAGAAGCGCGCGATCAAGGAGATAGAGGGATATCATAAAACGAACGGGGTTCGAAAGTTTTACAAAAAGTTGTAACAAACTTCCAAGGCTTATATACCCCGATCCGAAGAGTGCAGAGACAATCATGGGAATATCGTAGCGGAACCATAGTCATTGCTGAGGATATGGAAATACCACTTTTCCTCCAGCAATAAAGAACCATTCAACTTGTTATCAGTGGCTTCAGACCTGGAAAGACCACCATCGACCAAATATTCACACTACGGCGGATCTTGAAAAAGACCCAGGAACTTCAAATGGAACCTATCACCTTTTCATCGATTTCAAGGCCGCGTGACTGCATAAATGGAGAATGGAGATGAAGGTTTAACCAAGAACTGTATGAGCTGTGCAGCGACATTAACCTAGCCAGAAAAGATAAGGTCCAACGACTAAGATGTGTTACGAAGGCCAGTCTCAGATTCCCTCGGTCAATTTACTTCGTCAGTTAAATACGTAAAATAAACCAAGCAGACAGGAAGTGTTTCTGTCAAAATTCTCAAGATGGCGCCTTCATCGTTTGCCATCTTGAGACTATTACCTAAATATACCTACCAAGAGGTTAGGGCCCTTAGGATCAGAGATAACAATCGGTGATCGGGATCGGAAATTGTTTGGGTTTTGTGATTGCATTGCAAATGTCGGACGAAGGAGGAAAATAAGAATCTTTTTTTTTGGTGAAGTTGACCGGGCCGTCAAATAATTTAAAACTTGTATATAAAGATTTTCATGTCCTTGATTGGTGAGTGGCGAAGTGTTCAAAGTAGTATTTTTTTCTAGTAGTTTTTTTTGTAGGCCAAACTTATTTCGATGGCAACAAGCGGACCCAATTTTTGGGCCGCCAGTGACATTTTTTCGATTTTTTGCGGTTAAACCTATTTTTGGAGGTTAGTTTCTTACCTCGTAGTCGTAGTTCAGTGGAGGAAATTCGAAAAACCTCACAATGAGAGCGGAGACCGCGGGCGCGTTCGGGCATACCTCAACTGTAATCGAACTACAAATAGCACACAGCGCCATCTGCCCATCTATGTTTGATACGAGGATCTTTCAAGTAACATCAAACTATTTTTTGTGTTTGTGTTTGTCTTTTAGAATTAAGTTATATATTAAACTTTTTATTTATTTGTATTATTTATTATTATTATTGACTTACCTTTTTTCTTATTTTTTTATACATTTGTATACAAATTAGTTAGTTTTTTTTTAATGTTCAGGTCTTATTTTCCAAGTTTTTCATGTCGTCAAATCTTAGTGTCGTCAAATCTTTTGGTATGTCCTAAACACCACCATCAGAGAGCTTTTTGAGGTAGGATTGTTTTTGAACGCGTTTTTGTTTTTTTGTTTTTTTCTGTCTTTCGGGTGAAAACACCAATTAGGCTGCCCCAGTCACAGATTTAGATTTTTTTTGTAATATAATTTTTTTTTTTTGGAAAATAAATCCTTTTTTATATTAATCCAAAATAGTAAAAAAAAGCAATTACCAATAATGTGAACGTTTTTTTCTTTTCGTAAAATAAATCGGATAATAATTGTAATTTTTGTGTTTTCTTGTTGTTTCGAAGCGAAACAACATGGAATAGGAATTTTTCAGGGGTGCCCAGAGTGGCTGATGTTTTTGACAGGTGAGGATATGGTAAGTTGAAGCCGACCATCTACCATCTTGGGGGAATTTAAAAATGGCCGAAGATTCCTATGGTAGGGTGACGCAAGCAGGTCGCGTCCCGGAACTTAGCATTCTTTCCTTTTCCGACCCTAGTATCCCATTCCTAGTTTCCTTCCTCTTCCAAATCTGACTTGACAGATTTTTCCAAAGGTTCCCTCCCCTTGCCTCGCAACAGATGGTTTGGAAATGAAGAGCGAATGGAAAATAATGCTCCGACTCGTAGAATCTTCTAAGAACTGAGCTGGCTGGAGACATTTGTTGGATGAGGCTCTAGTCCAACCTGGACTAAAGCACCATCATAAATAAGTAAGTAAGTATTTGCATAGTTATGTGATCTCAACGAACTTATGTAGTTAATGCTTTTATAGTTTTTTTTCTTGCTTTTTCCTTTCCACCAATCGTAGACCTTCTCCGATCCAGAGCTTATGTGTACTTTGTGTATGAAATAAAAATTATATATTTGAATTGGTTTTCTTAATTTTGATATTTAATTTAAGTTTTCTGGACTTTTTTTGTCTATCCTTGTTCTGATTTGAAGTTGATTGGGGATGTGGCGAATATGCTTTTTAATTTGTGGACTTGGCAGAGGACTGAAATGAGTTTCTGTGTCATAATTTGATATTAGTTCTGGATTATAGAGATATCTGTCGGGTGAGTATCGATATGAAGAGTGGCGTAGTGGCGAATAAGTATCCCTCCAATGACCGTGGCCATGTAGTCATGAATATCCTCGTCATCGAATGGAGAATATCAGTGTATGTGATCTGGCGTACCTCGAGACGGGTTTGGGCTTCAAGCTTGTCCTTTTTGTTTTGATTGAAATCATGCTTCAATTTCTCAATATCATCGCTGAACAATTTTACTTTGTCTTTGAGAACATTTCGAACGTTGAAAATGCCAACAATGAAATATGACAGCTCGAACATGTTGGAGCGCAGGGAAATGATGATAAATTGAGCATATCTTCGTTCTTTCCTGCAAACAAATAAGAAAATGGAAATTGGAATTTCAAGAAAACACAATTAACGATCTGCCTTAGTGTAACCAATCACAAAGAATAGCGTCTTCTCCCCACCCGACAGATTCGATACTTTCTTCCAGGTTTTCTTCGGCGGCCGTACACTGAACGATACACCTTTCGTAATGGATCGTAACAACCAATTCCAATTCAGCATCACCACCCTAAGTGATCATTTGGTGTATTTCCTTCAGCTTAAGGTCAATCTCTTTCTCGACTTAGCTTACTTTCGCTGCATCAGATGTATTCTTTTCTATGCGCGTTTTCTGTGCTTGTAATTAGTCTCATTCAGGGCAACTGTTCTTGTAAACGGTTAATGGTGATGTCGAGTTTGTTGATTTCGGCTACTAGAGACTGTTTTTTGGTGTTAAGCTGATAGAGTTCACCTTCTAGACGACCTTGTTCTTCTTGACAGAAATGAATTCGCTATTGAATTTCCTCGGTCTGCACTTGCATCTCTTGGACAGCTTTTTGTGAGATGAGCGATGTTTTGTCTGAGGGTTTGGTTTCCATCTTGCCTCCATTTTCAGAGACATTAACCTTGGAGTTTGTGTGTGACAAGTTCTTCTTCGTGAAGGTTTTTCAGCGACTGCACATGTTCCGTTTTGCCCGTTATTTCACGTAATTTGAGGCTTGTTGCGAGAGTTTTCTGCAAAAAGAAATAAATTATTAACAAAACTGGCTCTACTTTACATTAAGGGATCCTGAACTTGAAGTCACCAATGTTCGCGCGAAACTTTTAACTTTTATTTTATCATGAGAAAATGCATATTGACAGGAGTGTAAGTAATCGTTTGAAATTTCACACGAAATCTTAAACTTTTACTTAAGCCCATGTTAAAATGTATTTTCTCATGACAAATAAATAATTTTAAAATATCACCCGAAATATTCTACCATCAGTTCAGATTCTAACATTGGGTAAAATATTACTCGTCTGCCAACAGTAATATTCTTCAATCAGAAATTATTTCCTCATCATTTAACAGCTAAAAACACTTACTTCCGTATTTATAAGATTTTGTTAAAATGGTTCTCAAAGCCTGTTTAGTTAAGCTTGCTTAAATATTAAGACAGCCTTTAAGCAACGTTACTTAAATTCTTATTTATAATCGAATATCGACTGATATTTAGTAAAGCAACGTTTTTCTCAAAAAAGTAATAGAAACGAGGAATCTATTACGGGAAACTTTCAGTTTTAATTTGTCAAAAGTCAAATTAACCGTCATGAAAAAAAAAAAAACAAAACAAAATAAAACGCGACGGTGCATACAGTTCCTTCCGACGCCGAGGCCCTGGCCTTATTAAGGAAATGAGTGTCGAATAGGAAGGAAAGGTCGATGATGCCGACAACGATCACACTGAAAAACACACTACGCTGCTGTTGCTTCAGCTGAACTGAGCAAATGCTGACAAGTGACAATGCTAACAAATGTAAAAACATCAAACACGACG
Organism: Sphaerophoria rueppellii; assembly: GCA_920937365.1. Lineage (NCBI taxonomy): Eukaryota > Metazoa > Arthropoda > Insecta > Diptera > Syrphidae > Sphaerophoria > Sphaerophoria rueppellii. The sequence continues at coordinate 56,941,600 of CAKKXW010000005.1, forward strand.
TCTAGAAATTGCAACAACATCTGGTGGATGCCAACATGTCTCCGTTTCAAAGTGCAATTTAAAGTTTTGTGTGAATTAGATGTGAATGATAGTAAATTTTGTAACATTTTCTAAAAAATAAGCAAATAAGGATGGTCTTTTTTTCTTAAAGAGAAGCTTATCAAGCTTGATTTTGTTAAGACTGGGATCATCATTATTGGAATCATAAGTAGAATGATTATAAAAAATGGCACGAGGCAAGCGAGATCTTTACGTGTTGTCGCCCTTATTTCTTTTCTTCCCTCATGGAGTTTTTCTTTCCTATCCCTCGCATACATATCTTTATAAGAAAACAAAAACTAAAATAACCAACGGAGAAGAGATCATTTTTCAATATCAAAGAAATGTCAACATTAAATCAACGTTTAATCAACCTTTAAACAACAAATTTTGCGTTTAAGTTATGAGAGCTTAAATTAACGTTGCTTAAATCTTCAAATTAATTATAAATATGGATTTTCTACTTAAATCATACTTAAAGCATAGAGAATATATAATACCTAGAGTCGCGACCTTTTCTTCCCTTGCCGAAAACACCCTCAACATTTTTCTGAGGTGAACTCACACAATCCTCTCTTTTTTTCGTGTCCATGAATCTGTGTAAGAGGTGAACTCTCACAATCCTCTCTTTTTTTCGTGTCCGTGAATCTGTGTAAGAGGTGACAAAAGAGTGAGCACTCAGCCGTGACAACATTTTTTTCCTGATGCACAAACCCAAAGTGACAGACTTCCACCACAGCAAATACGAGACTAAACGCAAGACTTTTTTTTAAAGATTTATTAAGATTTTTGATACAAATATTGGTAAATTATAGTGCAATTATGTGTTAAAAGTACAAAGAAACAATATAACGTATTTATTTTTCATATTACATGCATTTTTTGTATGTTTAAGTTTTTTTTGAAAATGCTGAGCTCAACGGAATCTTATTTTCGAAATCTGAGCCCATGAAACCCACCTCGACTCCAACCTGAGCATTGTATCTAACTCAGTGCGAATGTATGGGTGCAGTTTCTCATTTAAAAAGCATTGGAAAACTAACACATTCTCACTGGGTTAGTACAAAATGACCAAATTGCAGCTTGTAGGCAAAAAGAGAGCGAACACCCGAAGTCGTGACTCTAGGTATTATATATTCTCTATGCTTAAAGGTTGCTTAAAGTTAAGCAATCTTTAAGATTTGATTATAAATTTGGCTGTTAATGATCCCTTAATGTAAAGTCGCTCAACAAAAAAATTGTCAAAATACTAAACTGTGTGCTTGCTTTGCAAGAACTGTAAAAATTTGTATGATTTCATATAAAAAAAAAATTATTTCATCGTTTATCTTCAACAAATTAAACTAGATGTCAGTACTTGCTATGTGAGAAAAAGCTTTTCTCAAATAAAAGAAAACAGATTTCGCTAAAATATGTATTTACTTTTTTGCCACTGTTGCTGGTAATGCTAGAGTTGCTAGTTTCAAGTGGAACCAGTTTTATTCACATTTTGTATGGACAATTCTCACCTTTGTATATGGGAAGTAGTCTCAAGTTGGAAAACGTGCCATCTTGAGAATTTTCACAGAAGCATTTTTTCCCATAACTTTGTATTGTGTGTTCTCTGCTTGGTTTGACAGAAGATCTGTCAAACCAAGCAGAGAACCAATCTTGTTAATATAGAGTACCGGCGGGAAACGTCAAACAAGATGATCTTGTCGTCGTGGAGGGCAAACAACTTCACTTAGGTCGAAATTCAATAAACAAGAAATATAAAACATACCTTTTCCTGTAAAATTAATGAAAATTTATCATTTATTAAAGCTTAAAGTTTACTATTTTAACTTCTTTGTTCGTTGTTTGATTTAAAATGTACAAAAAAATGTCTCCTTAGTGCTGTGTTTTTGGTTTTTGTTATCCAACTTCCTTCTTTTTGCATCTAATCCCTTGCGTACACTAAAATCTTCATTTCCTGAATAAAAAAAACTTTTTTAGATGCATTAATTATTGAAATATTAGGAAAAATTATAAGAAAAAATTCAAATTGTATGCAAATCGCGCTTTGTTTGCCCTCCACGACCGATAAAATGACAGTTGAGATTGGTCAAAATTTATGCGCTGTCAAAAGGGAAAAAGCCCTATTGGTTGTTCCATACACAAAGATTCTAACGACGAATTCCATATACAATGAAGTAGTTCATTGTATATGGAATCAGCTAGTATTATCAAGAATGGTGTTATTGATATTTTGTGCTACATCAAACCCAAAAAACAAATCCCTATACCAAGCTTATTTAAAAAACAGCACTGTGTGAAGTAGTTCATTCTTTGTATATGGAATTTATAGTAGTTGCAGCCTCGTGAATCGACGACAGCGACGTCCAGAACACGATACAGAACTTAAATTTTTTATATAGGAAAACTGACAGCGCCAAGACGGGACGACTCTCCAACCAAATATTCTCGAGGCTGAAAATACTATAAATTCCATATACCTTTGTACTAAAAAACAGCACTGTGCCAGGTCTCAAGATGGCACCACAATCGATTGCCAGGTCGCGGGTACTAGCCACTGATCTCTATATTACACTGGATAGTGTATTACCTACAAAGTATAACAGTTTTTTTGACTCCATTTGAAGATGACAGTCAAAGTCCCTTTTCGACTTTTTGACGTCCAACCAACAAAAAAAAGCAGCAAAATTAGGCGTTTTTTCTTTCTTACATCTGAACAGAGCCTGAACAATGAATAGAATGTTTGGAATAATTTAAATGGTAAAGGAAACAAGTTGTTATGGCAGAGAATATCAGTTTTGTAATTAATAATGGTCTATTATATTATTTATTAATACAATTATACAAATGAAAAAAAAAACTTGATATTTATTCTCTATATACAATACTCCGAACTAAAAAAGAAAAACGCCTATAAACTACTCTGTTCTTTCACTGATCTCTATAATACACTGGATAGCGTATCCATACAGAAAAAGTGACTCCATTTGAAGATTGTTATAAAGTCGAAAAGGGAAAAATTCGTATAACAGTATAACAAAAATAAACGACAAAGAATCCCTTATCTCTATATTACTGATCTCTGTATCGGTGCAAAAAACAGAGTAGTTTGTTTTCATTTATGGGCGTTTTTCTTTTTTTTAGTTCGGAGCATTGTATATAGAGAATTAATATTAAGGTTTTTTTTCATTTGTATAATTGCATTAATAAATGATATAATCGACTTTTATTAATTACAAAACCGATATTCTCTTCCATAACAACTTGTTTACTTCACCATTTAGATTATTCGAAACATTACTATTCATTGTTCCGACTCTGTTCAGATGTAAAAAAGAAAAACGCCTAATTTGTTTACTTTTTTTTTTGTTGGTTAGACGTCAAAAAGTCGAAAAGGGACATTGACTGTCATCTTCAAATGGAGTCAAAAAAACTGTTATACTTTGTAGGTAATACACTATTCAGTGTAATATAGAAGTCAGTGTGTTCTTTGCACCGATACAGGGATCAGTAATATAGAGATAACGGATTCTTTGTCGTTTATTTTTGTTATACTGTTATACGATTTTTTCCCGATTCGACTTTATAACAATATTCAAGTGGAGTCATTTTTTCTGTATGGATACACTATCCAGTGTATTATAGAGATCAGTGGTACTAGCTAGTAGTGCGACCTGGCACAGTGCTGTTGATTTTACATAAGTTTGGTATAGGGCTTTTTCCCTTTTGACAGCGCATAATTTCGACCAATCTCAACTGTCATTTTATCGGTCGTGAGGGCAAACAAAGCGCGATTTGCATACAATTTGAATTTTTTCTTGTAATTTTTCCTAATATTTCAATAATTAATGCATCTAAAAAAGTTTTTTTTATTCAGGAAATGAAAGATTTTAGTGTAGGCAAGGGATTAGATGCAAAAAGAAGGAAGTTGGATAACAAAAACCAAAAACACAGCACTAAGGAGGCATTTTTTTGTACATTTTAAATCAAACAACGAACAAAGAAGATAAAATAGTAAACTTTAAGCTTTAATAAATGATAAATTTTCATTAATTTTACAGGAAAAGGTATGTTTTATATTTCTTGTTTATTGAATATCGACCTAAGTGAAGTTGTTTGCCCTCCACGACGACAAGACGTCATCTCGTTTGACGTTTCCCGCCGGTACTCTATTGCATATTTAAAAAAAAAAAATCGAAAACACCATTCTTGATAATACTAGCTGATTCCATATACAATGTATATGGTTATAAAAGACTATCGATGTTTTCGATAGTCATACTATCGATAGGTTATCGATGTTTAAAAGACTTGAGTAGTCTATGATGTAAATAAACCAAGTAGAGTAGCAACTCTATTTGAATTTAAATTTGTTCTTAAGTAAAGAATAGTGCAGTCTGTTTTGTTTTGAGTTTTATTACCAATTTAAAGAATGCAGGATTCAAAGCAGTGTCCAATTAAACGTTACCGTCGGGAGCAGGAACATTCTTCCGACGAGGATGATAGTTATGTTCCTTACATTCCAGTTAAACAACGCAAGAAAAGTCAGCTTGTAAAACTGGGACGCATTGAACAAACAACAGAAGCGAATGCATCCAAATCTTCCAGTGAAAATGAAAACGATGACGAAATCCAAGATAAAATTTGGGGTCGCAAATACAATATCAGTTTACTGGACCAACATACGGAATTGAAAAAAATTGCAGAGGCAAAAAAAGTCAGTGCAGTAGAGAGACAACTTAAAGAGGAAGAAAAAATCCTTGAGTCTGTCGCTGAAAAAAAGGCTTTAATGGGGGTTGCCGAGTTAGCCAAAGGCATTCAATACGAAAATCCTATTAAAACTAGCTGGAAACCACCTCGCTACATAAAAGCAATGTCTGAAGAAAAATGTGCGGTCATTAGGCGTAAACTTCGCATTTTAGTTGAAGGCACAAATATACCGCCACCAATACGCAGTTTTAAAGAAATGAAATTTAACAAACATATTCTCATGGGTCTTGACAAAATTAATATTAAAACACCTTCGCCTATCCAAGTACAAGGAATTCCAACCGTTCTCTCAGGGAGAGATTTGATTGGGATTGCTTTCACTGGCTCTGGAAAAACGCTAGTTTTTGTATTACCTCTTATCATGTTTGTGTTAGAACAAGAGGTGAAACTACCATTCATTAAAAATGAGGGTCCTTATGGGTTGATAATATGTCCGTCTAGGGAACTGGCTAAACAGACACATGATATAATAGTGGTAAGTAATGGCCTTTAAAACTATTCATATTAGTAGCAAATAAAAATAACAACCAAAAATAGTTCTGAATACGAGTTCGAAAAGCTTCCTCGTCGATACATAGATGAACAAAGGTCAAAGCGTCTTATTTGATTTAACCAACGACTTCATGACACGTTTCGCTCAAGCTTTTTATATGTATACATATATTTGGCTAGGGTATAAGTAGTTAGTTAGCGCTTTCGAAACTCCTTGAGTATTGGACAAACTCCCAGGAAATGAAATACATCTTCGCGTTCTTTGCGATTGCATAAATCGCACATTATTGGCAATTCTGGACGGTGAGGAATGTAGTTCAAATTGATGAGTTCACCTCTTACTTTGAATAACAAGCTGATTTTTGTATACTGTTTTTGGCCAAGAAGTAGGTGTTGTGGTTCATGTGTACATCATGTTGCTGAATTTTTTCAGCAAGTCATCAAAATTCAACTTAAGCACCTCGATACTTTCGTTTGCTGATATTGAATACGTAGTTGAGCATTCAATTGCCAGTTTCTTACACTCTTTAGCACACGAAACTTCAGAATTGATAGCTTATGTGAGTACTAATCGCGGTATTCTTTCGTCTTACTTACTTACTTAAGGTGGCGCTACAGTCCGTTGCGGACTTGGGCCTCAATCAACAGTCTCCGCCAGCTAGTTCGGTCCGTAGCTCGGTCGTCTCTAGTTTTGTACTCCAAGTTGATTGAGGTCCTCTTCCACTTGAGTGCGCTACCTGAGTCGCGGTCTTCCTCTCCTCCTACGTCCCTGAGGAATAGTGTCGAAGGCTTTCCGGGCCGGAGCATTGGTGTCCATTCGCTCTAAATGACCGAGCCATCTGAGTTTCTGGATCTTGACCCTTCTGGCTAGGTCCATGTCATTGTACAAGCCGTAAAGTTGTATCTTCTTCGCCATTCCCCTTCAATGCACATGGAGCCAAAGATGACCCGAAGAACTTTCCTCTCGTAACAGCCTAAGGCACTTTCATCCGATTTTGTCAGGGTCCATGCTTCCGCACCATACAGCAGGACTGGGATGATGAGTGTATTGTACAGTTTTACCTTAGTTGCTCGAGAGAGGGCTTTTCCACTTTTCCGCTTTTCTTAGCCCAAAGAAACAGCGATTAGCAAGAGTTATTCTTCGTCTGATCTCGGCGCTGGTGTTATTGCCCGTGTTTATAGCGGAGCCTAGGTAGACAAACTCCTCAACTGCCTCGAAGTTATATGTGTCTATTGTGACGTTCTGCCCGAGCCGTCGGTGTTGGGTGTCCTTCTTCGAAGACATCATATACTTCGTTTTGCCCTCGTTTACCGTTAGAGGCTAGACCCATTTTGCCGCTTATTCTTTCGTCACCCATCGCCAAAACTCTTGACACGTAGTTGAAATGTAATTTAAGTTGTTTGTCCTGTTCAAGATGTAACATGTTGGGCGTCATGCTTGGCAACTTGAAAGTACTTTTAATAAAAAAACGGATGAACTTTTCCACAGCTTCAAACGATCGATGACCCCATGCTTGCGCTCCGTAAAACAGTATTGCAATTGCGTTAGCACGAAAAACTTTGTGTTTAGCTATGTGCGAAACGCTATTTCTTAGAGTGCAACTTCTCCACACAGAAAACATAGCACGGGCTAGGGTATAAGTAATCTAGAAAACAATGTAACCAAGAAAGACACTGTGGGTGAGTTTTTTCTAGTGCAGTAAATAAATAGAATAAACCTTTATTTACTGGAAGGTATTAACATTATCCTCATCGTCGGCCTGGTCGATTAAGATTTAGCCTTCATCATTCGGAATTGAATAGTTTAAATGATATGAAATAATGGGTAAACTTGCAACATATCACCCGCATTGTTCTAAGTTTTGTGGAAGAAACCATTTTCGAAAACATGGGACAAAAATTTGTGGAAATAAGAAGAAGAAATAAGAACTGAAAAATAAAGAAGCATGACAATGAAATCTTCAAAAAACTGAATACAAGTTTATCAAGAATGACGTAACATCCATACAAACTTTGGCCAACCAAATCAACCACTTATGTATTTGAAACACGATAACAACTTAGAGGTGCTTCCACCAATGGCTTTTTCCGTCAATTCCTTTATTTGGCTAGAGTTATGGCTATTTCACGGGTGCCAAGCCGATCATCAGACTCCTTTATTAGTGGTGCTGTCTAGTTTCTTTTTTCATTTTAATCGAAAAACTTTTTGAGTTCACATTTGGGATTTGAACCTAGGACCAGCTAGTTGGGAAGCCAATGCACTACGCACTGCGCTCACAACTCCACTGATGTTTTGGTTTCCCATTGCAGACTTGTTATTGTTTATCAATTGCAACCCTTTCATCCCCTTTGATTGCGTTCAAG
>CAKKXW010000006.1:0-31209 GCA_920937365.1 Sphaerophoria rueppellii
TTGAGCGAATGGAAAACAATGCTCCGGCCCGTAGAGTCTTCGAATCCAACCCGGAAGAACGTCGCAAAAGAGGAAGACCGGTGGAGCACACAGGTGGTGCGAAACTGGAGACAGCTAGCTAGGGACAGTGCTGGCTGGAGAAGTCTGTTGGGTGAGGCCCTGGTCCGACCTGGACTGTAGCGCCACCATAAGTAAGTAAGTAATAATGCATGTCGTTCCGCAAATGTTCCGCCAGAGTTTAGCGGTCGGAACACAAACGGAAACGCATAAATCAAAATAATCGCTATGCATTGCTTTGAATGACAGTTCTCCTTCCATCACATCATCATCCCTCCAAAACAGCTTTGCCACTTTACTCTTTTTGATTTTTGAAAAACTTTGAAAATCTACTTCCTAATTTGCACCATCAGGAATTTCTTAAAATCTGCTTTACTCGAAAAAAAAGGAATTCGATTTAACTTCATATTTCTAAAATCACCTGCGATTAACTCATTAACACATAATGCCTACAGTTTACAGTGAAAACTAGCACGCCTTCATCATATTTTCAGGAAAATATACAGGACTTGCGTTAAAATGTTGGTTGAATTTAGTATTTTTTGTTAATATTAACAAATTTATCCATCATGTAGTGTCAAAATTAAATCGAAAATATTAATACAATTCGGATACAATTCTATATGAACTTTTGATAAAAACTGTTGGCCCCTCTGTGCGTCAGTGTATCTAAGGCCAATATAATATACACAACACATTTTAAATCTATTTCCTTTTTTATCAATCTTTTTCGCTTTATTCCCAAATCTACTTCTACTTTTTTTTAAAGTGGTGACGCTGCTCCAAAATCTGTGTGTGTACTTTTCTTTTAAACAGCTGTTGAGCTGTCAGACAAAGCAAAAGTTCAGCATATTTGAACTAGAGCTTCCGTTTGGAGTCACGTTACGTACGAAACGTGAGGTCGAAGCGTCATTGTGATAGCAAGCATTGAATTCCTATAGCTGAACTCGTAAACGTCAGGCGAAGCTGAAGCTGAATCGCCTTTGTGATTTAGCCTTTAGAGTGCCGACTTCGGGTCTTCGCTCTCTTTTTCGCGAACAAGTTGCAATTTGGTCGTTTTGTACTAACCCAGTGATAATGTATTAGTTTTCCAATACCTTTTTAAATGAGAGACTGCACCAATACATTCGCACTGAGTTAGATAAAGAGTTTTTCCAATAAGAGTAATTGTTTTGAATAGCCCGTTATTTCGGTAGCTGTCACTTTGGAAGCTGTCATTTTTTTACTTTTGATAAGTAGAAACTACACCATGGAACGTTACACGCTACAGCGCATTGAAATTATTAAAATTCACTACAAAAATGGTGAAAATTTGGCAGAGACGGTTCGTAAAACTAAAACATTTTTGGGTCGTATTGAAGCACCTTGTCGGAACGGAACACAGAAATTGGTGGACAAATTCGAGCTGTTGGGACAAGTTAGTGATGTGAAGAATAAAACCCGTGCACGTCGATCAAGAACAACTGAGAATATTGCTGTTGTAGCCCAAAGTGTTGAAGAAAACCGAGGTTTGTCCATTCCTCGTCGTTCTTTGGAATTAAGCATTCGTCATTACATCGTATTTTGCATAAAGACTTAGGTCTTAAGGCTTATAAAGTTCAGTTAACACAGAACTCAAGCCGGCTGATCATCAACAACGTCGTGCCTTGGCTGATTGGGTCCTTGAAATGCATGAAAATGATGCGGAATTTCATCGAACAATCGTCTTGACTGATGAGGCTCAATTCCACCTCGGAGGCTACGTCAACAAGCAAAACTGTCGCATCTGGGGCTCGGAAAATCCAAGGGTTATTACTGAAAAGCCTATCCATCCTCAACGCGTGACTGTTTGGTGCGGTTGACGGTCCGGCGGGGTCATTGAACCTTAATTTTTTTCAAAAATGAGGCTGGAGCAACAGTAACGGTCAATGGATTGCGCTATCGAGAGATGATTAATGATTTTTCATGGCCGGAATTGGATGGTATTGATCTGGACAACGTTTACTTTCAACAAGACGGCACTACGTGCCACAAAAGCAATGAAACCATCGATCTTTTACGGGAAAAGTTTCCGGACCGGATCACAATTGGCCACCGAGATCTTGTTATTTAACCTTTGCGTCTTCTTGGTTTGGGGCCACGTGAAAGATAAGGTCTACGCAAACAGCCCAGCGTCGATTCAAGGCCTCAAAGTTGAAATTCGTGAGTCTATCGAGGACGTAGGGCAGCCACTTTGTGATTTGGTTATGGAAAATTTCAAGAAAAGGATATGGTCCTGTAATCGTGGTCGTGGCGGCCATTTGGCTGATGTTGTGTTCCATTATTAACGGCATACCTTCCTCTTTATAATGAAAAAAACATCCGATCATTTATCTCAAAAAATGCCATTTTTCTTTGAATATCAAAATAACACCTCTTATTGGAAAACCCTTTATTTGCTGTGGTGAAAGTCTGTCACTTGGGGCAACAGGAAAAAAATTTTACTCACGGCTGAGTACTCACTTTTTTCACCTCTTACAGATTCACGGACACGAAAAAAAGAGAGGATTGTGAGAGTTCACCTCAGAAAAATGTTGATGGTGTTTTCGGCAAGGGAGGAAAAGGTCGCGCCTCTAGGTAGTATATATTCTCTAAAACGCACACTCTTGCAGCTAACCTGCTTTTTAGTTCGTAGGAAAATGTCATTTTGACAGCAAGCTTTCCCATCTTGTTATGACTGTTCAGTGACGTATGTCTTCTTTTTATGTTTTTATAATTTTATATAAAAGTACAAATTGCTTATTTATTGTTTTGTGTTCTTACGGTTTTAATTTCTTTTTTTAAGTAGTGACATTTTGTGTGTATGTATATGTTTTTCGTTGTTTTGAGAAAACCTTTTTAATTCAATGCAACGATTTGCTTATGTAGTTTATACATTACAGGTACAATTATTACTATATATTTCAGTGTATATTTTTTTGTTTTTGTCAATGGGTTGTGACTTAGTTGAAAACAAAGTAAGTCGATAAGATTTTAAAAATAGTTTAGTTATTGAAGTTGACATTTTATTTATCTGTGTATGTTATTATAAGGCTGTATTATTTTGTTAAGGTAATAATCTTATGAATGCCCACATTTCCACTTAATACACTTCATAAACAGAAGCAAAACAACATTTGTTTACCATCGTTAACTTTTCAAACAATAATATGACAGACAAACAAAATAATGTCCTCAAGTTGTTACGATTTGTTAATTTCGGAACTCACCCCTATTTAACGGGAACTGGAATTTTCGGAATTGATCAGAAATCCTTAGGCCTTGTGTGATATGCGTTAAGATCTGTAATAAAACTTGACGTTTGGTTAAAACTTGATCCTAGCGTGGTGAATAAAATTAAAATTTATCCTGCTGTGGAGCAGGTTAAATGGGTAAACATTTTGACGTGTCTTTTTTATTGTCTTGAATGGTGAATTTGATATGTCAAGAGATTAATTTAAAATACTTTGAATTATATAGAATACTTTGCAGTGTTGCCACCCGGAAAAAACAATCATGCAAAAAGGGAAATTTTCGTTTGGAGCTTTTCCTACTGTTGCTTCAAAATATCATTATTACAACTGCAAAATCTAGATTGTAAATTTAGTGATTTTTTAATGAAATTTTTTAATTAAAGTTTGGTTTTTTACAAACAATTTTGTTGAGGGAAATTTCTCAGTACTAAGCAGAAATGTTAGTTGAAAGAATTCCTTTTAACGCAATTCTCATGGCTATTTTTATTCCCTTTTTTAAACCAAACGTCAAATTTTTACCAAACGTCAAGTTTTAATACACATTTTAAAGCAACTCACACACGGCCTTATATAATATTTGTCACAAACACATTAAAATATTTCAAGTATGTGTGTTTTAAAGAATAAATAGATCAAGTTATTTGACAGATCAAAACAGTTTCATTAATGAATCTAACAACTTGTGATTACTAACAAAATGTTAGTTGTTTTATTTGATGAGACTTTGTAACGTAAGGAAATTCTTTTGAGATGAAGTCAAACTCGACTGACACTTGTACACGGCAAAGACAAAAGGAGATGGCAAACTGACTTACGTTTTACCATCCGGATACCGAAAATTTTATTTTACCGTTACCTAGTGAATGTGAATAAATGAGAAAAAACCAGCAACAAAAATGAGGTGGTTTGATCAAGCTTACTGAGATAGTATTGGTAAAAACACCTATACTATTGCAGTAACTATGGTCCATAGCTTGTTGGCATTGTCATTTTGACAGCTCGGTTTCCCATCACCCTTTTAAACTCATCCGTGGTGTATACACGGTTGTCAGCTGGCAAACACGTGAAAAAACTTTTACAATATTGTTCAACAAGAACACGCAACGAATTTTTGAGGAAAGAGAAGTAAGAAAGACCGAAACACTGTATAGACGCGTATACCTTTTATTTGGACGGAAATGGGTTATTAAAAAAAAAATAACGGTATATTTTTGACAGCGCGATTAAAAAAACCGATCGATTGTGATTTCCTTCTGGAAGTTATATATAAGAAATACGTACTTTCCTTCAGAGTTTCTTACTTAACCTGCAATTGGTTTAACATCCCAGTGCTCTGTCCTTAAAACAACTCTGAGGAATATGAAGTGTGTTAAAAAATTGCTTGTCATTTTTGGCAACTCTTTTTCAATGATATTAGGTTTGTTGGATGTGTGCTCTAGGTCGCTCTGATTTCGCACTGAACTATTCGATGTCGCTCTTTTTTCGCCCCGGTGCACTGCCACCGTGTTCGATGTGAATTCAGTGCTCGCACCGGTAGCTATCTGAATCGCACCAAGTTTTTTTTCGGGGTAGGAATTTCGGAGCTGTTCGAATCAGCTGTTGCTATACAAAAAAGGGGAAAAAAAACATAGCCCTACTAACGCGTTCGATGTGAAACTTAAATAAATATAAAAAAAATAAATAGAATGGCGCGACAGCTCTTGAAGAACCAGGGCCTAAGTGGCTTACTCTCATCAACAATTCTCTGGGTGCGTGTGAAGAATTGAGGGGACCTACAATTTAACGCCGATTCCGAGCGTCAAAGTTGAGAAGCACTTTTTCATGACAGATTGATACTCTTGGAAGTTTTGTCAGTTATTCGAAAGAGGCAGTGTCCGTGAAAGATGAAATAAAAAATTTGCGCACGAGAGTAGTACTCGAACCCACGACATCCTGCTTAACAGCCAACGCACCTAGCTACGGACACTACACTACTTCGATGTGAAACCAAACGCAGACAAATTTTTCAGTTTTTTTTGACAGCTCGGTTCACAGTATGACAAGCACAGGATCGCCCCGGAGCGTTACACTGAACAAACCTATTTTCAACTTTTGCACTATTGGGGTGACATAACATCATTGAATAAGAAATACAGGAAGAGGTGTTAGCTACATGTACAGTGTACGTGAGTGAAGCAACAAAAATGTCTGACGATGTCCATTTTTAGGGTATGTGCTGTCAAACTTTGACTGTGTTGTCAGTCGAGTTCAGGGGTGTATTATTTCTGTTCGTGATGGTAAGGCGCTGCAATTCGTTGAGTTCCCGTAGTGTGCACGGTTGTTTTGAATAGTTCTTCCATCGTGTTTCGAAACGTTTTTATTTGTTGGTTGTATTACAATAGGCGTAATAAACGGGATGAATTACGGATGAAAAATCAAGAAAATGTACTGGAAAATAAAAAAATTAAACATTAAAAATCGTGCAGTGCATCTTTAGTGTTAAAACACCATGCTTCCTAAAAAAGAATTGAGATTGAAAGAAAAAGTTGAAGCAAAATCGATGAAATCTTGATTTAATCAAATTTTGCTTGGCGCCCCTGAGATTAACTATTCAACTGCAGACCAGCCCTGTTGTAATGCGTTTGTGTTTGTGAAACTCACACTACTTAGAAAAATGCTTCAATTCTTGTTCATAAGACCCATTCCTGTACTTCTCATTCAATGCATAACATCGACTTGGATTATGAACGTAACTTATGATCATACCTATTCCCAAAATGAGATCCAAATGAGGAAAATTATACTTGAATTTTGTGTGTGAATTTAGGAATAAAAAAAAAAAAAAAATCACTGTGCTGTGGCACATGGTCCAGTCGAACTCAATATCATCATATTTTTAATATTGGCCACTTCAGATTCAAGTCTTGCAATTTGAGATTTCAGAATATTTCCTTCTTGATTTTCAGACGTTATTGGAACAAGTATATTGCGTTGCAATTGCGCTGTCCATTCAGTACCACCAATCGATATACCTGAATCACGTTCATCACTGGAGCCTTCACCATCCCATGGAGGTGAAGAACGACTATTCGGTTCCTGTTTGATGTGTTGTAATGAAAGCAATGCTGACGCAGCATCCTTATCACCTAAATGTGATTTATGTCTTAATTTCAATGGAAGACTATTATTAAGATCAGCTGGATGTTGAGTGTCACTTTGTTCATCATCGCCGGATACAGCTCCTGAAGCTGATAAACTACAAGATAGTTCAAATGGTGAAGAAGCTCTACGAGAAAGATTTAAAACATTCCCATCTAGTTCATGTGATCCAGATGACTGATTTGTGCTGCTGAAAACGGCTGCTGAAGCGTTATAGGATATATTAGCTGCCAAAGCGAATGTACTGGAAGACGATGAAGCATTGCAATCAGAAGCTGATGATCTTTGTTGACTTATTGCACCATTGGTTGTACTACCTATGACAGCAGCGACTGCTGCAGCCGCCACAGCTGATGATGGTGAATTTGTAAAAGACAAATGAGATGTTGTATACGATGATAGAGGCAAGCAGTGTGAAGTTGCTTTTTGTTGACACAATTGATACGGTGATGACGGAGAAGAGGACGATGTTGAAATTTGAGGTTGTTGTGGTGAATTTGGATTTGTTTGTTTAAACGAATGCGGTTGATTAAGTGAAGAAGCTGAGTTTTCTTCAACAACGCCACCATTGCCACCAATAACTGCTACGACATTACGAATTTTATCCAAATCATCAATGGATACACCATTGTGGATTGAAGACGGATTTTGATTAGAGTTATTCACCACTTGTATTGGCGAACGATGTTGTTGATGTTGATTGATATGATTGTGATTGTATTGGGCGGTAAAGTTTTTAAATATTTGGGCACAATTATTAGAATGCTGCTGCTGCTGCTGCATCTGGGGATATTGATGCTGAGTTGAATCTAGAGTAGCGTTACAATCATTATCACTGTTAGTAGCGCTACTGTTTGTGCTGTTAAAGTAACCATGATATTTTTGGTCGTCTGGGTCACCGCCTGAAGACGAAGTCGATGACACAGGAGAGACTAAGGAACTTTTGCGAGGATATTGTGGCTTATATGATTGCGGAGTATGCTGATGTATATGTTGTTGCTGACCCACCTGCTGCTGCAAAACGATATGGGTATTATGATGGTTATTATTGTGCGGTAATAGGACAAGTTCTGGAGTTTGTTGCTGATTCGGGTGATTGACATTGTTGTGGTGAATTTGTACTATTGATGAAGATGATGTATTGTTAGAACTTTGAGAATGAGGTTGAAGAACCGTAGTTGATGCATGGGTGCAGTTGTTGAAGCCGTTTGTAGTTATTCCTTTTGACTGGGAATAATGCTGGGGTGTTGAAGGTGATATTGTTGGAGTCAATCCATCACCATTTAGCGTTTGATGAATTACTGATGTTTGCACTGGACTCGCTGAGTGTGGTGGATAGACAATTGTTGAAGGTACGGTAGAAGATAGCTTAGCTCGTTTTGTTATACTCAAAACTTGTTCAGTGGTCGGTAGAGTAGCCATTATTTGATCAACACTTAATAGGTTTTCACCAGTTATATTGAATTTGTCTTTAATCGCATCTAATTGCGCTTTAAGCACATGATTCTCTTTTGTTAATTCGACAACGCGCTGCTCTAACACCATATCATTGTAACGTCGTTTTTCACGCGATCTTTTGGCAGCTTCATTGTTGCGTCGCCTGCGATCCCAATAGCTGTCGTCCTTCTTATTATCCGGTATAAATTCCCGTTGCTTACGTTGTGTGAATAGTTCCTTACGTTTTAAGCCCAATTCATATGATGACGCAGAATAATCCATATCCATGGATTGGGGACTCAAAGGTTCTTGTAACATAAAATTGTTATGATCTAAAAGAAAAAAATATTTTATTGAAAGAATTTAGTGATTAAAAGTTCATATAAATAATCGCTAATCGTCTACCCTCCATGGGGTAATTCTTGACGTGGCGGAGCGGCTTAAGGTAACTCATACAATGAAGCTTAGAGATATGCGATCGCGAAACTTGTTTACGCAAAAGGGCCTCCCATGGTCGACAGGTCGAACAGGAGTTGGCTGTTACTACTAATTACCCCACAACGAAGGAGTGTTCCAACCAAGGCACTCCCATCGAGGGACGGCAGCGAATGAATTTCTTCTTTGGAATCAACGGTTGCGTCTCCAGTTCCAGTTAGGCCGAACTGCTTGGTGAACACCTTTACGGGCTACTTCGACTTGTTTGAAGCCCAGGCCGTAAAAGGAGCGGTTTTTCCGGCTCTTGCACTTGGAGTGTTGGTTGGGGGTTGTGCGTTGGTCGGGGTGACTTCCCGACTACGTAGAAAAGAATTTAGTTGCGAAGCAACAACATGCCTCGGAAACCCACGGATACACTGATGACGGCTCAAGCAAATGTATAAAGGACCACGAGTTTCGGATATGCACGTGGAATGTGTCCCTTAATAGACCGCGTGCTGCCGAACAGTTTGCGGAGACCCTCAACTGCTACAAAGCAGATATTACCGCTGTCTAGGAAATGCGATGGGATGGACCGGGCAAAAGGAGGATGAGAAACTGCGTCATTTACTATGGTAATTGTTACCGATAGCAACAACAGCGACTCTTTGGAGCCGGATTCGTTGTGCGAAGCAGACTCAGGCAAAAAGTCTTGAGCTTCAAATGTGTGAGCGAACGCATCACGACAATTCGAATCAAGGCTAAATTCGGCAACATTAGCCTAATATGTGCGCATGCCCCCACAGAAGAGAAAAAGGACCACACCAAAGACGAGTTCTACGAGCTCCTTGACAGAACGTACGAGCAATGTCCTAGCTATGACATTAAAATTGTCCTCGGCGATTTTAACGCAAAGCTGGGACATCTTTGGTGGAACAGTCGGAAAGCACAGCCTGCACGACACTACTTCCCATAACGGATTCTGGCTGATCGATTTTGCTGCAGGGCGAAATTTTGTGGTAACAAGCACCTGGTTTCCACATCTCAACATCCATAAAGGTACACGGAGATCAACCGTCAACCAGATTGATTACATTGCGATCGACGGAAGGCATTTGTCCAGCATTTTAGACGTTCGAACTTTCCGAGGAGCTAACATCGACTCGGACCACTACCTCGTCGTAGCCAAGGTAGTGCTACGAATATCGCAACAAGGGCCAAAACAAGGAAATGCTGCAAGAAAGTTCGACGTCGGATGGCTACATATCACTAGATCCTTCTCTGATCGAGTGTCAAATAACCTCATAAGGAGTCCTATGTTGCCAACATCGAAGACCAGTGGCAACATTGCCAGAAAGCAGTTAGAGATGTCGCCTCTAATGTGGTTTCACACAGCCACCAAAACGAAACTCCTGGTTTGACGAAGAATGCAGGCAGGCCCATGCAGCCAAGCAAGAGGCATACAAAGCGGGGCGCTGCATAGAAGGACAAGAGCTGCTCGTGAGCTCAACGAGCGTAAGAGGAGAGAGAAACACCGGCTTCTCAGGAGAAGAAAGAGAGAGCATGAGGAGCGTCAGATCGAGGATGTTGAGAGAACCAACAGTAGGAATGAAGTTCGGAGGTTTTATCGGAAGGTTAAACAG
Source organism: Sphaerophoria rueppellii (assembly GCA_920937365.1). NCBI lineage: Eukaryota > Metazoa > Arthropoda > Insecta > Diptera > Syrphidae > Sphaerophoria > Sphaerophoria rueppellii. Next base: position 9,941 of record CAKKXW010000006.1, read on the forward strand.
ATGGCTCAAGGTCATCGAGCTAGAACCGATGCTTGCAGAGATAAACAAGGGAGCATCATAGTAGTCACAGTCATTGCTGGGTATTTGGAAAGACCACTTCTGTAGACTGCATAACGACGATGACGAACAAAACCCTGTCGTCAGACAGGAGCACTTCATCGGACACGATGATAGCCAACAATTCCGTGAACCCGACCTAGAAGAAGTGAAAACAAAAATATCACGGCTGAAATCCAACAAAGCCGCTGGAGCAGATGGTCTAGCTGCTGAGCTATTCAAAGCAGCAGGCGACGAGCTAGAAAGGAGCATGCCAAATCATCTGTAAGATATGGTCAGAGGAATGCATGCCCGATGAGTGGAACCTCAGCATTGTTTGCCCGATCCTGAAAAAGGGAGATCTTCTAAACTGCGATAACTACAGAGGTATCAGTCTATTTAACATCGAACGTATTTTTCATTGCCAATCAAGTGCATAAGAAATATGTTGGGCTTATCGAAACCATCTAAGTTGTTTTAAAATATCTTACCACTGTTTGAACTTCCCCCATTTAAAGAAAATGATGGCGAGACTGGTGGAAGGCCATATTTAATGGAATTGATAGTTTCTGGCATGTTGGATACTGTGTGATTTTGATTTGGTGTCTCACCGTTAACAGGAGAACCAGTCGAATGCTGCCGAGCAATAAATTCTGCAACCATCATTCGTTGTTGTAATGCATCTGCAAACGAAAATTAAATATAAAACAGTTATCTACAGTTCATCTACAAATATTCTTATTTATAAAATTCTTGTGAATCTTTGCGAGGATATCGGCTAGGGTGGTGAATCGGACAACATATTTTTTTCGACCCCCTTAATTTTTACCCTCCTACCACCGACGCGACGCCTAAGAACCAAATTTTAAGGGAATGGTCGGGTAGTGATTAAGATGGGTTTTAAGTATTTTTTACAAAATCAACGAAGCTGTTCATGAGATAAGGCCAGAGTAGCGCGTAGCGTGATAGGGTGGAAACAGAATAACGGGGAGCAGTGTAGCCTGTTGTGGGTAGCAGATTGCGGGTTATGGGTAGCGGGCAGTGGGTAGAGTGGTAACGGTGTAGCGGATAACAGGATAGAGGGTAATGGACTTGCGGGTAGCGGGTAGAAATCACGGATAGCTGGGTAGCGGGAAAGGCTGTATAGTGATGGGATAATGGGGTAGCGGGTTGGAATTGGGTAGCGAGTATTTTTAAATATGCGCAGGGTTTACACAAGGAGATGCACTGTCATGTAGCTTCTTCAACATAGTCCTGGAGCAGATAGTGCCCAAGGCAGGTGTGATCAAGGAGAACACAATCTTCAAGAAGTCCACCCAGCTCCTAGGCTATGCGGACAACATTGACATCATCGGTCGATCCAAGAGAGCTGTGCTTGAAGCCTTCACAGAGATTGAACAGCAGGCGAAACTCGTTGGTCTTGAAGTGAATGAGGACAAAAAAAAGTACATGCTATCAACAAACAAAGCTATATCTGTCCACCGCCCGCCTAGGACAAAACTTCACTGTTGGTAGCAGCAATTTCGAGATAGTTAAGGGGTTCACCTACCTTAGTGGAGATCCAAAGAAGTATTACCCTAGCGAACCCTTGCTGCTTCGGTTTGCCCAAACAACTGGGTTCAAAACTCCTCACTCGAAAGACAAAGTGTCTGCTATACACATGATTTTACCAGTCCTACTCTAGAGCGGCGCCGAGTGCTGGACGATAAGTAAAAAAGGGGAACTGATTCTGGGCTCGAAAGAAAAATTCTTCGACGGATTTTCGGTCCCGTATGAGACGATGGCGAATGGAGAAGAAGGTTTAACCGACAACTGTACGAGCTGTACCAAGATGTGGATTTAGTCAGGCCAAGAAAAGACGACTACATTGGCTCGGCCACATCGAGCGCATGGACGACAACACTCCAGCCAAGAAATTCTTCTCATCCTAGCCCCCAGGTTCGAGTCGGCAAGGAAGACCGAACCTACGGTACAAAGACCAAGTGACTGCGGATGCTAGAGCGCTTAGTTTCGGCGACTAGAGAGTGCATGCGAAGGATCGATCACGCTTTGAAGGCTGCAATATCTCAGGCTGAGATCCTTCATGGATTGAGAGCCGCATAGCATAAGTAAGTAAGTAAAATGTACGGCTCCCAGTATACAAAATTGTTGGATGACCTCATAATTAATAGACAGACGTCAAGGCTCATAACGGTTTCAGATTTTTATCTGTCATCAAGGAGAATCTGGGGCCTTTCCCGGACTCAGCCGATGCAGAATGGAACAAAATCTTATCAAACTCATAGTCTGTGGAGATCAGAGATCTTTCGATCTGTACAGGGCTGCTGTCAATGGCTTGCCAGAAGTATGGCCGTGTAAATCCAAAATTCTGTTATTTCAAAATTCTACAAATCCATTATTCTGCTTTTAGAAATTCTGTAATTCCAAATCTCTACATTAAAACTCAAAGTAATGAACATAGAGAATCTATTTACCTAGAGTCGCAACTCGCTCTCTTTTTTAAAAAATCACTGTCTAAAAAATGTTGTGGTGAGTCTGTCAATTTACTCTCATTTTTCGTGTCCGTGAATCTGTGAAAGAGGTGAAAAAAATGCAATAAGGACATGACCGCACTGTTTTAAGGGTGAAATAAACTCTGCCAACGTGTTTAAATGTGTTTTTTTAGTACCTTGTTCGTAAATCATAGTTGAATTCCATTTAAAAAGCAAAATACACTATGCACTGCACTTTGTACTGTTATTTAAATACTTAAAACATGAATTTCATACAATAATTTTTTATTTTTTAAATTTTTGAATTAAATTGACTCTTATTTTTGAATTTTGAGCGCAGGCTTTTTAAATTGAGCTTAGGCTTTTCACCTTATTGAGCCCAGCACACAGGCCTACCCATTGCAAATGTATTGGTTCGGCCTCCCATTTGAAATGCATTGAAAAGCCTATACATTTACATTGGGTAGTATATTTTATCAAATTTAATTTTTTTAGTCGAAAGAGAGTAAAATGCCTTGAGTTGCGACTCTAGGTATACCTCCTCTGTGGTAGTGAATAGGTTTTTTAATTGCCTGTAGAACAATTTAATAAAATGAGGTGTTTCAGATACAGATTTTTGGATAATCTGGCTTGAATTAAAAGCACTATTCTGAACTGAGGACTTGACTGAATTGTTTGCGGCTACAGTATCACACTCGTTTGCACATGGCTCATGCGAATCTTTACCCCATTGTCTAGATATTGTGTGCACATTATCAATCAATTTTGTTACAACACGAGCTTTATATTTATTTTGTATTCGCTTAGCGAACGCCCAATTAAATGTTTTTTTTTTTTTTCGTTATTCTTTCGTTGAAGAACATAAAACAATCGACACACAATTTATCCTTTCCTTTATTAGATTTTAATAATATAATATTTGCCATTTTTTCTGAATTCAATTTATCACGATTAACTTATAACACTTAACTTAAGCTGTCGAACGCAAAATGTGTTATCAAGGTATGTGATTCATGTAAACCATATGCAATATGGAGAGAGGTCCGTTACATTATATAATATGAAAATTAGTTGGAGAGAGATCCGTTACGTTAGAATTATAATCTATGCTTCAAGGTTCTGCATAGAAAACATCAAAAATATGTAGTCCTAAATTCTGTAAATGATAAAAGAAACACAGAATTTTGAAATCCAGAATTTTGTATTTACAGAATTTTAGAATACAGAATTTTGAATTTACAGAATTTTAAAATACAGAATTTCGGAATACAGAATTTTGGAATCCGAATTTTGGCCCATACAGAATTTCGACCCCAACCCGTATAACACTTATTCAAGCGTAAGCTATTTACATCTGGCAACACTGTAACTCAACACTCAACTGTCTTCTTTTAATAAATCAGTCTGTATTCAACCATCAACCGGTTTGTTCATTCCGTGCTTTACAAGACATTACACTGGCGACGAGGAGTAAAAGTTTTTTTTAAGTTAAATATTAATTTAAACTAAAAAAAAAAACAAAAAAGTAAATTCGTTTTTATTTTTCGCTGACAAAATGCCTCAGAATAGTGAACAAAGCATGATAGTGCATAGCACAGGTCACGTGGGCTCCGTTCCGTCATTTAATCTGGAGGATGACTTCAGCATATACGAGGAAAGATTGGAGCAGTATTTTCTGGCCAATTATGTGGAAGATGAAAGACGAGTGCCTGTAATATTAACTACAATTAGCTATCGAGCATACGAGGTAGTAAGGGAACTGGTTTTTCCAAAGAAACCAAAGGAGCTCCGGTTTGAAGATCTGATGAAGTTAATGAGGGCACAGTTTGAGACAATGTCTTCGGTTATCCGGAAGAGGATTGAGTTCTTTGAGATGAAACAAAATCAGGGAGAAATGGTGAACAGTTGGTTGGTGCGGGTGAGGAGCGTTGCGATGCATTGCAAATTCGGCAATCTGTTAGAGGAATTTGTAAAAAACCGATTCCTAACGGGGCTGGTAAACGGTCCAATTTTAGATCGCGTGTGTGAAGAACAGGTTGAAAAACCGCTACCAGAGATATTAAAAGTAGCGTTACAAAGGGAGGTGTCTCTGAAAGAGAAAGAGACCGATATACATCGGTTGCATGGAAGCAGTTTAAAGTCCATGAGCAATCGCAGAGAAGGAAGTCAAGCAGTTCAACGACAAGAAGTTCAACCTTTGTATATGGAATTTATAGTCTTGGCGCTGTCAGTTTTTCTATATACAAGATTTTAGTTCTGTATCGCGTTCCGGACGTCGCTGTCGTCGATTCACGAGGCTGCAACTACTATAAATTCCATATACAAAGGTTCAACGACAAGCAATGCAACACAAAAATAAGCAGCAGACGGTAGCAGACAGAGATGACAGGCTGTGTTATGCATGAAAGCCGGCCACACATTCAAGGCTTGCAGGTATAAGAAATGTATTTGTAGAAATTGTAAAAAAAGGGACATATAGAAAGTGCATGCAAGAGTCCAAAACATAAAATAAATTATTTAGAAGAAAATTTTAATGATGTGGATTTATTCAATTTAGACAAAAACTGTAATAGTAAAGTAGATCCTATCATAATTAAGTTAAAACTAAATAATATTTCGATGTTTGCTGAGCTGGATTCAGGTGCTGGGGCTTCGGTGTTGCCGTTATGCTATTTAAAAGATTTAAACATCTACCAAAAGTTAGAACACAGTGACATAATTACGATGGTGGAATTTTAATACCGGTCGGAAAGATTGATGTCCAAATAGAATTTATGAACAGGCAAGTTTGGGGTTGGTTTCAAATCGTTGATTTGAAGACTACAAATAAAAAACCACTCATAGGCAGAGACATAATGAATTTGTTAGGTATTACATGGGGTGTTAAAGGAAAAGAAATGACAAACCAATACTTCACTGAAATGGCCGAAGGTAATTAAGATGAATTGTCCAAAAACCTTTTTAATGAGTTCTCGGATTTATTTGATGGGAAGCTAGGGGATTATAAAAATGCAGTAATCTTTCAAGTCCTTCGTTTACCATATGGCACAAAACCAGCTTGCCTTTTTTAAACCTGAAATAAACTATTTAGGTTATGTTGTGAGTAAGGAAGGAGTAAGGAAAGATTCAACTAAGGTTGAAGCTGTCCTAAAGCTTCCAAAACCTACAAATGTCTCCGAAGTTAGGGCATTCGCAGGTATGGTTAATTACTATGCCAAATTTATTCCCAACTTATCAAGTTTGTAAGCCCCTTTGTACAGGCTTCTGCAGAAGGGGGTAGAGTTCAAGTGGAATAGAAATTGTGAAGAGGCTTTCAACAAATGTAAGCAAGAGCTTGTTTCTGACGATGTTTTGGTGCACTGCAATCCAAAACTTGATATAGTTTTGGCTTGTAATGCATCAGAATATGGAATCGGGGCGGTTCTTTTGCATAAGTTTCCCGATGGTAGTGAAAGGCCGATTTCATTCGCTTCTAGGACTTTAAGCAAAGCTGAGAGGAATTACGCGGTGATTCAAAAGGAAGCATTAGCGATTTATTGGAGTGTTCGAAAATTTTATGAGTACCTCATGGGAAGGAGGTTTTGCATAAAGTCAGACCATAAACCTCTACAGGCGCTGTTTGGTGAAAATAGGAGTATTCCTTTGATGGCAGCTGGGAGACTTCAGAGATGGGCACTGTATTTATCTTATTTCGACTACGAGCTAATGTATGTGAAGGGTACAAATAACGGTGCTGCAGATGGATTATCGAGATTTCCACTGCAGATAAGTCAGGTAGAGAAAATTAAAAACGTAGATTATTTAGCCTGGGTGGAAGAGTTTGTACCGGTAGGTGTTCAGGATATTAAAGATCAAGTAAGGCGGGATGAGGTTTTAGGAAAAATGTATAGATATACATATACAAAACGGATGGCCTGAAAGGGTAGAAGAGGAATTAGTTCCTTTTTTAAGGAGAAAACTCGAACTAAGTGTAGAAGAAGGAGTTATTATGTGGGGTTATAGGGTAGTTATCTCAGAAAAATTAAGGTCGATAATTTTAAAAGAGTTACATGCCACACATTTAGGGGCATCCAAAATGAAAGGAGTCGCGAGATCTTACTTTTGGTGGCCCAAGTTAGACGAAGAAATAGAACAAGTTTCAAAGAGTTGTGAGCTTTGTGTGCAGGCTAGCCCCGAACAGGCAAAGGCGCATCTAGTGAAATGGCCCGAAACAAATTTTGTTTTTGAACGTTTCCATGTGGACTACGCTGGTCCTTTTCAAAACAAAATGTTTCTAGTCGTGACGGATGCATTTAGTAAATGGCCTGAAATTTTCGAAGTCCCGAGAGCTGATACAAAACATACCTTGATGAAATTAAGAGAAATATTTGCCCGTTTCGGTTTGCCTAGGACATTGGTTACAGATAATGGCGCTCAGTTTGTTTCTTCGGATTTTGAACATTTCTGTAATATTAATGGCATTAAGCATTTAACTTCACCACCTTATCATCCTGCAAGTAATGTTGCAGCAGAAACCACTGTGAAAACTTTTAAGAAAACCATGAAGAAGCTTTCCTATGATACAAAAGAAACTTTGCATACTCAACTACAGAGGTATTTGTTTGGTTACAGGAATGCATTGCGGAAAAACCTTCAACTTTAGTTTTGAAAAATCATGTCTCTACACGTTTTGACCGTCTGCGGCCAAATGTCAGAAATAATGTCGAAGCTCAGGTTCGCAACTACAATAAGGGAAGAACAGTAGAAAAAGATTTTCACACCGGGGACAAAGTTTATTTTCGAAGTTACACAGATCAATATCGTAAGGGTTGGATTCCTGGAACGGTAGATCAGAAATTAAGTGAAACTATTTATATGTTTAAGGAAGCTAAACAGGTAAATTGACATTAAGACCATATGATTAAAACAGGGCAATTCTACAGCCAGCAAATTAGGGATGATGTGGGTGAGTTTGTTGATAAGGAAGTGCAGTCACCTAAAAACGATATGGAAGGGAACTCAAATTTGCCTAATCCTACGAATGCCGTAAACACCGAATGTAAAAACGCAATTTCAGCACAAGACACGGGTATTGCAGACAAAGTTGGTGAGAGAAACGAACATACACCCTTACAAACAGCGGCAACATCGAATAACCCTTGCTCTGGTTCTGAAGTGTTACAGAATGAATGTAAACGGTCTTTAAGGCCAAGAGATCAAATTAAAGGTCCAGTTAGGTTAGGTTTATAATATTTATTTGCTAAGTAAGGAAATTATTCAAATAACTTTAAATAATTTGAAATATAATTTTTCAACTACATGTTCATAATGAAAACGAATTATCTCTAATAGCTTTTAAGTTTTTTTTGTGAATATGAACTACTGAAAAATCAATTTATTAATAATGAACACATATCAAAAATTAACTTATCACTGAACTATTATTAGAATTATTGAAATAATGAAATGTATAATATTAAGATTGAAGAAAATATATCCGCATATTTATCTTAGGATTGGGGTGTTATACCACCATATTGTATTGAAAACTAGTATAACACTTATTCAATTGTAAGCTATTTACATCTGGCAACACTGTAACTTTATTCTATATTATGCATTACTCAACTGTCTTCTTTTAATAAATCAGTCTGTATTCAACCATCAACCGGCTTGTTCATTCCGTGCTTTACAAGACATTACACAATGGGTCGCTATAGATCAGCTCTTTTGGTGCTCAATAGGGAATCACTGGCTCCACTAGCCACCACCGAAGGCGTGATTAAATACGGTTTCTACGAAATCATGGTTCGTATTTACAAGAAAGACGAAGACTCGCTGAATGAAACTGATCCAGAGGCCCCTTCAGCGGAAGAAAACGATTCAAATAATACAACCAATATGGATGTCGATGTAACACATGTAGAACCATCGACGTCCTCAGTTTCTAATAAGCCATTCGACGCACAATGGGGCAAAATGACGAAAATCTGGCATTAAATCAACCAAAAGAGCTAGACATTTGAATTTTGGCACAAATTTCAATGATACCAATGGTAACACATAGTCAAAATTTGGAATGGCCACGCCCATTTCTAGGGTTACCACCCGTACATAATCTTAAAGCTTTAAACATTTCTCTGAAAATCTTCAAATTGTGTAAATAAAACTTTTTTTCTATTATCATAAATAAGTTTAATATAATTACGATCATGGAAAAGAATAAAATTTAGGGTTGCCACTATGCTTATATGAATTGTGTCCAGAACTACCATCAAACCCCCATTTGGGGAACAAGCATACGTTTTGTAGTTCTTCGGTGGTTTGTACTTTTATAACGTCTTTTTGCACTGTTATCAAACGATCTACCGTTAAGTTAAGCAAACCTTGTTGGTCTGTACTCACAGAAGTCTCGGAAAAACTGATATGTTCAGGACTCGGATATCAGCTTTTTTTTTACTCTTGAACTATTTTGTTTGATGGAAATACTGAAGGTGCTTTTGACCTTATTATTTCAAATTGATAGCAGGATTAATTTGCTTCAATAATTCAAGCTAAGGCTTTTTCACCTGTCATTGAAGTAGGTTCAAAAGAAACTCTTAAGGCCCTTCGGCACGTTTTGACTTTGCTAGGACTCGTTGTCACTTCATGAATTAGCTTTGCAGTTCCTGACTGCCCAGATGCTCTCAAACTGTAAGCTGAGAAAGAGAAGTTGATCTCCTCAACTCCGCTGTTTTTTGGCGCTTTGTTCTGTCCGATCCTTCTTCAAAAGAAACAGACGGACGACCACGTTTAGCTTTTAATGGACATTCATATTTAAAAAGAATGGGTGTGTCAAGCCAAATTCTGTTGCTTTATAAAAATCGTGGCTCTACACGAGAAACTTTATTCCCAACGCACTTTGAATTTTGATTTAAAATCGTTAATTTTTGTATTTATATCGTTTTCAAAAGTACCCGAGCATCGCGTCCTCCTCACTACTTCTTCCTTCAAAAACTGAATCTGGCTATTTAATCCTTGGCAACCTGACGTCTTCATTATATTAAACAGGTCAAATCTCGTAATCGATAATGTTTAGGATGTTGTTCGGCCTAAAAAGTATTGGTATTTCGATAATTTTTACCAAAAAAGTGTAAAGTAGTAAGTGACGTCACCAACAAAAAATTAAGACTACACACGGAGGAGCAAATTGTAGCAAGAAAACTTTTCATATTCTGAAAGTACACAACACAATGAACAAAATGACATATAAAACTTATTGGCGTTTTACGGCGAACACAACTAATCGACTAAGTCTTTCAGAAAAATTGAACAAAAACACACTTTTTTTAGTTTTTTTTTCATTTTTGACTACGAATTTAAATAACATAAAGAACTTTTTTCAAAAAATGAAAATCTATAAAAACGCACCTGAGCTTACTGATTCCATTTCAAAAAGATTCAACTTAAAAAACGAAATTAAAAAAAAATTAAACACAATTTATTGAAACAAAGCAATTTGACAAAAAGAGGTCTAAACTCGATGCAAAACATGGACTTTCTCCCCATTTGAGATGATCTCTTAAATACCACGTGTTGCAAATCAATTATCTCTCTCTCTGTTTTGATTCTCTTTTATATTTGGAAGAGAAATAAATCACTTATTAACGCCAAAGCTCAACTTTATTAATTGATTAAATGCCAGCTTTTTGGAGTTTTGCCCCATTGTGCGACGTGGAAGCTGCTCTTTCAATCGATAGTAATTCCGACATAGAAACCAAAAACTCTTCTCAAGGCATCACTCTGAGCGTCCTTCTACATTCCTTCTCAGACGATGAAAAGGCCGATAAGAGGATATAAGGAGTGGTGTGGAGGTTGATCTGCATAAAAGTACGAGGGGTGTTCAATAAAGACTGAGAGAAGCGCTATAGTTTGGGAACTACTGGAACTATCGGGCTCGCCGAGCCATCATTCCATTCGAAAGCCTGTCCAATTCTCAGTGCAAACCCGAAGTGTATAGCGTGTTTTGTTCGTTGTTTTTATGCGGATTCGCGCAAAGCTTGAACAATTACGCCTCTAAACTTTTACGATGCCTGAATTTCGCGAACAACGTTACGCCAGAAAGTTTTGCGTTTTATTGAAAAAAAACCGCGAAAGAAACCTACGTCGACTTGAAAAAAGCATATGGCAATAGTGTTATGGGTGAAAGCTGTTTCCGATGGCAAAAGGAGTATTTGGAAAGCCGTGAGAGCTGCGAGCTGAAGGGTGGTCCCGGCAAACCTGTCTCCGCGTTCACCGAAGTGAACATCAAATCTAACAGCCAGAGAACTCACAACATTGCTTATCATATCGGTGGGGAGCGCCCATATGCGTTCAGACCTCGTTGGAAATTGGAAACTGCACCAAGACAACGCCAGTCCACACGACGCGGTTAAGGTTCAAGACTTCATGTTTCATGACCAGAAAAAATATCGAAACGGTACCGCACCCGCCCTATAGCCCCGACCTGGCTCCAAACGACTTCTTCTTGTACCCCAGAGCCAAAAAGGACCTCAAAGGGAGGCGTTTTCCATCCTCAGCAGCTGCTCTAAAAGCTTAAGAGGCGATTTTAATGCGCCTATCTTCAAACGGCTTTGAACATGTCTTCGAAGAGTGGCAGAGGCGCATGAACAGGTGTATAGCTTTGAATGGAGAGTATCTTGAACGTGATCAGTCCGCCTATGAATAATTTTGTATAATAAAAGTTTTATGACGTTACTCTCAGTCTTTATTGAACACCCCTCGTAGCAATAGCTATGCTGTGATTAGTTCAGATTAATCTTCATCACGCCATCATAGCCTCTACAAACCTTTTACTCCGGCTACATAAAACCAGAGTGGACATTGTCCTCAAACAGGAGTCGTGGATCTCAAAGCCCACCACCAACGACCTCAGGACAATAACAGTAAACGTATGACAATGACAAAACAAACAAACGAGATACATACCTTTGTCTGAATGAATGAGTTCAGTGTCATTTTCAATATAGGAACTTGCTTATGGTGGAAACACATTGATAATTTTTTTTGATTCAACCAAGAACTGTACGAGCTGTACAGCGACACTGACTTAGCCAGAAAAGTAAAGGTCCAACGACTTAGATGGTTGGGTCATGTTGAGCGAATGGAAAATAATGCTCCGGCCCGTAGTCTTCGAATCCAACCCGGAAGGACGTCGCAGAAAAGGAAGACCGCGACTCCGGTAGAGCACACAGGTGGTAGAGGACCTGAACCAACTTGGCGTGCGAAACTGGAGACAGCCAGCCAGGGACCGAGCTGGCTGGAGAAGTTTGTTGGGTGAGGCCCTGTTCCGACCTGGACTGTAGCGCCACCATAAGTAAGTAAGTAATATAAAGATTGTGTTTTGTCGAATATTTTGTTTTAGAAAAACGAAAAATATATGATATGCGGACCATTTCATATTGGCCCCGGGCCACGGGCCAAAATGAAAAGAACTTTGGGCAAAATGGCCCGATCGGGTACTTTTTGGCAACGCTGATCAGAGAGTCCACAGGTATAGACGGCAGACGACTATCGAACAAAGTGGAATTTTTATCTCTGGCGAACTCTCTTCTTTAAAATGAAACTTTCATCATCTTCTCGATTCTACCATTAACCATTACAAAGAGAAATATACTTTCGATGAGTTTTTATCTTTACTTTTTGTTGTTGTTGTTGGAAACTGGAATATTAATGTATTGTTTTCCAATCTCCAAACCACAAATGTTTTGATCAATTGAATGCAATTATTTTAATGAAATCTGACTGTTTTTAAATAATTCTTCTGTGACACAAATATTGATTAATTCTATGTGAAATATTCAACCCACTTTTAATCTTGACAGATTCCGCAGAACCCTGCTGAAGCAGTAGCAGATTTGTCGATGTTCCTTTAAAAATATTCGTTATTTTCGGCATAAAAAGTTTATGTTCACCCTCCACCGTATACACAACAGACATGTTAGCTTTTATTTTGAAAATATTTTAATATTTCATACAACAGTTGCAATCGATCTTACTTTTCAAATTATTCACAACAAATTTTTCAAATAAAAGAAATAATTTCAGTTCATCACTCGCTGTCACACTTGTACACAAAGAAAAGAACAAAAAAGCCGGCAGAATGCAAACCGGCAACAGCTATCTTAACGATATTCACTTTTGAAATGCAACCACCCGAGTTCTACGTTTGAAATTTTAAGATCGCCATCTCAGATGAATGTTTTTGTATTTTCTCTTTTTTGAATTTTCATTTTTATTTAATTACGCTGCATTTTAATTTGACAGACATTTCACGATATAAGAATTATAACAATTGATAATTTCTAAAAAACGACGAACAAAAAATGGATTACGGACGATATAGATCACTTGGCCGCGAGTCGAGTATCGTATCGAAACAATATGAGAGAAGAAAGATCCAAGAGAAAACAAGATCTCCAACTAGCAATGTTAACGGTCAGAACCATATTGAATGGAAAGCTTTCACTTGGTGAGCTTTTGTCTTCCAAATAGGCCAACAAACGCCAACCAATTGAATGTGTGTGTGTTCTAATTGTATCCATTTTGCATGAAGCCCAGAGTAGAAATCCAGTCAAACCAGACACAAAATCAACAGTCAGAGTCAGACCAGACTGGAGAAAGAAGATATAGAGTTTAGAGCAAACATTCAAACACAAATGTTAATGAATGGCAAATTGTCAACGGTTGCACTCGACTCGAGTGTCGAGTGATGCATTTTTGTTCAATTGAACCAAATATGCTTTGGCGGCATTGCCAGATACTACACATTCATATGCACAAAATATAAAAATTAGTAGACGTTTTTTATTGGGAATTATTTTATGATCAGCGTAATAAATTTTTACATTTTACATTTTAACAACAACAACCGAAAAGTAAATAAACATAAAGTCGTGTGCGAATTGGATTAAAAAATGGTTAAAACTTGACGTTTGGGTACAATTTTGACACTTCGCATTGAATGAAATGTGTTAAAAATAAGATTAGCTGCGGAACAGGTTAAAATATGACAGTAGTGGTTAAAAATTCATCCATTTTTAACCACAATTCATCCAATTCCCACAGGTTAAAGTTTCAGCTATTCGACACTTGATTTTTTTCGTTCTGTTTTTAGTTTATTAGCCCGTGTGCGAAAATGGGTTAAAAAGTGGTTTAAACTTGTCGTTTGGTTAAATTTTGACACTTCGCATTGAATAAAATGTGTTAAAAAGTAGACTAGACAATTCATCAAAATTTCAAATGTCAAAACCCTTTTGAAGTGAATACAGTGTGGCGCCATCTTGGGACCCATCTGAAATCAATTTTTTTTGTTTACATGAGGTTCTATGGTGAAAAACTGGTTTATTCTAGATCTCAAGATGGCGGCTTTTTTTTTTCTTTGAAAGGTGTTGATATGTGATATTCGAGTGAACGAAACTCAATTCAAAAGGGTCATTGACATTGCCATTTCACAGTGCTTCGCACATGAATGTAACGAACTGCGGACACATAGGAGCACTGGCGAATGAGGCCATCGGCTGGGACAGAACAAGACATTAATACAACAGAGCGAGAGAGAGAAAGATAGACACATAAAAAGGAAGCACATATAACAGAAACCTACGTGGCTCAGAGCAGAAGACATCACACATGGGGCTCAGATAACCTGGCGATTTTTGCTGCCGGAGTTGTGGCTTGAACCCATAGCGTTCGGCTTAGCTAACAACTACTCTATCCTCTGAGTATAGCGTTTTATTCGAATTCCGATTACTGAGCTTACCGTTGTTCCCAATAAGACCCAGCTTGTGGACCAAACACATACGCAATGTCACCAAAAATGCCGCAAGATGTTTGGGTTTCTTAAGACGGTGCAAGAAAATTTGTCTCCCCGTCTGATCTGGCTATTATCTACAAGACTTATATCCGTCCAAATCTTAAGTACAATTCCTATCTTTGGGCTGGTGCTCCAGCTACATACTTAAACCTCTTGGATATTATACAAAAAATAGCAGTAAGAATGATTGGTGACAGAGACATCACTTACTCATTCATCTCATTGGAACACCGTCGTAACGTTTCGTGTCTCTCTATGTTTTACCGATACTTCTACGGTAATTGCTCTAATAAAATAGCCAGTTGCATTCCACCCCTTAAACAATTCAACCGTAATACCCGCGCTTCCAGGAATACCCATCAGTTTACCCTCGAGCCCAATTGCGGTCGTACGCTCAAGTATAGAGAATCGTTCTTTAACCGCACTACGCGAGTGTGGAACTCTCTTCCAAACTCTGTCTTTCACGATCATTGCAGTGTTCAGGAATTTAAGACCAATGTACACCGGCACCTCCTCTCCAATCCTTTCCCTCTTTCCCAAAGCACTCACTGTGTCTATGGCATAATAAGAGTATAAAGAAACCCCTTGAGTGTGTGTTTATTATAAAAAAAAATCATTAATTTGGATCTAATAAACAGCCTTGTGTTTGATATCAAGACGATTTTTTTTTCTGTTTCCATATTATGTTGATTCTACATACTTCAACCTTAATTGCATCAAAAATGGCATTTGCATTGGTTTACAATAAATTGAAATAGAATTTAATTTGTTATTAATTGTAAGTTGGCAATACTATGACTAGTGTCATACTTTAAAACGATTTCTGCTTTCTTTCGTGTTTACATAATTTTTTCAGTTTTGGTATGAAGTTCAAATCGAACATGTTGCTTCAGTATCTGTCCGATTAATGGCCATGGCGTATGGTTTTCTCTTTTCTTACTCTTTGTTTACAATTTATTTTATAATGCTTTTGAGAGCTTAATACAAAAAAAAAAAAAAAAAAAAACGATTTAGGTCAATATTATATGTGTGTCTGTGTACAATCCGCAACATGTGACTGGATTATTTCTATGCACTTTGCGTTGCATATATGCATATGAAATTAAGTGCATTGCGATTGTTGTTGGAACGTGTATTTCGACCTCGACAGTGAACGTGAAGTGCGATATGTGACATGAGAGACCAACGTTGCGTTGGTTGGTTAGTATCTTTCCGTTTTGAATCGTCGGAATGATTAAAAAAAGTCATTTTTGTTGTATGGAAACTTTGTTTCTTTGAAAACTATCATTTTTTCGTCATGTTGCAAATATGACATTAAACCAAATAGAAAGTCAGTGATTTAATCATTGAACTCAAATTTGATGGCACTGTGAAAAAGTTGGTCAGTCAGAGTCTGAATTAAGAGAGCTTGGATTGTATGACCAAATTAATGCAATGCATACGTCCCAGGAACGTGACAACGGGGAACTGAGTATCTGTATGGCTGAAACACAAGCACACTTTATGTCTGGCTGAAGCCTGAAGTTTACACAATTTAAGTTTTTTGTTTGAGCTGAACGACGACATTCAGCCCTAAATCAAACTATTCTCAACATTTGGTTCGACAATAAATTAACTGGGGTTATGTCAGTCCGATTTACAAAGGTGATGCCAGGCATTTGCCACCTCCCCATGAGCATCAGAAGGATTACAAACAGAAACAAATGCTGCTTAATGTTCAGATTTTCAATAGTTAGATGAGGTAATTAGCCGGACTATGTATTCGTTTTACTATAATAGTGATAGTATTATTATTAGTATTATTTTGTTACAATGAACATGTACATATATATTAGTTAGGTTGACTGATAGATAGCTTGTTTGTTGATAGCAAAGTGGACTTTGGGGAAGAAACAACAGAAACAAACACGTGAGCCACGTGAGCGCAATTGAGCCGGTTTGAGTAATTATATCATTTAAGTAAGGAGGCCAACAGCAGTGAGTGGTGTATAGTGGTGTTTATACACACATTATGTACAATTGAGGTGTTTGCGACGCTAATTTATTATCACTAAGAATTACGCTGCACACGACTATGCTGCTCACGTGGGAATAATTATGTAATACCTATACATTTAGGATAGTGATTTGTTCTCTTATCTAAAGGGTTTTCCAATAAGAGGTGTTATTTTGATATTCAAAGAAAAATGACACTTTTTAAGATAAATGATCGGATGTTTATTTCATTATAAAGAGGAAGGTTTTGCCGTTAATAATGGAACACAACATCAACCAAATGGCCGCCACGACCACGCTTACAGCACCATATCCTTTTCATGAAATTTTCCATAACCAAATCGCAAAGTGGCTGCCCTATGTCCTCGATAGCCTCACGAATTCCACCTTTGAGGTCTTGAATCGACGCTGGGCTGTTGGCGTAGACCTTATCTTTCAAGTGGCTCTAAAGAAAGAAGTCAAGTTGTTAAATCACAAGATTTCGGTGGCCAATTGTGATCACACCTCTTCGAGAGATAACACGGTCCGGAAACTTTTCCCGTAAAAGATCGATGGTTTCATAGCTTGTGTGGCACGAGCGCCGTCTTGTTGAAAGTAAACGTTGTCCAGATCAATACCATTCAATTCCGGCCATAAAAAATCATAAATCATCTCTCTATAGCGCAATCCATTGACCGTAGCTGTTGCTCCAGCCTCTTTTAATGAAAAAGTAAGGTCCAATGACCCCGTCGGACCATAAACCGCACCAAACAGTCACGCGTTGAGGATGGAGAGGCTTTTCAACAATAACTCTTGGGTTTTCCGAGCCCCAGATGCGACAGTTTTGCTTGTTGACGTAGCCTCCTAGGTGGTCAGTCGCCAGTTCTGCTATGTGTCCGTAGTTCGTTACATTCATGTCCGAAGTACTGTGAAAGGTCAATGTCGGATTTTGTAGACTTGAAAGTGTCGGCATGAGGGAGAATTTCACCTAGACAAGGGAAGGAAGAATGTGGTACCTTAAATAAACGAAGAAGAACCTGATGAAAGCATAGCACTTAACATTAAGAGTTTTTGTCATCCAATGATGCTACTTACTGGACAATTTCATATCTCCAGAGCCAATAACACTTTTGACTACGAAAAGAATGGAGAGACATCTTTCATTGCCTATTTGGACTTAAAGCTTTTTCTTTCTGGGATCACCGCTTATACAGTTCTTATACAGAAAATGGAGACAGTTTTCTAGAATTGATAAATGAAGACATGTCAAGAAACATCGGATCGAGTAGATATTGTATAATGCCAGGACTCAATTCTTTTCTTAGGCTGCATCAATGTCAAATCACAGATAATTTATCTGTGGTCAAATGATGTTAGAGTAAATCAAAAGGCCCTGTTCACTTCCTGTTCAAATCATCACTCCATGAATCTATGCGATGATGAGCATTTGTTTGAGTGTTCCGTTGTTAATGTACTGCAATAAGCGTCACTCCCCCACTTGAACGCTCTGCTTCACTTTCCACTGGTCTTGAAGTTGTGAGGCACAACACGCTGTTGTGCTTGACTTTACACAGAGAGCATGATCTTACTTACTTACGTAAGGTGGCGCTACTGTCCGTTGTGGACTTCGGACTCAATCAATAGTCTCCGCCAGCTAGGTCGGTCCCTAGCTAGCTGTCTCCAGTTTTGCACTCCAAGTTGATTGAGGTCCTCTTCTATGTGAGCGCGCCACTTGAGTCGCGGTCTTCCTCTCCTCCTATACGTCCCTCGGGAATAGTGTCGACGACTTTCCGGGCCGGAGAATTGGTGTCCATCCGCTCTAAATGACCGAGTCTCTGGACCTTGACCCTTCTGGCTAGGTCCATGTCGTTGTACAAACCGTAAAGTTCGCTGCCATAATCTTCCTCACCATGATTCCCCTTCAATGCACACGGGGCCAAAGATGATCCGAAGAACTTTCCTCTCGAAACAGCCTAAGACACATTTATCCAATTTTGTCAAAGTCCATGCTTCTGCATGTCGATCATCTCTGAATGAGATGACGGAACAGTTTAATATTCACCTCATTTGGGTGCCGGACCACAGAGACATTCCGGGAAATTGCAAAGCCGATGATCTCGCCAAGAACGGAACACTTCTGGCCTACTGTTAGACAAAGACACCACTTGCTACATGCAAATATCTTCTCAAACAATATGCTCTACAATCGACAAATGCTAGATGGTCACAGGGTACCACCTGCCTAGCAACCAAACATATATGGCCAAGCATAGACCTGAAACGGTCCCTGAGCAGACAAAATATAAGCTCTACAACTGGAGTCATAACAGGACACTGCCTCATAGGTAGACATGCTTTGAGGCTTGGGGTCTACGCAAACGATTTCTGTAGGAGCTGCATGGACGAGGAGGAAGAGGAAACTATCCAACACCTTCTGTGTACATGACCGGCACTCTCCTATAGAAGGAATAACTATCTCGGTAATCCCTTCTTCGATAATACCAGTGAACTGGAAACGATCGACACAAAATGTC
The DNA here is from genome assembly GCA_920937365.1 of Sphaerophoria rueppellii. NCBI lineage: Eukaryota > Metazoa > Arthropoda > Insecta > Diptera > Syrphidae > Sphaerophoria > Sphaerophoria rueppellii. The sequence goes on from CAKKXW010000006.1 coordinate 28,810, forward strand.
TCTCTCACTTCATTAAAAGTACAAAATGGTTTGTTTAAGATCATTATTCTAATATGTGTAATCTCATTAGTGGTATCACAATGGACCCTTGAGACAAATGTACACCGACACCTCCTTTCCTTCCCTTTCCTTTCTTCCTTATGCACTCACAGTGTCTCTGGCATAAAAAGGGTACAAAAAAGCCATTGAGTGGGTGCAAATTATAAAGAAAAAAAGAAAACAAGATTAGAAAATTACCAACGTTTTACCCTCCAAAGACCTCAAAACAACTTTAGTGTGATGCTAGTTTAAAATGACGTTTAAGTCATTTCTCAAACGTCATTTAATTCTCTTAAATTTTTCATTAGCGGACTTTAATTTTGCTCCATTTTGTTTTCAAACGCTCATACTCTTGCAGCTCACCTGCTTTTTAGTTCGTAGGCAAATGTCATTTTGACAGCAAGCTTTCCTATGTTGTTATAACTGATCAGTGCTTTGCTGGTTCTATACTACCAATTTGCTAGCTTGTGCACAAAGAATTAACATTAAATATAAAGAACAACACATTTTAATTTTACATACATATTATTCTATACCTGGCAACATTTGAACACAGTTATTTAAATATCGATTGCAAGAGAATGTATTCGAATTTTCACCCAACCACCCACATTCAATTAGTACCTTTACCTTTACATATTTCAATAAGATCTCTGTATAGTGACAGACTTAGTAAAACAACAAAAACAAAAACGAAGAATAATAATCAAAATTATCTGCAACGTGAAATAATAAAATTGTGCAAAACAACAATCACGTTTTTTGAACGTACGTTTAAGTTCTGTCTTAGTCAGAATTCACGTGTTTTATTCCGCTGTGTAGTTCAAATGACTTCTGACTCTGCTTTTCATTAATTCTGCTTTTCATTAATGCTGTAATCAACAGCAAGAAATAATAGCAAGCAGCAAGCAACAGGCGCAGTTCTCAATTCCACTTAAGTAAAATGCTCCAACGCACGTAACGTATTTCACATGCATTAGAAAAACTTTAAATATATTATAAATACATATGTATGTTTGTGTGGTGGGCATTTTTTTTACTCTTTAGTGTAAACATAGAACAAACACAAAATTATTGTCCACGAAATCGATGTAGTACACTGTTTCTTAGATAACGAAAGAAGAAGAAACATAAAGGAAAAATGTACTTATATTCTGGCAGTAGTTGTGGTAGAAAGTTAAGGTTGTGTCTTGGGTGTTTGAAATATATTCTGTACTCATCAATCTAAGAATAGGCCAGTTCCATCTGACAACATCTCACTGAGATCTCAGAGAATATTTAAGTGGAATGGAACAAAAAATCTCAGCTAAGAACTGACATTTTTTTCGAAGATCTCTGAGATGAAAAATGAAATTGTTATTTTGACGTGGTTGACATATGTGCAGCAACAATTTGTAAGGTAACTTCTTTATCTCAATGTAAAAACTGAGAATTATGTTCCACCAAATGATTTGACTCAGTCAAAGTGACATTGAGATCTCAGTGAGGTGGAACTGGCCTAAAAACATTTTTTTTTTTATACCCTTATTATGCTATAGACACAGTGAGTGCTTTCGGAAAGAGGGAAGGGCTTGGAGAGGAGGTGCCGGTGTACATTGGTCTCCTGAACACTGCAATGATCGGGAAAGACAGAGTTTGGAAGAGAGTAACACATTCGCGTAGTACGGCTAAAGAACGATTCTCTATACTTGAGCGTACGACCTAAATTGGACTCGAGGGTAAAATGATGGGCATTCCTGGAAGCGCGGGTATTACGGTTGAATTGTTTAAGGAGTGGAATGCAATTGGCTATTTCACTAGAGCAATTACCGTAGAAGTAACGGTAAAACAAAAAGAGACACGAAACGTTACGACGGTGTTCCAATGAGGTGAATGAGTTAGTGATGTCTCTGTCACCAATCATTCTTACAGCTCATTTTGTATACCGTCCAAGAGGCTTAAGTATGTAGCTGGAGCACCAGCCCAAAGATGGGTATTGTACTCAAGCTTTGGACGGATATAGGTTTTATAGATAATAGCCAGATCAGACGGGGAGACAAATTTCTTGCAACCCAAACATCTTGCGGCATTTTTGGCGACATCGCGTATGTGCTCGGTCCAAAAGAGGTGGTCAGTGATGCACACACCGAGAATCTCGAGATGTTCGGTCTCATTGATGGAAGTGCCATTCATGGACAGTGGCAAAGGGGGTATATCTCGCTTCAACGATACCAGACAGCATTGAGTTTTCGAAGCATTAAACTCTACACGGTTTTTAATTCCCCATTGGACAATGCTGTTTAAGTCAGAGTTTAATGAGCTTATCATATTTTGCCGTTGCAGTTCCACATCTGAAGAGGAGGGATGTGAATCTGGAAACGA